>CAMXCT020006573.1:54632-102020 GCA_947184155.2 Cladocopium goreaui | reverse complement strand
CTACTTCTACTTCTACTACTACTACTACTACTACTACTCCTACTACTCCTACTAGTACTCCTAGTACGATTGCAGCTGCTGCTGCTGCTGCCTTTAGATTATTATTATTACTATGATTTTTACTAGTACTATTGTTACTGCTACTGCTATTGCTATTTCTACTGTCACTGCATCTTCCCCTTCTATTGCCACTATTGCTGCTGGTGCTAGTTTTTTTACTGCTCCCTCTACTAGCAGTGATAGCAGTTTTAGCAGCAACAGTAGCAGGAGGAGAAGTAATAGCAAGTAGGAGATAGTAGGAGTATCAGCATGCTATGATGAGTCCTTACGAAAGGGTACGGATCAGGCAGTTTACGTAAGCACCCCCGATCCATAGTACGGATCACCGCGGAGCGATCCATACCCGATTTTTGACTCATACCCATATATTTATTATATATTTAAAATAATAATAATAATAAATTAATATATATTAATATATGTATATATATAAATTACATTTATTTATATTCATTATTATTATTATTAAAACATAATATATATAATAATTATAATAAAATTAATATTTATTAATTTCTAATTATATATATATTTTATGTGATATATTTAAAACCTTCTGAAAATGAAGGAAATAATGGAAAGGAATTATAGATTATTTCGGTTTTTGTTCTTGTATTATTATTTAATTTATAGTGCTATTAACGGGCTAATACCGGCTAATTGAGAATAATAAGATTAAATTAATTTCGATTGAGGCTTGGACTCTGGACTTGCTAAAATTGTCCTATCGGCACAAGGCCTGATATAGAAAATTTATAGGTCCCTCTTTGATTTAATTATCAAGATTTTTCATCTATTCCTCCATTACCCGGAAGAAATTGAATTCTCATAATAATAGCAGGAATTCTTTGAATAATGTTAATAAAAATATTAAGAAATATTCCGAATATATTTGGTTCGATATTATATTATATTGAAAAATTATTAAGGATCTGTATATATCGGCCCCTGCGAATGAGCTCAAGCGGATCAGATATTGCCATATATAATTTTCATTCGTTGGAAATCCCAGAATTATAATAGTTTTCCTCTTCTTTCTGGGTGATTCATCCCAAGATACCGCAAGTAAAATCGATGTGCAATGACGGATTAATAACATAAAAAATTAGTCGAATATTGACTACATATTTGACGAATATGTATAGGTGGCCAGATACTATAAATACCCATAATGCATTGCAAAAAATCAACCAAAATTTGTGCGTATAACGACGCTTTACAAAGCCCAACACTTCAACCACACAGCGGCCATTAATCCGCATGGGTCAAGAATTTGGGCAGCTACCCAAAGATTCTGAAATTGGACACCACTAGTTCATATTAAAATAAAATTTATATTGAACAGACATCCAATTATGGCATCAAAATGAAATTCATTTTTAGAGGAATGTATCACCGATTGGGCATCCTGAGCGCAACCACGTTGTGAGGCATAAGATATTTGAAACCTTCAAAGCTTAGTTGCCCGATTGCAATTTTGAGAAAATTTTGCTGGTCACCACCCACCAGCGCAACAGGCTGAGCTCAATCAAAGGTGCTATGCCTGCCACTTTGGCTTTTGGCTATGTGCCTTCTGAGGGCGGTGCTATGGATGAACCTGGTCTTGAATCCTAAGGCGATCAAGTGGTTTTGCCGCACATTTTCGAGATCAAGCAGAAGCCGCCATCGCCTTCCACAGGACGAATCAAGATCTTGCCTTAGGAGCTGCTGCCCTTCATCGCTCACGTGTTAATAATAATGAATTCTTTATTGGTGATTGGATTTTCTATTGGAAATCTGAAATTCATAAATTTAATCCCCTTTCGGAGGCGAAAACCTGCTTTGGTCATTGCCATTGAGGCCAATATCGAGAAAGTAACGATAATTTATTGGATATTTTATTATAATTCATTGGTTCGGACAATAAAATAATAGTTTCGTTATTAGCCGATATTTCAATATTATAAAAAAACAACCAAATCAAGAGCGGAAAATAACTTAGAAAAGTCTTTGGCCGATCGCATCCTGGTTTTTCTCAAACCTGTACGAGGTCCAATATGGCTCATGTAGGGGGAACCGCTCGGGTGAAAGATTACCATCATTTACCATCTGAATTAAAAATAGAAGAGCCAACCCCCAAAAAAACAAAATCATCAGGTATCCACAACATCCGAAATCATTGATGATGGCAATAATTACACCGATGACTGAGCCTGCCCTGCACCTGATGAATTTGATCGCTTTACAGGATTTAATTTCCCCATCCTTCCTGATTAAGAAAAATCTGATGTGGCCGCACCGGCCGAATCAAAGGAGAGGAAGGGTAAGGTCGCTGCCAAGAAGAAACTGGCAAATCTGATCAAGGGCAAAGCTGCCAAATTCTCATCTCAGCCAAAGGATAAGATTTTACCCGCTGCACTTAGGGCAGAACCTCCTATTGAGCCGGAATAATTGGACGATAAATCGATGGATTTCGAGATCAGTCAAGAGCAACAACAAATTCGAGACATATTGACATCGATTACCCGAATGTCTTGGATCCCCACTATGAGATTGTCGAGAGTGTCCCTGGACATGAAGAAGAAAGCGATACCGACCGGGCACGAGAACGAAGATATTTAGAGCAAGTAGTTAGAACTACAAGCCGAATTTTTGATGAACGCGATCGTTACCTAGATAGATGTCCACAACGTCAAGCTAACAAACAATTTCAACCCAAGCTAACGAAAACAGAAGAAATTCATTTTCTTGAGATCATTGAAAAGGAAATCCTTCAGATTGTGGTGGAAAATTATTTGGGTTTTAATAAAAAGAAAACCTTTATTGAGGCCAAAAGGAAAGTATTGGTTCCCTGGGCTGAAAATAATGCATGTCGACAATTTTTCGGTCAAAATATCCCAAAAAAACGATTATCCCAATATAATTCCTGTTGAGGTATAAGGAAAATTAGTTTCATGTAAGAATTATCTTGCAGGGCTTCAAACACAAGGATGTCCTGGAATCCAAGCTGGACACAGAATTGCCTACGATCTCTCGAGTCGACAAATATCTGTTGGTTCTGATGGCATGTTGCAAAAGATGACATATCGGCATCATGGATGTGAAGGGAAGAGTATATTTTTGCAGAGTAACCATATCCATCAAAAGGTCGAGATCTATGGTGAGCCTTCTGCCAATCTGCTTAAATTCCTGGCAAACCAGGTTTTGCAAATGTCCGAGCATCACGGCAATGGAACAACATGGGTAACAAGACCCTAATCCAAGATATAGCACTCCTAAAATATAAATTAAATAAATATATTTACATCTCAATTCGATTTACCATGGAATGAATCCGATCACGACTTCACCATCTTTGCAATGGATGACCAGAACTATATCATCGATGAATTTCTTGGAATTCATGTGGACGATATCATGACTTGTAATAAAGGAATTTATGGTTTTCAAAACACCAAGGAACCCCAAGGTGACAGACCCAGCTGCTTTGCTGAGCGTCTACATGTGTTGTTATATTCACGTCGCTTCGCGACGGCAACCGCCCGCACCGCATCGCTGGGCTCACAACATCGTGCAAAGTCGAACATGATTTCGTTGCGCTGCCACGAAAATGAGTATGATTAAATATATGGCAAAATAACAAACAGTGCCAAATGAAATACTTGACGTTGTTTTTTTTTGACATTTTGCCGAGTGGACAAAAATCAGTATCAAAAACGCCACTGAGAGGGTTTTTTTTGCTGCTCGGACGCATTGAGAGGTTTGTGTGGTAAACCAGGGCACGGTCGTCATTTCACCTCATGTTTGGTCAAGTTACCGACCCAGGATTGTGCGCGGTTTTTCCCGGCCATGTTTGTTCAATGGAGTCGATTTATTGTGTCATAGCTTGATGTATTGTGATTGGCCATTGATTTGAATGATTTGCATGTGGCCGCCATGCCGGCGCCCAACATTTGTGCATTTACATCATTTTTTTCCAAACCCGCTTCTATGATCAAATCCTTTGCACAGAATTTGGCTCAACAACTGTTTGCATTTGAATGTAGCGGGTACGGACATGCGCTACAAGTTGGTGTGTTGGCACCATGATGTTTTGGTCGCCAGATCACGGCCAGCTTTTTGAAGGCCGGCGTTCGCGTCAAGACACAGTGGCTACTCTCTGGTAAACTAACATGGCATTGGAGATGGGTGATTTATAGTTGGTTAACCATGGTTATATAACATGGTGATTTCCATAGCCAAATTAGTTTACCAGAGGGTACCAGTGGTCTCACACCAAATCCAATCCAATTTGCGTGGCTCCAGTGACTGTGGCAGATTGGGTCTTGAGCCTCCTGCTGGCATGCTCTACGGTCACCTTTTTTGTGGTGCATTATGCCTTGGAAGTAGAGGCCGGGTGGACGCCACATCACGTTTCGTTGCTCGAAATTGCTATGGCTGCGGTGGGTCAAACGGTCAAAGGTAGGTCAATCCATCATTTTCAGAGAAAATTTTGTTTTAAGATGGAAACTCAGATGGAAACCATCCAAACATCATTGGTTTTAAGTGTGTTAGGTGGAAATGCTCAGATGGCACACTTTTTTCAAGCCCATGTTCCAATGATTTGCTGAGACCAGGTGCGGAGCTGCAAACTTGAACTATTTGAATGGCTGTGAACACAAGCAAATATCCATGTCAATCATGTCACAAACACTTGTCAGAAGGGAAAAATCCTATCAGATCGAATGCAAAAGTACCCAACGATCAGATGATTCTGCAGCGTGGCACTTGGGGCAGGGTTCGCTTAGCAAAAGTCTGGCCAGGAACCCCTGGATGAAGCCGAAGACATGTTGGAAGAATCCCACACCCTGCGTCATTCCACCAGATCAGAGAGGATGGGGAGATGGGAAAAGGGTGCCAACCCAATGGACAATCATATGACAATCATATGATAATCATATGACAATCATTAATAAACCCAATAAACCCAATGGACAATCATTGTCATTCAAATGAGTGGCCTTATTGTTTTCAGACCATCATGTGTGCATTGAGTTCCAAAGAGCGAATTAGATTCAATGTGTCAACTTGCAGGACTTATCGGGAGACATGCCTAATGATTGACGCAGAACTTTGCAGGCACATTATGAATCAAACAGTGCAAGTTCGAACACGTGGTGCTTGAAACAGTTCGTCTTTATCGCCTTTTTACTTGTCGTTTGTTCCCGCATCTTGTTTTCACATTGTTTGGCTGCTGTCTTGTAATGTCCGTCCTGTGAGGCCTGCCCCGATTTGTCCCACGTTTGTCCTCCATTTGTTTTGTTTTAAAAGAATCTCGCTATGTTTTCTCTCCATGTCTCCTTCACTGGAATTGTGATCCTCTGCAATAGTGGTTCCTTCTGCTTCCCCATTCGTCTCCTCCATTTTCTCTGCTCATTTTCCCCATAGTTTTTTTTGGATGCATCTCATGTAAAACGGGAAGGCTTGTCTCACAGGACTGTGGATACTATGCCATGCCGTACTTTTTTCCTGTCTGGGACTGTTTGCTGAATTTCGAGCTGCTCGGAGGCCAACAATGCATGCGGCTATCAGGGGCTGGAACGGACGATTGTTAGTGCACAGGACGGGAGCAGAGAACAGTTTGATGGCACAACCATAGTGTCTGCGCCATGCTTCCATGCTTTATGTAATTACAAGTTTTACTGTGACAAACTGGAACTTGAATCACATTGCTGGACACATTGCATTACTTTTGATATTTCCTTATATAGCCCTTTTATAGGCCTTATATGGTAGGTGCCTCCAAGTTAGGAAACTGAAATTGACATTGAATATATCATATATATATATAATAGACTATAGTTATAGATATGCCGGTATATATGAAGAGTTGATCAGACGAAGTCTGGAACTTCGCCACGGATTTCGTCATTGTCCTAAGGTCCCTCTGGCCGATTGGATCGAACGACGCATTGGTCGTGAGATCGAGGTACAGGAGGCCATCCACTGAGGTAGCCCATGAATAGTGTTTAAAAGTGGTGAATAGTGGTTAATAGGGGTTAATAATGACTGGTAAAACTAAAAACTATCATGGTCAATGGGAATAAAAAGGGTCCTAAAATGGAGTTACTGGACTGTAGAATATTTTAGGCCATATGAATTGTAGGGATATTGTTTGACATGTAGTTGATATGGTGACAACTTGTGAAGAATTGGGATTTCACGTGTTGATGTGCACCAGTGTGTGCTGACAGTTCTTTTGCCACTTGCTTCGCCGCACGTTGAAACTGGCCCAAATATCGAAGTACTCTGTGCAAGTGCCATTGGTCTTAGGCTAGCCCAGCACCCTGTATTCACAAACCCTGACAAAAGTGATCGCGAATGCAGATATGTGAATAGATGGGGCAGATGTTTGCTTCTGTTATTGAACGTCAGCGGTTCGAACAAACGCTATCGTTTTGTTAGAAATGGTGATCTGAAAATGGGGTATACCCCACACATGGTAATTTTCATGGGCTGAAAATCATTGGATTCTGGCGGTTTTCCGTTCTCGTGCTCTTGGAGCCGAGGGATCGTGAATGCATATATGTCAATAGATGGGGCAGATATTTGTTTCTGTTATTGAAAGGCAGCGGTTCCAACAAACGCTAGCGTCTTGTTAGAAATGAGGATCTGAAAATGGGGCATACCCCACACATGGCAATTTTCATGGGTTTAAAATTATTGGATTGTGGCGGTTTTCCGTTCTCGTGCTCTTGGAGCCGAGGGGATTTGTACCTGTAGCGAGAAGCTATGGCAACGCTTGTGGCGTACAATCATCGGCTTGGTAGTGTGCCTCTGGAAGAACTGTTTCCTGGGTTTCAATTTTCAGAGCTCCGGACCATCTATGTGAGGCTGCGTGAAGGGCCTTTGGAGCGGCAAGATGTGGCTATGTCTGTTCGTGTCTGCAAGGTGGATCGATTTGTAGAATTGATCCGGGAACCCCAGCTCGTGAGTGATGGCTATGTTACTGCAGTGTGTTTGGGTGAAGTTGCTCTTCCAGAAGATGGGCAGGAATGCAGTAGCTTGATTGGGCGACATGACCAGTTGTTGGCCAAGATCAAGGAAGCGGGGCAGTTTGCTGCCGAGAATCGTGCTCCGGGTGGAAGCCGGCAGCATGTTCGCAGGTTGGAGGCTGCCGCCAGATATCTTCGCGGGATGAGGGGTTTGCAGCCCGGTCTTTTGACTCTGACAGAAAACCCTGCGTTTAGAGTGTCCATAGCAGAATTTTTGGGCAATGAGGATCGGCCAGTGGAACAAGTGAATTTGGCAATCTGGATCATTAGTGTGCCTCAGGGGCAGACCGGTTTTCTTCGTATGGGAGGCATGCGGGCTTCGCCGCGACAGATGGTGACTGTGCTGTTGGGGCAGCTGCAGAGGAAGTTGCAGCAAACTGTCCGGGAGAATGAGGATGTTCGGGGCCCATTCTCAGCTGTCATTCGGGATGTCGTGAAGCCGAAGCGCAGTGGTGTTAACGTGACCCGTATGTTGCTGGTGGGTGAAGACCGAAACCGAGACTGGAAGTACAAGATGATTTGGGTTTGTTCAACACAGCAGGTATGGGCCTGGATTGCTGCGCCAGAGGCTGGTTTGTACGGGCGAGGCACTGTGCATTATGTGTCGAATGTGGGCAATTTTCGGCAAGACCAAGTGTCTGTTCAGCCAGTGGTAGATTTAGATGCAGGGACGCAGGTCGTGGTCGTGATCTTGGCAGATATCCATGAGTTCATCCACATGTACGAGGCTTTGGTCAGGCTGAGGCCAATGTTGGAGGAGGACGTTGGAGGCTTAGCTGGGACGTCAATTGAGGGTTTGGATGGTTTGTTGAAAGCCAACGCTTTCAATGCTTGGCTGGGTCTCAGCCAACCAATGGAGTTTGTCCGCAGCCCGGTCTGGGATCGCTATTTGGGATCCCAGCGAGAAGTATTTCTACGAGAGGCAGCAGTGTGTCTTGGGATTGGCAGCTTCTCTGCAGATCAGCGCCGGGTGTTGTCCGGAATCAATGGGACGGTCACAGTGGTGTCCAGTTTTGCTGGAGGGGGCAAAACGACATTGCTTGCCGCAGTGACGGTGCAGCTGGCAAGGTATCTAGAACCTCCGCTTGTTGTGTTCAATGCGCCTGCCTTGAAAACGGTGCAATCCTTCGCAAAACGTTTGGAGAAGGTTGGGTTAAACGTTTTGGTGCTTGGAGTGGAGAAGGAGGACCAGGTAGATTTGTTCGAAGAAAAATGCGCCGCTGTTGCTGCTGAGGTGTTTGAGAGACACCGACAGTTCTATGAAGCTGTTGATGAATTGTTGGAGTTGGTGCCAGCGGACCGTTTGGATGTGAGGAGTATTGTACTTGGATGGCGTTTTATTCATCTGCAAAATGTTGTGTATAATGCGATGCGGGTGGAGCAGCAACGGGAGTTGGATGCGGTCCAATGTGTTGCCTGTACCACCTCCTACATGAGCAAAATGAATGGCAATGGTGGTTGGGAGAAGCGCTTTCGTGGACGTCGCAGGTTCGGGTGTAACAAACAAGACAGGGTGGTTGCAAGTTGAAAGGTTTACGTGTGCATTTTGTTAGTTGCAGCTGAGTGATTGAAAATTTTGAAGGTTGGTCTACCTCATGGACGAGTTCATGGGCGAGCCCTTTGAGCGGACTGCGATCAACTGCATACCTTTTGAATGCATGCTACTAGTTGGTATCTTGGCTTCTGGCTCCATGGGAGGACTGGTTCGGCGTGAAACATATTTTAAATTCACAGTAAGTGTTGTTCCAAAATTAATGATTAGTGTGGAATTAAGATGGGGGAAGAGGGGTGGTTGGGCGGCCACAAAGGTGATGAGCATCAATATCCGCGTTGGAAAGCTGGAGAGAGCAGAGGGTCGTTCGGGCGGCCGCTGCAGCAGCACATCAACATGGAGTGGGTGGAGCATGCCAAAGGGGTGCAGAAGTTGCGCAGCTTGGAAACGTGGCGCACAGGCGAACCGTGCATGGCCTTTTTGCGGGATGTCTTTGGTGAAGAGGCGGGCAAAAAGGGTGACTTGGTTGGCGGGAATAAATGAGGAAATTAGCTGGAATCAAGCGCCAAAACGGCTGAACTCTAGATTGCAGCCGTTGGCTACACTTGGGCGTGGTTGGGTTGTAGTGGCTTAAATCTAGAGGTAAACGACCTCAGGCGGTTCATTGGATGGGGTTGAGCTGTACTCTTGTTTTGCTTTCTCTTTCTGTTTTTCTTACTTCAGCGAGTTTACTTTTAGAGTATGTTTTCTATGCCTGTAAGTCCTGCATGGCTGGAACTTGAGATTGTAGCGTAGCTGTGAATTGTGCTTGTAGATCCATGAGCTGCTATTCTGTGGGATGAGATTTTGATTTGAGCCTGGTCATTGTCACCATTTCAGAAGTTAAAATCAAGAGGACATCTGTTTGAATGGGTCACTGGCCGTGATACATCGAAGCGAGGTTGAGATTTGGACCATGATCAGTCCCCATTTTCTGCTCAAAATTTTGTGCTCTTTCCTGCAATTTTACTGTCCTTTGTGTGTTTCGCATCACCCTCACAGGAAAAAATAAATTCGAGTGATCCCCGCCATGGCAAAACATGGTGGGGATCACACAGATATATATATTTTTTTTTTTTGAAATATTCTGAGACTGTATCTGGCATGATCTCTGGCATTCTATCTGGCATTCTATTTGGCAATCCATTTGGCATTCGATTTTTCTTTCTGGCATTTATCTGGTATTTCCCTCTCACCAATTTCCTTGCTCCTCTCTCTTCTTTCCTGTCTCCTCTCGCCTTTCTCCTCTCTCCTTTTTCCTTTCTCCAGTGTCGTCTCTCCTCCGCTTTCCTGTGTCTTTCTCCTGTCCGCTCTGTGTCCTCTCTCCTCTTCCTCCCTCTCCTCTCGCTTCACTCCGCTCTCCTCTCTCCTCTCTTCCTCTCCCCTCAACCTATTTTCTTCTCTTTCCTCTGTCCTCTCTTCTCTCTCCCCTGTCCTGTATCCTCTTTCCTGTCCGCGTTCCTATCCAAAATCCTTGTTCCCCATGCGGTAAGGAAACTAAATGAGAACCCAAACATCAGAGATGCCTCTGGGGTAAAACGCATTTGCACGCAAACAGGACAGCCAGCAAAGGAGCATGAGCAGAGCTGGAATCTAGAGTTGATCCGATCGTGATAATGAGATCATGTCGCATGTCACGCCCGGGAGCTGGAATCTGAAGTCATGCTCCCACAGTCAGACAGTTCCCCCAGGCAAAATTGCAGAGGCTTGAATCCTGAGGTAATCCTTTTTACTAACTCCCGATTCCATGCAAGCTCACGATGAGGGTATGTGTTATGAATTGGTCTCCTTTGCGTGCGGTCGTTGTGGTAGGTGGCTGAGTGCCAGTCCAGTGCAACCCATTCGACGTATGTAGTGCCGATGCTTTTGTATGGCTTGCGAAATTGGACCGTGGATGGCCAGAACCAGAATATCCATTGTAAGCACGTGTGTCTTACAGTGGCGATGGTAGTGGCTGTGGAAATCTTGGCCGCTGCCAAGAGGGGAGTTCCTCCGAGCATTGGCATTGGAGGTTTTTTGCTGGCTCCATTGAGTGCATTGGAGTCGTTTTTGAAAAGCAAGCTGAAGACCTTCGTGGAAGCATTTGGGCCGTGGTTTGGTGTTGTTGATGAAGAACTTGATGTACTATTAGCTTCAGATTTGATGCAAGGCGGGGTTGAACAGATAACTTTTTTTTTGTGGGTGTGAGATGTACCAAACAAATTTGGAGGGTAGCTGGCAGGCGTGTCGATGCGAGGGGCTTTGGCTGCAGCAGGCTTCGAAGCTGAAACCTACATTGTGTTGGGTACCAGGATTGGGTAGTAGGGTACTGTGGTGCAGTTTGTGGCTGGAACAGAGGTCGTGCAAAGTGAGATGGGATTATTGACATTTTGGAGCCGAGTGCGTAACATTAAATCACTGGTAATAGGAAGGATACAGTATATGACAGGCAGGCAGGAGTTGTAGATTCAGATGTAGGTATTGGTTCTGGTAATTTGAAGCAATAAAAAGAAAATCAGCAGCAGAGGAGGGTGAAAAAAACTGTGAACTTGTGCTCTTGAAACTGAGTAAGTACAAAAACGTGACAGCAATAGTGAGGCGCCATGTATATGGTAGGCAGTCACGTCCTTCCAAAAGAGAAATGATGATAGGCAGGAGACGAAGCTCCGACTGGGGCGTGAAGGGGTTAGCGGCCCAGAGAGCCCTCGTGTACACTGTTATGACCAGGGCGCAGTCAATGCTATATTTTCTGGTGGAAGATTTCCGGTGGGAGTGGGTCAGGAGTTCGACAGAGCGGCAGCACTTGGGAAATCAATTGTGGCGAAGCATCGCCGAAGTCTCCGAGCGGCACATCCGCACTTACTGGCAGGAGGATCCGCAGTGGGTCGGGGATACGACAGCGGTTGTGCAGCCTTGGTGGTCTCGCAGCAGATCGTTTCAGGGTATTCAAGGCATGGCATCAGTCCCTTGGAGTGTTTACCAGCTGTTGAGTTCGGAGTATGATGATTGGCACTATGCCCCAGAGCCGGTGACTGACGGAGATGTGGTGCTGTTCAGTAATGTGGACGCATGGAAAACTTTTCTTGAGTCGTCGCAAGAACCACGCCGGCTAGTGCAGGCGCCGCGTGGATTGGAGCAATATGGTTGGCGAAGCGAGACGGTACGAGCAGCTCCTGCTGGAATCATGCAGTTTTGGCGAAGCAGGTTGATCCAGGCTGTCACCATTACTTATCAAGGTGGTGAAGGCTACATTCTCCAGCTGCCCGTCCTGCGCCCAGAGCACCACCTGGAAGATGTGACTTGATCCTTTTTTGGGGTATTGAGGGCGTTTGCAAACTTTTGCGCTCGGGTCGACGGGAGTAATGCCACGCATTGTTTGTTGTTCCCCACATTGACGTGTGGGGTTCTTGGTTTTGGTTTTGTATCCGCGCCTCGTCCTCTTCCTCCTTCCTGCCCTCTCACCCTTACTCACATTCACTTACTCACCCACTCAGACTCACGCACACTCACACACTCACTCACACTCACACTCACTCACTCACTCACTCCCTCCCTCACTCACTCACTCACTCAGTCACTCACTCACTCACTCACTCAGTCACTCACGCACTCAGTCACTCACGCACGCACGCACGCACTCACTCACTCACTCACTCACTGCACGCACTCACTCGCTCGCTCACTCACTGACTCACTCACTCACTCGCACTCACTCACACTCACTCACATATTGCGTGGCAGGTGTGGGACAATGTGCACTGCCAAGGGGTCGGATGTACGCCCTGGCGTCCCCTGGCGTCCCTCCGGGGATCCTTGGTCTCCGGTGTTTTTGCGTTGCAGGCGTGGGACAATGTGTACACTGTCAAGGGGTCGGATGTACACCCTGGCGTCCCCTGGCGTCCCCCTTGGTCTCCAGTGCTTTTGCGTGACAGGCGTGGGACAATGTGCACAGCCAAGGGGTCGGATGTACGCCCTGGCGTCCCCTGGCGTCCCTCCGGGGATTCTTGGTCTCCGGTGCTTTTGCGTGGCAGGCGTGGGACAATGTGCACTGCCAAGGGGTCGGATGTACGCCCTGGCGTCCCTCCGGAGATCCTTCATCTCCGGTGTTTTTGCGTGGCAGGCGTGGGATAATGTGTACACTATCAAGGGGTCGGATGTACGCCCTGGCGTCCCCTGGCGTCCCCTGGCGTCCCTCCGGGGATCCTTGGTTTCCGGTGCTTTTGCGTGGCAGGCGTGGGATAATGCGCACTGCCAAGGGGTCGGATGTACGCCCTGGCGTCCCCTGGCGTCCCTCCGGGGATCCTTGGTCTCCGGTGCTTTTGCGTGGCAGGCGTGGGACAATGCGCACTGCCAAGGGGTCGGATGCCTGCACTGCGCATGGGCACACTATGCTGAGTGTACGGGAGACTTTATTGCTTGTGTTTGACGTGGAAGGATGTGGTTCTAGTGTGATGAATCGTTGTGCCGCGGAGACTGAAGTGTCCTTGTCTATCTGACAGTGTTACTCCTTTGTCATTATCGGTCTCGACCGCAGGTACTGACCAGAGATGCTCTCGCAGCTGGCCGACCTGCTTGCACATCATTCACATATACATCACACACAAATATTGCGCACCAGACACACACACACATCACACATACATGCATGCATGCATACATACATACATATATATATATACATACGTACATACATAGACACAAACTCACCCACCATCACCCTCCATCACTCTCATACTTCCTCTTCCCTTATTGCTTTTCTGTGCTCAGTTTAAGTCCGGAGAAGTTGTTAACATGTGGGGTTATCCGGTCCTATAATTCAAAGGGTTGTGGGGGCCTCAGGCGTCGGATCCGTGCTGGTTGATCGAGCACATTGCGACAGAAAGCATTGGTCGGTTTCGTGAGTCGGAAGAAGCCCAGGAGCGGGTCAGAGGGGGTGAAGTATTGGAGTATTTCGTGTCCTCGTACAAGTGGGAATCTGTGGCTCTGGCCCGAGAATATTGGTTGTCCCAATGCAGAAGCGAGCGCCCGGCCTGGGTGCTTGCTGCGCGTCAGGGGGAAGGAAGGAAAGAGCTGCTGCATTTCTACCAGGCAATGGGATTGCACCGTGCGCACCCTTGGCAGCAAACCCTTTTGGCAAGGCTGCGCAGTCACTCGATGGCTCGATGTCTTTTGGAAGTCATTGCGCGGCATGTGGTCATTTGGCGCTCCCAGGTTGTGTCATTTGAGGATCTGCCAGAGGGCGAATTGCGCAAGTGGGAGGAGGTCCTTGCTTCAGTGGCATCCCACGATTCAATCATGAGAGGAGAAGGGTTGCGATGTCCATTACCAATTCAGAGTGCTGATGCTACTGAGTAACTTCCCTCAACCCCAAGTCAAAGCAGGGTGACTACGTTGCGCATAAGCATGAACATGCATGAACAGAACTGTGCATTTTTGGAGTTGTTTAAAAGGTAGAAGATGTAGCATCTACACCGAGATGGCTGAAGTAGTCTTGTTTTGTCTTCACTGAGAGATCGGAATAGTGCGTGGATTCCTTGCAGGACGGAGCCTTCCAGGTGAAGAGTATTTGTCACGGGCAGGTGTGTCCGCGTTGGCTCGCATCCGGGAGAGCTGGTTTGCAGTTGGGTTGGATTGTGTCTGGGCCGCAATTCCTTGGCAATGTTTTTGTTGAAGGTTCTCATGGTTCGTATGGTAGGGCGCGTCGCAGCAGTGTTGATTTTGGATTGAAGTTGCTGTCTCAGGAAGTGGACAGACAGTCGAATTGTTGATTCAAAGGGACAATGCGTGAATGCTTGATCCAAACAACTACCAGACGGCGAGTCTGGGACTGTCAGCCAGGAACAAAAGAGGCCGTGTGTGTACTAGTGACGGTTTTGGAACAGAGTGAACAGTTTGTTTGCTCATTAGCTATAGTTGCTGACCTCTGCTGGAAATCGTGACAGATGGGACAGACGCAACAGATATGACCGATGTGACAGATCAGCAACGGGCGTGACAAGCCCTTTGTTTGAGACAGGTGTCTTTCGGGACTCTTCACCAAACCATTCATGATCGACTTTACCTTTGGTGGAAGTGAGAAGGCAGGCCAGTGCAACCATGCACTCGCAGACAAGGTCAAGCGGCGTTACATGTTTTGAGCCTCGCACAGGTGGAAGATGTCATGACATACTGTGTCACAAAGATTGAAATGCATCAATGAGTATCAATAGGTCATATGTATCTATATATATATTGTACATATATGTATATATATATATATCATATGTACATATATGTATATATATATATATATATCATATGTACCTATATGTATATATATATACATACATACATACATGCATACATACATACATACATACATACATACATACATACATACATACACACATACATACAGACAGACAGACATACATACATACACACACACATACATATATATATATATATCACAGGCTCTAACTCATTCCAAATCTACGTTGAGTTGGGTGGTGAAGAAGAGATCCAGGTCAGGGGAGTTCGTGAGTCCAATTCAGTTTTTAGGTATAGCATGCTCATTTCCGTCATGGCAGATCCCACATGAAAACCCATTGAGGTCCATGAAGTCACCATGACGTCACCTGTCTGTCATGCGAAAAACCGCCAGGTAGTCGCTACAACGTGGATCGGGTGAACTACTTCATGGAGATCACGGAAGGCAGGCGTTCTTTACCGAGTGGAAAATCAGCATCGTTAAGTTGGGCAAATTATTCAAAATAAATCATCCATTTCTATGGGCCATGGCTTCGCTATGTTAAATAACCAGAGGGTAATTCAAATATCCCAGTCTACTTGAAGATCTGAGCAAGTGAGAAGTGTTCAAAATCCCTGTTGGTTGATGATTAGTTCGCAGATTAGACTACCCTACCCTATATATAATATACACATTGGGGATGACAATGAGAATAATCCATTAGGGGAATCCCTAGTAATGAACCAACCAGTAGAATGAATGAAATGACAGGGATTTTGAACGATGGTAAGAACTCCCCTATAACTAGAGGTTTGTAGTTCGATCGGAGAATCATCGACAACTGAGAGACTTTCCAGCACGTCAGGTTTGAGATTGATGGAGGCTATAAATATACATAGGTATATATAGTTATATATAGTTAGGTATAGTTAGATATAGTCATATATAGGTATATATAGTTATATAGTTATATATATAGTTATACAGATATATAGTTATATGTAATTATGTATAGTATGTACATAGAAACATAAATTAAAATATACAGTTATAGTAGTTTATATATATATTTATTTATATAGAGTGATATATATATATAGTTATATATATATAGTTATATATATAGTTATATATATAATTATATATATATAGTAATAGATAGAGTTAAAGATATAGTTATACATATAGTTATTTATGTATAGTTATATATATAGTTATATATATATATTATAGTTATATATATATAGGTATAAGTATATAATTAACAATTATATAGGTATATAAGTTATATATATAGATAGTTATATATATATAGTTATATGTATATAATTATAAATAGTTATATATATTGTTATATATATATATATTGTTATATATGTATAGTTATATATATAGTTTGTTATATATATACATATATATATTGGATATAGTTACATATATAGTTACATATATAGTTACATATATAGTTACATATATAGTTATATATATAGTTATATATATATAGTTATAGATATAGTTATATATATAGTTCTATATATATAGTTATATATTTAGTTTTATACATAATTATATATATATTTGTATATATATATAGTCATATATATATATAGATATACATATATGAATATATGTTTAGTTATATTATATATAGTTATATATATATAGTTACATATATAGTTAGATATATATAGTTATATATATAGTTATACATATAGTTCTATATAGTTTTGTATGGTTCTATTTACTGATGCAGATAACGTTGATTTTGAATATGACAAAACTCGGCAGCTCTCTCATTCAAAGTGTCTGTCCTTGCAAGCATGTCAGCTCATCCAAAATCAAGTGGGAAACGAGCATCGTTTGCTATATGGCTACATGAAATCAAGAGGGCAATTTTTAGGTATAGCATGCTCATTTCCGTCATGGCAGATCCCACATGAACACCCATTGAAGTCCATGAAGTCACCATGACGTCACCTGCCTGTCATGCGAAAAGCCGCCAGGTAGTCGCTACAACGTGGATCGGGTGAACTACTTCATGGAGATCACGGAAGGCAGGCGTTCTTTACCGAGTGGAAAATCAGCATCGTTAAGTTGGGCAAATTATTCAAAATAAATCATCCATTTCTATGGGCCATGGCTTCGCTATGTTAAATAATCAGAGGGTAATTCAAATATCCCAGTCTACGTGAAGATCTGAGCAATGGAGAAGCGTTCAAAATCCCTGTTGGTTGATGATTAGTTCGCAGATTAGACTACCCTACCCTATATATAATATAATAAACACATTGGGGATGACAATGAGAATAATCCATTAGGGGACTGCCTATTAAGTAACCAACCAGTATAATGAATGAAATGACAGGGATTTTGAACGATGGTAAGAACTCCCCTATAACTAGAGGTTTGTAGTTCGATCGGAGAATCATCGACAACTGAGAGACTTTCCAGCACGTCAGGTTTGAGATTGATGGAGGTTATAAATATACATAGGTATATATAGTTATATATAGTTAGGTATAGTTAGATATAGTTATATATAGGTAAATATAGTTATATAGTTATATATATAGTTATATATATATAGTTATATAGATATATAGTTACATATATAGTGATATTTAAAGTGATATATATAGTGATTTAGATAATTATATGTAGTTATATTTAGTTATATATAGTTATATATAGTTATGTATAGCTATATAGATAGTTATATATATAGTTTCATGTAGTTATGTATAGTATGTACATATAAGCATATTTATAATATACAGCTATAGTAGTTTATGTAGTTATATACAGTGATATATATATATAACATAGTTATATATATAGTGAAACAAATAGTTATATATATGGTTATTTATATATAATTAGAGATATAGTTATATATAGTTATACAGAATAGTTATTTATATATACTTATATATATATGTAGGTATATATAGTTATATACATAGTTATATATATATAGTTAGTTATATATATATAGTTAAATATAATGTATATAGTTAAAAAGATAGTTACATATAGATATATATAGTTGTATGTATAGTTTTATATGTAATTATATATTTAGTTATATATATAGTTATATATATAGTTATATATATATAGTTATATATATAGTTATATATATAGTTATATATATAGTTATATATAGTTATATATATAGTTATTTATATATATAAATATGTTTAGTTATAAATAGTTATATATTTAGTTATATATATATAGTTATATATATAGTTCTATATGGTTCTGTATAGTTATATATAGTTATATATAGTTATATATAGTTATATATATAGTTCTATATAGTTCTATAGAGTTCTATATAGTTATAGTTCTATATAGTTTTGTAGTTCTATATAGTTATATATAGTTATATATAGTTATATATATATAGTTATATATAATTATATATATATCTACAATTAATCATACACACATTAATCATTAGCTGATGATCAGATCGCAGGTACCCGGATCTTGGCAATGTTCGTGGGGCACTGGCGACCCCGCATCAATGGCCTTTTTTTTTCCTGGGTTTGAATGGAATTTGCAAGGGATTTTTAATGGGATCTACTAGTTGATCTAGAGTTTGATTCTTGGGGACGGGATCTGATGGGTTGAATTATCCAAAATTGGCTGATTCTGGCATAAACCGTTGCCGCATCAACTGCAGTTCTTGATGGGATATCTTGCTGCTTACTTTGAGAGTGAAAACACTGTGGAAATTTGGGGGGATGTTCCTATCATATATAACTTATTGTGTATATATATATTACTATGTAGTATCTTAGATATTTCATGTAGTATACTACATAGTATATCACTATTGTTTGGGTTTTAGGACAACTCCTCTTAAATGCCAGCAGGCAATCCTCTAAGATCCAGCTGGTGAAATCCCAATAAGTGGGTAGCCAAAGGGTCCATTTCGCCATTAAGATTATTGGTTGTATCATGTATATACAGACACGTTTATACACATATACATATGTACAGAAATACACATATATATATATACACAGTAGTCATATATATATATATATGCACATAGATTTCATACATCATCAACACATCAGGGCAGCGTCCAAATGGAAAGCCTAGGCATTCATCTGGCGGACAAGTTTGGGGCCAGAGGTTCTTTGGTGATTCGAGATATCTGGATGATCGTGTGAAAGCACTCAAATTCAAGAGCCAAGGATCAGACTGGAAATACGAAGATGATGATGATAATGATGATGGTGCTGATGATGCTCCTTAGTGCCATCATCGTCATCATCATCATCATCACCGTCACCATCATTGTCATCATCTTCGTCATCATTTTCATACTGATAGTGATCATTATGATCATCATCATCATCACCATCATCATCATCATCATCATCATTGTCGTGGCATCCTCACCATCTGCATGTTCACCCACGCCCTTTGTCTAACATTTGTCATCTCCCTGTCTTTCAAGTAATGTTTTGGTTGTTTACGTGGATCAGCCAGCATGATTTGCAGGTCTTATCATTGTGGCGGTTGCTTGCATGTGCATTGCATTGGTATACACCATGTAAATTCTTTCATACATATGCATATGTAGCAATATACAGATATACACTTGTACATGGACATGTATAGAGGACGGTGCAGCAGGTGGTAAGGCACGCAATTGCGGAAAATATTTGCTTAAATATTGAGTTTACTGGCTGTTATGGGGACAAGTAGTATGGTGGTTGCTTGGCCACAATAAGTTGCTATCAAACAAAGGTGTCTTGTAGATACCAACTTTGGTATGCAGGGGTCGATTTCTTTGGTCACTTGGCAACAAGTATGGTGGTTGGGAGGACAAGTATGGTAGTTGCTTGGCGACAACAAGTTGCTATCAAACAAAAGTGTCTTGTAGATAGCAACTTTGTTATGCAAGGGGTCGTTTTCTTTGGTCGCTTGGCAACAAGTATGGTGGTGGGTTCGCTACGGTACGTTGTGATCACAAAGAAGGCTCGTGTGGATAGCAATTTTGTTTTGTGACGAGGTTATGAGACCGGTTTGGACATCAAGTATGCATCTAAACGGGAACTTTGTAGACATGATGAAAACATGATGTGGATCGGATGGGTGCCCTTTCTTGATCTTGGATTTTTTTTGGACGGTTGCGCATAGAAATTTCTGGCTCAGCTTGTGTACTTGTGCTCTTGGAGCCAAGGTGAATGTATGTCATGTTGTCGTGTGAAAATGTTTTGCGATGGGCTGTTTTGCGTGAAGCCGTTCGGATAAGGTCGAAAGTACTGGGCTGGACAGAGCCAAGGGATATCTATGAAGCAACTATGGAAGAACTTCGGAGCTGTAATGTGCAGGCGTCCAATGATAAGACCACCCAGGCTTGCCACAAATGTGTGAGTGCATTGCTGGATCCGGGGTGGGCCTTTCTGAAAGGGCCAGCAGGTCGTAACTGGACGGTAGTAGGTTGATTTTGACGCTTCATGGTGCAGGAACTTGTTAATTGGGGCCAGGAGCTGAGTTTGAAGTTGGATACAGCGCTACAAAGAGTCAGTGGCTTTTTTGAGCAAGAGTTTATGTCGTCGGATTGAGCTGAATATTGCAGAGTGAAAGATGTTGGATGGTTGTGGGCTTAGGTGCAGGCTCAAGAATGTTGAGGCGTCCCAGGGAATGAGGAGATTTCCTGGGGAGGTAATTGAGTTAATTTTGCTGCATGAATGCACAGTCGACATGCATGGGTCATCCTTAGCTGTTCCGGTTCGAAAACTTGTGTTGTAGTACTTGTGCTCTTGGAGCCGAGGTCATCTTCTCTTGCCTTCCTGTTGTGATTGTTAGTAGCCATGGGTAAGTGGACTGCCACACCGAAGAAGAATTTGAAGAAAGTGCAGAAGACAACGCCTTCCCTTGCCAGTCTGGCATCTGGAAAGGTACCGCAGAAAGGCTTGCAGCAGTCATTGGTTTGTGTGGTCGCCCCTTTTGCCAACAAGGCTGCTATCTTCACAGGGCGTGGTGGACGTGGGGTTTTGGCTGAAGCTTCTGATGCTTGTTCCTTGTGGGCAATCTTGTTGATTGCAGGGAAGGACGTGGGCAATTTCTTGCACCGCCTGGATCAGCAGCTGGCCTTGTTTATGGAGGGCCGTGGCATTACGTGGGATGGCTACATTGATGAACATTGTGTGAAGATGTCGACTTCCAATGGCTATGACCCACTCAATATTGGTGTGAAGAATTGGTCCCGTGCTTTCTACTTTGCTGTTGAAGAGCCAAGCAATGAAGTTGTGGCAATGATGAGCATGCTGGATGATTTCTACAAATGGCGACTTACTTCCAGTCCAAAAGCGAAACCAATTCGAATTCAGTGGGTGGTGCCATCTAGTGTGCCAGTGACGGAAGACTCTTTGGAGTATCCATCGGTGGAGCTGATTCTATCTGATGAGCAAGTTCAAGAGTACCTCAGGGACCATTTGCACGAGTTTGAGTCTCCTACAAGTGCTAAGCATTTGATCGGTGTGGTGGAGTTCCAAGGGCAGTCTGGCCTCATCACCTTGTATGGTGATGGGTATGTTCATCGTCAAGGGTTACAAGACTATGCAGAAACGGTTGAGAGGGATGGGCGTACTGAATATGTTTACTCCACTGGGTATGTCGCGCTGGTAGAGCTACCGCACCATGAGCTCATCACTACTTGCATTGACAACAGGTTGACGTTGCTGCGGCCAGTTCCGGAGTTGCCGGACGTGAATGCGGTTCGTTGTTGGAATGCTTTGCTTGACATGCCACACCTCATCGGGCAGAAGGCAGGGCTTTAGCTTGTGGGTGGGGGTCGTTTGAGGGAAGTTGAAGTTTGGACATGCTGCGAGGCGTCTGAGGAGCCATGCGAAAGTGGAAAGATGCATGCGGATGAAGATGTGGAGGACTGATGTGATTGACGGAAGAAGCAATTGAAGTTTAGGTTTGTTGTAGTAGAATAGTTTGCTTGGGTTTTTTGTGAGAGGGCATGGAAGATGCGTCGAAGTCTGTGCTGCAGGCAGAGGTTGGCTCATGGCAAGTTGAGTCGGATGTGTTGTTAGGCGGGCCCGCGCTGAAGGTAAGGCCACAAGTTGTAACCGGTGGGCAGGATGATGGACAGCAGATGATGGGCGGCGAGGCCTGAGTGTTTACTAGGTTCTTGGATGCTCTTCATACACAGTTGCCCCGTTCTAGTGCTGAGGCTGTTGCTCCTTTGGAGGCTTTTCCCTGTTTCATATTGAGTCTGACATTGTTTATGTAGACAGAACAATCGAAGTTGGCGTTTGCTGTGGTAGAATAGTTTGCTTGGGATTTTTGTGAGAGGTCATGGAAGATGCAACGGAGTCTGTGCTGCAGTCAGAGGTTGGCTCATGGCAAGTTGAGTCGGATGTGTTGTTAGGCGGGCCCGAGCTGAAGGTAAGGGCGCAAGTTGTAACTGCTGGGCAGGATGATGGACAGCCGATGATGGGCGGCGAGGCCTGAGTGTTAACTAGGTTCTTGGAAGCTCTGTTTATCTTTATACCTGTGCGTGCAGGGTTAGAACCAAACTGGGTCGTGGGTTGTTGTTTGGTGTCTGCCCAACACAGTTGCCCCGTTCTAGTGCTGAGGCTGTTGCTCCTTTGGAGGCTTTTATCTGTTTGATTGAGTCTGACATTGTTTGTGTAGACAGCAGCAATCGAAGTTTGCGCTTGCTGTGGTCGAATAGTTTGCTTGGATTTTTGTGAGAGGTCATGGAAGATCCGTCGAAGTCTGTGCTGCAGTCAGAGGTTGGATCATGGCAAATATTGAATCTGCCATTGTTTGTGTAGATGCTGGAGTAGCAAAGCTCGTCCAAGTTCGTGAAAAGCAAATGTTCCAAGGGCAGTAAGGTGACCAGAACAATGTTGTGAGTGAGTGATAGGTAGTAAACCGTTTGCTATTCTCCTGTGCAGGGTAGCAGTCCAAACGTTACAGTGGTGGATGTGGAGGCGCAGGCTAGAATCGCATGTGCCCAAATTGAGTTGAAATGGCAGTCTGATTGCTTTAGGAGGAACAGCAATGTGAAGGGGCCCTGAAGAAAGATGTGGTGGATCTGGAATGAGATGCTATTTCTGCAGGCAAGACCATGAATGTGATTTCGTATGCAATCATGTTCGGAGTTGCAAGACTTTACAAATCTATCGGTTTCTGGCAGGTTTGAAGTATGCCTGAAGGCCCAGGCATAGGTTTTGGTTGGTTGCTTCTATACAGAATCTTTTGCTCTTGCCCATGGCGATTTCTGCATTTCAAAGGGCAGAGCGAGAAGAATGTTGCAATGGACTGGTGGAGTTTTGGTTTCCGAAGTTGTTGGCCAAGAATCTCGAAAGAAACAGCAGTAGGGTAGGATCCACAAGCAAAATTCTGCCAGTCTGTATTGTGACGCAGAAGCAAGAAACCAATCCAATTCGAGAACAGCGTAGCTACGGAACCAGCCGATGGCTGTTGCGTGGCAGAGAGCAAGCGCGATGGAAAGATTGGGACATGGATACAAGCTGAGTTGTGCGGTGCGGTCACGGATACATAGGTGTCTTGTGGCTGCGTCGAAAATTATTGCAGGAGGCTAAGAGCTTTAACGTCAAGGTGATCGAGAGCGCCGTTCTCAGGCTGATTTTTGTGCAACGAGGATCAGACTTCAGACTGTATATTAGCCTGGTGCAGAGATCTTCCGAAGCAAAATTTGGCTGCAGGATCGGCTTCTTGTGCTCTTGGAGCCAAGGAATCCAGTTTGAGCAGATAAGGAACATGTTTGCGTACGTGTAGTGGAAGTGACAGGATCTTCAAATTTGATCTGTTTTTGGACAAAGAAAGCATTAAGAAGGTGAATGCCTGTTTCATTAAGTATAACTTGTGCAGAGTAACCAGACTTCGAAATGTGTGTGTGAGCGTGCAGCATTGAAAACTTGCAACAAATTGCAGTATGGACCTCGAAAGTGAGGAAGATCTGCTACATGCCATAGACACGTTGCAAGCGCTGACTGGGTCAGTTCTTTGTCACCGAGAAGTCCCAGGGGATGGCTTCTGTTTTTTTCATTGTTTAGTCGCTTTGTGTGAAGAGCAGATTGCGGTAATTCCAGAGGACATGGCCTGGAAAATGTATTTGTTAGCGTTAGGATTGCTGTTTTGCAATGATGAGTTGCAGCTGCTGTCGAGTGAAACAGAGGCAGAGCATGCTGCTCGCAGGGGCAGATTGGCTAATCGACAGGTTATGGGAAGTGACGGCTTAACGGTTGCAGAGCTATATGTCATTGACAAGTTGTTGGTCCTTCTGGACCGTGTGAATGTTTTGGACTCAGATCACTACGCTGATGCGCCGGAAATCACAGCTTTAGTGGCTGCGCTGGACTGGAAAATCTTGCTGGTGGACATGCCCTATAGAGGAAGTGGCTGCATTTTGCCGACGCATCAGTTTGTAGCTAGCCAACAGTTTGAAGAAACATGTTCACAATGTTGCTTTTTTGATGGTGTTTTGTTTTACTGGGGTGGAGCGCACTATGAAATCGTGAGAGTCGTGGATATGAATTTGAATTCGACGCAAAAGAACATTGAAATTTTTCAAGAATTGTGGGACCAATGCAGGGGCCCGTTGGTTGCTTTGTTGGAACGTGTGAATTTGCCGGGGAGAGGAACTGAATTGTGCGATGTCTTCTTTCACCCAAAGAAAGGTGAAGCTGCGAACATTCCGGCAGAGGCATGTTCTGCAAATATATTTGCTGAAACTGCTTCCAGTGATGCAGTATCCGAAGAACTTAGTAGCGAAGAAAGTGACTGCGCTGACTACGTAGACCTCGTGAGTGTGACGGACAACAAAGACTGGCAGACGGATCAAGATGCAGAAGATGATGTAGTTCAGAGAATCTGCGCGTGTTTACGGGATAGGCCTCTGTTGCCAGCAGACCCCACTGATCCAGAGTCTGTTCGCAGTTGGACCGATGTGGACAGTGGCGTGAGGTTGCCATTAGTGCATTGTGCCTTCAAAGGGTGTCCTTGGACAGGTGAAACTTATCGCCAGCTTGGAGGTCATCTATGCAAGGAGCATGGCGCGCTCCTAGCTGGTAAACAGCATGTTTGTGAGATGCACGGGCAAGGCTGTGAAGATGTTCTAGCCTTCTATGCAGCAGCTATTCGTAAGAAGGAAGAAATGCACATGGGGCTAGTGGGAGTCAGTGTGGACCGAAGAACCATTGAGCTAATGTAGCAAGCAATCTCGAGTGCTCATGTACGGATGTTAGTTTGCTTGTGCTGTGCTTGCAAAAAAGTGGAAATGACAGGTGAAGGGCAGCAGGGGGACATTCAAATACATCCTGGAAAAACATTGTTGGAGTTACCGCGGAGCACCTTGACAGTCAATTTTGGATATGACATGTTTATTGAGACATACGGTAATGGGCCACCTTTTGAGCACTGCGAAGATTTGAAGGTGGGGGGTTCGAAAGTATGAAAGTGTGATAGTGAAACGTTGGAGATAAACTAGAAAGTGCTTTGGTGCTAGTAAAGTTTAATTGGAAGCAAACGTGAAATTGTTTGGTATGCAACATAGCCATTTCCAACAACTTCGGTTCTTGTATGTGTGAGCTCTTTGACGCAGCGTGCAGGACAACGTGTGGGTACGGCAGTTCCTGTTGGCAACAGGCGAAAAACTGAAAGTTTTATGTTGCCCAGAAGATATCGTGAGCTGCGATCAGCATGAGCCGAACATAATCTGTAGTGGTTGCAAACTGCCAATTTGCAGTGAATGCTTTGCGTGCTTGGCAAACGGCAACAGTTATGGCTCGCCCATGGCATTGTGCAACGACAATTTCTGGGGTTTTCTGAGTAGTTTCATAGTAAAATATGAAGTCCGCTTCATAGAGACGCTGGTGGCAACACCTATTTGGACTACGACGTCTGTTTTCTATGTGGAGGGTGACCGTGGTCACCTTTTGAATGAAGGCTTTGGGCAGAAGAGGTATCGGACAGCTATGAGAGGGTACGTCAACAGTTTCGTGATGCCATGGGAGGACATCCTGCATCAACTGGGTGATACAGTGTCTGAAGCTGAAATGCGGTCCCTCCCTCGATCGCCTGCATGCCTTGGATATCTTATCCGGTTCACTTTAACCAATGAGTTGGGGCCATTGCTCGGGCATTGTCGGTCGTTGATGGTACGGCCTGGTGTGGTACTCTTGCTTATATTTGAGCTCATCCGGATGGGGCATGAAACTTTTCGCGGCCAAGGGGAGGCCCATGACTTGAGGCAAGCCATTGAAGCTGCAATGGCTGAACACTACCCTGAAACCGAAGCAAATGTGCCATTGGAGCAACGACAGGGGCACATTCCACATGGTAACTTGGCTGCAGTTAATGCATCAAAATATCCATGCGTGTCGCCAGACAGGTCGGTCATTCAGCCCATGCACTTAAGTAGTTTAGTCTGATACCATGCATGACGCTGGACAGATCGGTGTACTCAGCCGAATCCAGACCCATGCACGTGAGTATTTTTGACTGATACCATGCATGATGCCGGGCAGATCGGTCTTTCAATCGAATCCAGACCCATGTACTTAAGCATTTTAGATTGATACCATGCATGATGCCGGTCAGATTGGGCACGCAGCCAAATCCAGACCCATGCGCGCAAATATTTTAAACTACTGCTAGGCATGACGCCAAAAAGATCGGTCCTTCAACTGAATCCAGACCCATGCGCTTCAGTATTTTAGACTGGTACCATGCAATCCAGACCCATGCGTGCAGGTATTTTGGACGTCGTGGAAACCAACAGAAAGCTTTGGAAAGAGAAGTCAAGTGTACCTGGACCAGGGCCATCTGCAACGGTTGGAAAGGCGCTGCTTTCGCCGCAAAGACATACACAGGTTCTGGACGTAAATCCATTTGCAAACACGGCTTTCTCAGATGTGCAAACGGCGGTTTTGGCAGAATTTGGACAAGCCAAAAAGAATGATGCGAAGTGCTTTGCAGATCTGAACGTGACATTAGACCGGCAGTTCATTCCGCAATGGCACTCCAAATATTTTAGCCTCATCATGCCGTTTGAAATACCTCGGATGGTTTCTGGGCCGGATTATCCAAGGAGGCCAAAGTGGAGAAGGGGGCTAGAGAGCGCGCTTGTGACACCTACGACGTTCATGCGTGGTTTGTGTCGACGAATAGAGCTTCAGATAGCGAACTCATGGACGTGTGTTCCGATTGTCCGCTCTGTGTGGTACAAGCAAGTCATTGAGGCGAAGGCAGTGGCCACTGGAAGTTTTCAAGTGTCATTGCAAGGCAATGCTGGACTGGAGGCAGGGGGTGACCAAACCACAAAAGATGTTTTTTTGAAAAGTGTCAAAGACACGAGACCCAAATGTGCATAAGCGGTTTTTTCTTGCAAGGTACAGGGGCACATCAAAACGATGCAGAAACTGTACGATGTGCTATGCAATGGGTATGTGAGTACTGGCTCGCAACGCCGTCGCATCGATGGTGACACGACTCAGTTGCCTTTTGCTGATGGACTGACAGAAGAAGAACGTCGGATTGCTCAGAAAGTGAACTACCTAGCAAATCACATGCCTGGGAATCCAATGACTCGAAGAGTGATGGGACAGGTTCAGTTTGGGGCTCGCATCATATACGGTGATTGTGTTTTTATGACGGTCTCGTTAAACGAACAACATTCGGCGCTTGTTCTGCGCATGATGCGCGGGCGTAGAGCCGACCCAATGCTTGGAACGAAAACGATGCAAGAAAATAATGCCGCAAAATGGCTAATGGTGGATGTTCCAAATCTGGAAGAAATGGAAACTGCTGAGGTTGAAATCCCGGTGCCAGCAGCATCTGTGCGGGCGCAGCTAGCTGCGCAAAACCCACACGCTGTGATGTCAGCCTTTCAGTTGGAGGTGCGAGCTCGCCTCGCTCAGTTGCTGGGCCTGAGAATGTGTTTTCGATGCCCGGATTGCCGGTGTCGGGATCGGTTTGGGTCCAATATGCTTCCTTGCGGTGGGGTATTTGGCGCAGCTGTTGCTTGTGGTGGTGCGGTAGAGTTCCAGTACCATAGTTCGCCTTACTTCCATTTTGAAGTTTTTCTTGCAAACATTTATCAGTACCATACATTGAATGACATTCGAAAGAGGATTGAAGCTAAACTCTTTGACCCACAAGAAGTGTTCAAATGGTATGAGTGGGTGAAAATGGAAGCTTCTCCTGACTTGTCTGAGTTTTCTCAAGATGCTGATCATTTACGGGAAGAATGGTGGGACAGGTTCCAAAACAGGGAGCATGATCGTTTGTACATGCTACCTAGAATGCTGGCGGGACCATCAGATGGCATTGTTTGGGGAACGAACACGTTGCAAGCGCAACTTGAAGGGGAAGAATTCAGAAAGCAATATCTGCGAGAAGTACAGTGGGTATACAGTCGTGTGCAAGAGCATGTCCACCATCGAACATCAGATGGATGGAAACCTTTAGCCAGTTGTAGATCAAAAAGAAACCCATGTAAGTGCAAGCATGATTTTCCAGTGTCGCCAAAGTATCGAAATTGCAGCCGGTTGGTGTGCCCAGGGAACGCGAAAAAGTTGGGGATGAGTATTCGAGGCAAAAGGAACGGTCTTGGAAGAATCTTGGTGCCTCGAACAGGTGAGTGGACGAATGGCACACATCCAGCTCTGGCTATTGTCCATCGGTTTAACACTGACACGAAACCGAATTACCATCTTCCTGTTTGTGCTTCTGTCCATGACACAGAGCTGTGCACGGAAAAGTGCATTTCAGATCCTGACCTTGGGAAGCGCATTGCTTGCAAAGCAATGAAAGCAGGCAGGTTGGCAACTGGATATTTTACGGGCTACATCTTTAAAATACAGCCAGCAAATAAAAATGCTGTACAAGCAGCAGCAAGAGCTCTATTATACGCAGCATCATGGTTCGAAGGAAAAACGGCCCGACAGCAGATGCAGCGGACGATTGTGCGCACCATGTCGGATTTCTATTTCCAGACTGCTTCTGGTCGGAGGATTTGAGGAAAATACTTTCAACATTTTGATGTTTGCCTGTGTTCAATGTTTGACCCCTTTTTTTTTGCCGAGCAACGTGCGTGTATGTTTTCAAAGATTTTAAGGTGTTTTGCGTACTTTGGTCCCTTGTCTAGAAAAAGCAGCGGTAAGGTGAGACCTTCGGCAAACGAAGACATGCACTTGGCAATGTATGCGGACGAAGATGATATCTTGACTCCTGAATTCATACGAACCTATCAGCACGTGCATTTCAAAGGTTCTGATTTGTTGACGGTAGAAGAAGCATTGCGAAGTGAAGGGGAGGTGACGCACATCAACAAAAGTGTCATTTTGCGTCCAGGAAAAAATCGTGCCATAGTACACCAAATTCATGAGGCTTATGGTTATCGCCCGTCCCATCCGAGCGTATGGTATTTGAATGTTTGGGAGTTCTGCATGTACTGGAAAATCCAACAATTTGGGTCTGGGCAGACAATGGCCAATTTGGATCAGTCGAACCAATTATTATTTCCGGACAAACCAGAGCTCCAGAAGTTGCGTCGTGCATTCTTTTTAGCGCGACGCCACCGGCCCAGAATTCCTGCGCCGTATCAGACTAAATTGCCGAAACCTGGCCGAGACAGCAAAGATGAGATAGGCCGACTTCTCTCAATATATCTGCGTCCGTGGACGCTATTGAAAGAACAGGCAAGTGTCCAAGTACCTTACTTGGCCGATTTGAACAAACCAGGTCAACGCAAAGAAAAGCAAAAAGCCACCGGAAGCAGACAAGAGTCCGGAAAACAAGGGTATTGGGAAGCTTGGCTGGAATATATTCAAGGCAATGTTGTTAGTCGACACCAATGTCGAATTATCCAGCAGTTCATGGCGGTGACAGGGGCGGTGAATTCAGAGCCTGGTGTGGTAGATGTTGAAGAGCAAGTACCAGAGCAGAAAGATTTCGACAAACCCGTTTGGGATTGGGAAGGGGTACAGCGAATTTTGACAGCTATGGGCCATGGGACAGAAGAAACAGAAGGTGGTCGGCCCAAAGAAAGGAAAATAAACAGTGCCATGGACCGATCTTTGCAGATTGGTACGGCGCTATGGGCAGCAAATGATAAACCATGGCCAGATGACCTTCTTTTTGGAGGGAACTTGCCATCAGATAGTATGCTGGGCCGTAAAAAAGCTGAAGCCAAACCTGGTCATGCTCAGGGTACAGGCAGTTCTCTTTATGCGGCCTTCATGAAAGTTAATGCTGATGCATGGCTATGCAAGTTATCTACAGAAGAGCTTTGTCCAAACACACAGCAGTTGAATTTTTTGAAGCAAGTGATAGACCGCACGCAGAGAGAAGCAGAAGAGGAATTTGCGAACCTAGCACCAGGCCCGTTTGTAAGTACGGGTGTCAACTATTGATATCGAACACCGCGTGAAAAGACTTTTCAACTTGTTGCGGGTGTATGAAAAAATTGCATCTGTTTGGTGGAGCTGTTAAGTTTTTGTCTGGGCTGTACCCCGCTCTTTGCGTCTCGCCGTCTTCTCTGCCTCTTCTGTTTTCCTTCTCCTCCTGCTTGCATTTCGCCTTCTTGTTCGAACGCAGGGAATCAAGCAAGAGCAGCGGCAGAGCAGCGGCAGCAAAACGACGATCCAGAGCCACAAGAGGAGGAACAAGGGCAACAAAGGGAAAAGACAAAGGTCGAAGACAAAGGGACACAGCCAGACGAGCAGGAGCAGAGGCCAGTATGAGGGAAAACAAAGGCTAAGAAAGAGAAAGAGGACGGTAGACAAACATGAGCAGCGGCAGGGCAGCGGCCAAAAAAAAACCGATCCACAGCCTTACCATAGAGAAGTAAGAACCCTTAAAGCTTGGCAGCTATCTGGGGAAAAAGGCATAGCAGATGAAAATGAGATAAGCAGTGAACTCGTGCTCTTGGAGCCGAGTGACATTCAGAGGTGACTATTGGCTGGAGTGATTGTTTTAATTGAAAAGACACAGTAGGCAGGCCCCGCTCCAATGCGCTTGAATGCAGGCTGCAGTAACGCTACTGAATAAGCCGATCTGCTCTTTTTGTTTGCTTGTCTGTCTGGCTGTCTATTTGCCTAGCTATTTATCTGATCGATCTAACTGCTCTTTTTGTTTGCTTGTCTGTCTGGCTGTCTTTTTGCCTAGCTATTTATCTGATCGATCTAACTGCTCAATCTATTTGACTATTTCCTCGGTGAATTTGTGCTGATTTTTTTTGCTAGGTCTTACTGCTAATCTTCTTGACTTATTCATCTGGTTCTTGTTACCAATGATCCGAAAGTGGCAGGTCAACGTACTGCTGCTCTTCGACTTGCCCTGATAGCGCCGCCTGGCACAGGAAAATCGCAATGCATTCGGTGGATTGTGCGGTATTTCAATGATGTCTTATTATGGCAGATGGGCGTTCAGTTTCAAACACTTGCGGCGCAAAATTCCATGGCTGCCTTGATTGATGGAACTACGTTACATTCATGGGGTTGCGTGCCAACAATGGGTGGTGCTGATGTCAGCTACGGCATGGACGGGGCAGACGTTGCAAAGATGTTCTTGCATTGTGCGCAGATGCGCTGGTTGCTGATTGATGAAGTGAGTTGTGCTGCTCTGCGGGTGCTTGGTATTGTTGAGCGTAACTGTCGCCAGGCTTTGGCCAGAAACGCTTGGGGGACGGATAATAGAAAGAACCAACGGTTGTTCGGTGGACTGAACGTCATTGTGGTGGGTGACTATCAGCAGTTACCGCCTGTGGCAGAGAAAGCTATCTTCAGCAACCCTTTTTCTAAGACAGCGTCTTTCAGTGGCCCAGAAGCTCGTATATTGCGGGCCTTGTGGGGTTTGGACGAAGAAAAACTCCCGTCGGCGCCTGAAGCATGCATTGTCCTGCATGAACAGCATCGTGCTCAGGATCAGTGGCAAAGGCATGTATTGGAGGAGTTGCGCAACTCCTCAGAAAGTTGGGAAACATACTGTTTCATTCATGGCTTACCAACTCGACATGTTGGATCTTGGCTGCCGCAAATGAATTTGCCTCATTGTGGCCGAGAACATTGCAAGGACCAGTTGCTAAAACAAAACATGTTGATTAAAAGTAACGTTTCTCGAATTAGGGGAATTGGGGCAAGGTAGATAGTTGATAGTTGGCGCTTGCTGTCAGGAACTGGACGCTCACATCTGGCCCAAAATGGTTCAAGAAGGCTTTACTTGGGCAGCAATGCTGGACTTGGAATGTTCAGACTGTTCACAGGAACGACGACGTCGATGTCGTGTGATCACAGGCAACCACAACAAAGATGCACATTGCAGTCAAAAATTTTCCCAAGCGCCCTATATACATCCTTTCAATCAGCCGAAATATCAGGCGCAACTCAATCATGCGATTGTTTTTGCAAAATCTGTTCGAAGTAAAATTTTGTGGTACCTGGCCGAAGACTGGCTACAAGATTCAGGCGCAGTGGCAAGTAAGGAGGAATTGCAGAGGAAAAGAGAGAAGTGGTTAGAGTTGCATGACAAACAAACTGCAGGCATCCTTGGTTTACTGCCGTTAATTCGAGGCATGCCTATCAGGTTTACGGAAAGTTATAATCGAGAGCTGGGAGCTTACAAACATGCTACAGGCAAACTTATTGGCTGGGGTATTTCTCCAGCTGAACTGGCTCGCCTTGACAATGATCCGGATCCAGAGATGGTGCTGCGAGAATGTCCTACATTTCTACGAGTCAAGCTAACGCATCCAACAAAACTGGAACCCAATGGCTTAGTGGATGTCCGACCTTGCACTCGACCTTGGAGAAGAGGAAACTTGCAAATTTACAGACGTGGGTTTCAGATCGGGCCTGACTTCGCTGGGACGGCCCACGCATATTGTGGGTCGACGTTACGGGCCTGCAAGGGTGATTTATTGCACTGGACAACTCCACCCACTGCTGACTCGCGTTTGAGGGCTTACATTATACGATCAAGGGTTCGCGCAGCGGACGACCTTTTGATTGTACAGCCGTACTCTCCTTGTTTGTTCCGCCAAGCTTTGGCCAAAGGCCCGCGTTTGCTATTGCAGAGACAATTGGGGGAAGCAACTTTAGATGAAATTGCAGAAGCTTGGGCTAGAGACGATACAAATTCTACAAATACAGCTGCTAGTCAACAGCGGAAAGAGCCGAGCTGGACGACCTGGACAGTGCCGTGTCGGACGTGCAGTGATGAGGCCGGGGAAGAAGTGCGATGGCCCTTAAGATGTTTTTTGTTCAACCTGACTCAACAAGTTGCTTGGAAGCATCTCACACGAGGCCAACTGCTACAGTGTTGCAAATGCCAACAGTTCCGTGCGCCGAAGCAGCAGAGTGCTTTGATTATGTGTGAATTGTGTCGCGATCTGGTTCGGCGTGGCCGATTTGATGCAATTACAACAAAATGGTGGGATGAATGTGTACCAGGGAAAAAAATTCAATGCAAACTGCATCCGGGCGTGGTGCCGTCATTGCCGAACTGCGAAGGCAGCGATGCAGAGGCAGTGTGCCCTCTGCCAACTTATTATTGTACTGGCTGTACAGTGACATGGCCGGAGACACATTTTCCAGTAGAAGAACTCAAACTGAATCAAGAAATGGGTTTAGTTACATTGCATTGTTGGCGGTGTCGCCTCAAAGCGTTGCATCCAGATACTTTTGCCAGACACACTGATTTACAATGCAAAACTTGCAAGAGGCGTGGCTTGACTTTGGACCAGTTCCCCCCGAGCATCGCACGAGAAATTTTGCACGCTGGGGTTCATCCAAAACACAAGCAGGGCAAGAAAGGAATGCAGGCATTGCACATAGCCTGCACGGATTGTGTGTTTCCAAAATGTTGGACACAGTGTGGTCAGCGGTCCCCTGCAGCAATGTTGGGCCCATTACAAAAGCGTCGGATATGGTTTTGCAATGATTGCGTGCTGAAAGAGTATGCATGTTCAGAGTGTTCTGGTCGATGGCCAGTCGCCGTGTTCGAGTCGAATTCATGGAGTGTAGGTGATCAAAAACAGTTACCAAAAGGGATATATTTCTCGTGCCACCTACAAATGCGGAAACCACAGGTGTGGCAGAAATGGACAAACTTAACATGCTCCACATGTTCGACTACTGGCTTAACATTGCAGCACTTCGGGCCTTCGACTGCCAAAGAGGTCTGTGAACGAAGAGGTTTCAGATGGGACCAGCAACAACGCAGCTGTTTGAGCTGTATTCAAAATGTTGGCGACGCAACCATGAAAAGATGCAGTTCAAGCGCGGTGCAAAGACCTTGCAAGAGATTGCGAGGTGACCGCCGGGAGCTTGGGGATGGCGCGGGTGCTGAGGCAACGTTGCAGCAAACTTCCACAAACTCGCCAGCGGCTACCAGTCCAATCCCAGACAACCAGACAGGCGATCCTTCGCAGGTGAAATGTCGCAGTTGCCAACGCAGTTGGCCACAGAAAGATTTCCACCGAAGTCGAAACACGCTGTGCTATTGGATTTGCCATTGGGAAAAAACAGCGCCTGAAAAATTTGCTCTGTGGAACGCCTTGCAATGCCAGCTATGTAAGCGCTCGCAACTCTCACTGAAAGCTTTTCCACCAAGAGTCAGCAATGAGCTACTGGGGCAACTTCGCGGCAAGCGCCAGAAGCAAGAGAATGTAAAAGTGTCTTGTACGGATTGCTGCTACCCTGTTTGTTGGACAGGCTGTGGAGCCAGGGCCCCCTTCCAATACAAAGTGTTTGAAGGGCAGCAACAACACCCTTGGTTCTGTGAAACGTGTCAAACATCCCTCCAGACGTGCTTGAAATGTGGTGCAGCTTGGAACATTGATCGCTTTGTTGCGGACAGCTTATGTGGTATTTCTCAAAAGAAAAGTGCAAATCCAATATGTTACACGTGCGCTTTGGTTACAGACAAGCTTGTGTACAGTCAGTGGCAGGCATCGCGTTCTGCGAACAAGCGGTGGGACCCACTGTCTTGCAGTAAGTGCAAACGGAAGGGTCTCAGCATCACTGACCTTGATCCCCTTCTAGCCAAAGACATTTTGCAACGGCGCGGCTTGAGAAAGTACCGGGTCTGCAGGCAGTGTGCGTCACTCCAGAGCAGCGGTTGACTTACTTTTATGTATGCGTGGGCCTGGTAACGCGCTCGTGGTTTGCTGGAGCGTAAGAAGGTTGCCTCTTGGCTGGCTATAAGTAGTGTTCACTGGTTCGGTGCTGCAACACCTGTGGTTAGATCTTGCGTGATGATGAAAAGGCATGTTGGATGAAGATGTTCTTTGTAATTGAAACTGCAAATCTGTTTTCATAGAAACCCAAACAACAAAAGGGACATAGAGGCAATACTTGATTTACTTGCCTTGTGTGGATTCTGGGATTGCAGGTTTTGCGACCTCTCCGTCCGCGAGCAGCCAGGGCAAAAAAAAAAGAACTGAGCCTGACGTTGTCTGGTGCTGCCTTGAGCCAAGCAATCATTGCGAAAGCATTGTACTTATCATGTATGCCAGTAAGGTTGTCTGGATGCTCCACACTGCCAATGATGTCACATTTGCGCGACTTAGACTTAATCTATTACCCTTCTTGAGAGTGAACTATAGCATATTTATGAATTTTCAATATATATTATATATATAATTATTTATATAAATAATTATATATATATATACATATAATTATATATATATATATTTACATTTATCATATTATGTGTATATATATGAGAATGTAATTTTATATTCGTTTTTGCGAAATTGATGAGTTGAAATTGATTCCTGTCATCATAACATACTGTTTTCCAAGAACGATCCCGGCAAAAACCGAGGTTTTGTTCCCACCACCCTGGAGCAGTTGAAGCGGCGAGCCGGACTCTCGAGGCGCGAGTCCGGCCAGCCTGCTATTTTGATGGTGATTTATATACTCTATTGGCCCTATTGTTTGTTTGAACATGAAACGTTAACATGACTTGTTGATAGTGATTTAATATACCTTATACTTTAATGTTTTTTTGGAAACCTCAAGAAATATGAATATATATATATTGAAAATAGTTGTGAACACATGTGAACTTTTCCAGCAGCGGGGACTATCGTTGAACGGCTCTGGATTCCTTATTATTTGGGGATGGATTGACCACTAGCCGTCAGGATATTCCAAGTATTTCCAATTGTTCCAACTCAATTTCTCATCGCCGTGTTTGTATACACGTACCTACTCGCCGATTTCATTTACGGTTCTGATTTTCGCCATATTTTGGAAAACCTTTTTTGTGACACTTTTGCGATGGGTTGAAACTACCAAGCAGGTACAGTTCGTAGTCGAATCCCAAGATTTTTTGGCTGACTTTCCATCTGGCACCGAACACTTTGCGCCAAGGGTCTGGCATATCACCCTGCGGCTGACTGCTCGTGATACAGCAGCATGGAAGGTGCAAGCAACGGCTTCCTAGTTGCAGCACGTTGCACACAGAGCGGGGATCCCACACATGGAGTATGTAAAATTGTTATGCATTTCAACGTGAAAAACAATGAGAATCCTTTGGAATTGGGTTTAATTACAACATTTTCAGACAAAGTCACTTCTTGGAATTGAATGGAATTTGATGAGAAGCCATCCGGTGACCGGTTGCTGCCAAATTCTGACCGGCTGTTGTCCTTTTGACCGGCCGGTAGCTGTTTCACGTTGGCCCAACGTGGCCTAGGAAGCGAATTTGTACGATCAACAGTCGGGCCAACAAAAAGTGGTCGGTGGTCTGAACATATGTGTAATTTGTGAAATAATAAAAATTGGATACCGGGGGAACCACCATTCATGCATTAATTGTCACTAATTCGTTCATGTTTTTTCAATTCCATTTAATGTTTATTCGATAGGTTGATCATGGTTGATCTGACCAACAAAACAGGCTTGTGAGCCGCGGCCACAGCTGGCAAGATGTTGTAAGCATATTCTATGGTATGCCATCCACTCTGGCAGAATTACCTCGGTGTGTGACATCAATTTTTCTCGTAGAAGTCCAGGCTACTTGTACAAGTACAAGGGTCAAATGGTTCACTGGTGAAAACCCTCTTGATGTTGAAATGCAGAACATTGCGCTGAGCAAACATGGCTTGTGTGAGAAATGCTGGCTATGAGAGTCGGACTTTCCCTCTCCACATCTACCTGTATTGTACATATATATATATATATACAATATGTAGACTCGTAGACTAAGAATTTGATAGCCATGTATAGCGGACCAACGCAATTCAAAAAATAACGAAAAACATGAAAAAACGGCGAAATTGCTGTTATTTACAGTGTTTTTGCGCGGTGAGAAGCAGAAACCACTGCAAATACCATTGTTTTTGAGGGTCAGGTGGCCAAAAACACTGTAATTTACAGTGTTTTTTGAACCAACGTCAAAAAACACTGGTATTTACGATGTTTTCATTCACACCGTAACATAAAACAGCGTAATTTACGAGGTTTTTGGAAGTTTTGCAGCTAGCCGTCAAGCATGCAGAAAACAGAAAAACCCTGTAAAAACCAGTGTTTCTGCTATCACAAAACGACGAAAATCAGTCCGAAAACGGATCCAAAAACGCAAAAATCCGCTTCCGAGCCAGGCCACCTGCGGAACCGCAAAAAAAGATGTTGCAAACCAAAAAATTGAGGTCAAAAAGTTGAAAAACACGGGGTTTTTTTCACTTTTCGCTTGCCGATTTTGGACGGGCGCGTTCACGAACAGGTGTCTTCCGTACTGTTTTTTACAGTGTTTTTTGAAGGCGAGCGTCACGACCTATCAAAAACAGGAGGTTTTGGCCGAAAAATGGGCCCCCCCCCCAGGTAAACCTGTAACCTTTTACGAGTGCCATCCGGAAGATCACGCCCCAGCACCTTCGGTGCGGGCGGATTTTTTCAAATTTGGCTTTGTGAAGTACTACGACCAACAAACCTTCTGTGGAACCCACATACAAGCCATGGATCGATTGTGATTCCTTCGACCTTGAGAAGTACATCTACCAGCTCAAGCCTTTAAATATTAACAAGATCCGCAAAACATAACCCAACGAGAATATCATACCTCGAGAACAATCTCAACTACGAGGCCTTCTAGGAGCACTGGCTTGGCCTTTTTTTCAAACTCAGTCCCACATGGTTACATCGGTTTCATTGGCCCAATTTCCGATTATATCCGCCCATATCGGTGACATGCTGGAGGAAAACAAACTCGTCAAATTTGCAAAAGAAACTGCAAAAACCCACCTGGTCATCCGTACACATGGACCGTTACAAGATATCCGATTTGGCATGATAGGGTCTCCGTCCGGAGAAGGTCTGGGAGGCTTTGGTGCAGAACCAGGTCAGTTTCAATAGGATTCCGGAGAAGGTTCCGGAGCAGGTTCCGGACAATGTTCCGGAAAAGATTACGGAAAAGATTCCGGAGAAGGTCTGGGAGGCTTTGGTACAGAGGTCAAGTTCAACAGGAATCCGGAAAAGGTTCGGGAGAAGGTCTGGTGAGAGTAGGTCAGAAAGTTTGGGAGGCTTTGGTACAGAGCCACGTTGAGTTCAATAGGGCTCCGGAAAAGGTTCCGGAGAAGGTGTGGGAGGCTTTGGTGCAGAGTTAAGTTACGTTCAACAGGGTTCCGGAAAAGGTTTGGAAAATGGAAAAGATTCCGGAGAAGACGGCAAGCGACATGCTTGAACCATCGAGTACAGCAATGCGCCATGCCTTTGACACCTGGTCGGACACACCAAGCTTGCCGCACAGCCTGCCAATACTGGTAACAATTTCAGTTTCAAAACATTGTATTTGTAACTTTCCGGCCTTTTTCCATTGGACTAGGCTTAGGTGGTTCGTCCCTAGGAGGGAAAAAAAAATCTACGGCTGAAAAGTGTTTTCCTTCCTCGCAGTGCCTCAAGAAAATATCCTTGCTCATGTGCTCCGCGCCGGCCTCCTTGGAAAAACATGTGCTCATATAACCGCCCACTCTGCTTGCGCATACTTCCGCAAGGAGTCGCTGACCAAGACAAGGTGTGCCTGGTCATCGGTCTGCGCCGAGACAAGAATAACTCCAGCTTCTCCAGCCGTTGAAGCGCTCACAAAAGATCCCAGGGACGCCTTCATGTCACCAATCCGAAAAGCAATGCCATGCTCCTCTTGAGAACGGGAGGCAATAATCACAAGCACAGCCAACAGCTGCAGGAAAATGAGCTTTCAACAAAATTACTGCAGAATCCCAACTTGCCAAAAACAAAAATGCAGCTCCGGATTTTTTTCCATGTCTTTTGCCATGGAAACGGTGTCCAAGCACCCACCTCGTCAAAGCACAATACCAAGTGCCAAGGCATGATGTCGAAAACCAAAGTTGATGGTTGATCATAACCGTAGGTTACAAACCAATCAAATAACCACCAAATTCAGATCTGACAATGCCATTCTGCATGAAATCACGTGACGTTCACAAAGGTAACCGTCACCACTCTGCTTGATCAGCAATGCCATACTTCCAAAAATGCACTTTGCGCATTGTATTGAGTATTGTGGAGGGCGCACCTAGGAGATATATTTCTATCTCTGGAAAACACTTGATGAGAGGTTTCCTGATAAGCTCAAGCATGACTGGCTGGTAGAATGTTTAAAAGAGGTTTTCACTTTCTCCCAAAGTGAGGGTAAGACAATAATAGCATGGACATCCAAAGTCCAAGAAACCTTTGCCAAATACCGGAGGAAAGTAGAAGTAGATTTTCCTTATGAAGCTTGTGGATGGATCTGTCTCAATGCCAGTGGTTTTTCTGAGGATCAGCGGGCAATCGTCATCGCCAAGACGCAAGGGGATTTCAAGATCGAGACCGCGGTAGCTGCAATGAGAAGTTGCTCTCCAGACTTCAAAGCAACAGCAAAACAGTCAAAGTCGAAGCCTGTCACCGCCTTCTTGGCTCAGGATAAGGTAGAAACCGGGGAGGAAGAAGTGGCTTCGTCTTCCTAGCAGACCATGGTATGTCAGCTCAAGGTCTGGGAGGCTTCGGTGCAGAGCCAGGTCAGGTTCACCAGGGCTTGTGGCAATTTAATTAATGGAAATCCAATTGAGGGGTTTGCACCGCTTGGTTTCGCAATACACTTCAAAAAAAATTATAAAAATAAAATGTTGCGGCTGATGGGGATACCACCGAAATTTATATTTGTTTCCTTCTTCCTATATTATTAATATCAAACTTAAATCTTCTTATATCGTGATGTCCGATATAAAATCGAAAAAAAGTCAGTCAACCTATAAATTTATATTGAACCAGAATTCCCTATAGGCTTCGGATCCGTGCGTGCCCAGACTGAGCTGGAGCTCCTTGTAGGCTTGGGGTTCGTGCATGCCCTGAATTTACGATAGGTACGGAACTTGCCATGATTAATAAAATAAAATTCAAACTAAATCCGCAAACTTTGTTGAGGCATCCGGAAAGGTTACCACAAAATTTCTTGTAAGGAATTCCTGCGAGGTCTCCAATAAAGGATTTTTGCTCTTGAACCCTGTAATCCGGGAATTCTGAAATTTTGGAATTTTGAAGTCATGGAAATCTGTAACCTTGGATTCCTGGAATTTTATAAATTTTGAACCTTGCAACCTTATAATTTTAAAATCCTGTAACCCTGGATTTCCAGAATCCTGGAATTTTCGATTTTTTCGAGGATTGTTAGATCTTATCAGAATTATTCTTCTCCTTGTCCTTCTCCTTTTCCTTCTCCTCCTTTTCCTCCACCACCTCTGCATCCACTTCCAGGTCCACTTCCGCCACTTCCATGTCCACTTCCGCCTTATCAACTCTTCGACAAGCTCTTCGCCAACTTCCGCGCGCAGTCGGCACTGCTGGACCTCAACTGCCGGCTTCCGATCTGAGTGGGCACGGCTGGACCTCAACCGCAAGGGTCTGAGCGCAGTGGGCACCGCTGGGGGACCTTCCGAGCTCAGTGAGCACCGCTGGACCTCAACCTGGGACCTTCCGAGCTCAGTGAGCACCGCTGGACCTCAGCCTGGGACCTTCCGAGCTCAGTGAGCACCACTGGACCTCAACGGCCAGATAAAATGCCAGATAGAACGCCAGATAGTATGTCAGATAGAATGCCAGAAGATATGCCAGATAGAATGCCAGATAGAATACCAGATAGAATGTCAGATAGAATGCCAGAAGATATGCCAGATAGAATGCCAGATCGAATGCCAGAAGATATGTCAGATAGAATGCAAGAAAATTTGCCAGTAACAAAACGTATAAATGTCATGGTGGGGATCACTCGAAGTAAAGTAGTTTATAAGTCTAGAATTTGTATTAGGAACCTCAAATTTTGCCTGAAATTTAAAATTGTGGGATTCTTATAATATGAATTCCTTGGTCCATGGAATCTTGGAATCAAAAAAATTAGAATATTAGAAGTATATGGCTCTAGGATCATGGAATAGTGGAAATTTGATTTCTTGTATCCTTAGAGTTTTGCTACCCTATCTGGAAATCGAGGGTCCTGCGAATAATTTTGAATCTTGTATCTTGTGAAGCTGTAGAATTGACGCATTTCTGGGAATCATTCTATTTGTATTAGGTTCTAAGAACAAATTTAAGCAATTCTATTCTGTTTTGTATTTATTTTTTATTATATATATTATTTCGTGGATAATAAATCAAATTAAGACCCTTATAAGTCTGGAACCCTAATGCCTGGAATCTTGGATCCTAGAAATTTGGCTGTAATATTTTGCTGGAAACGGGTGTCGATTTGGTTTTTCCCCAAGAGCGTAAAGTAATGGTGTTTTTAACCCAGAATAGTTTCGGCGTGCATTGTTGCAAGTGCCGGGTCAGGTTCAACGAGAGTCCGGAAAATAATCCAAAGGTTCCGGAGAAGGTCTGGGAGGTTTTGGTGCAGAGCCAAGTTACGTTTAACAGGGTTCCGGAGAATGTTCCGGAGAAGGTCTGGGAGGTTTTGGTGCAGATCCAGGTCAAGTTCAATAGGGCTTCGGAAAAAAATCCGGGGAAGGTATGGGAGGCTGGTACAGAGCCAGAACAGGTTCAATAGGCTTTGGTATCGAGCCAGGTCAGGTTCAATAAGGTTCCGGAAAAGGTTCCGGAGAAGGTTCCGAAAAAGGTTTCGGAAAAGGTCTGGGAGGTTGTTGCAGAGCCAGGTCAGGTTTTATAGGGTTCCGGAGAAGGTTTGGGAGGTTTTAGTGCAGAGCCAGGTCAGATTCAATAGGGTTCCGGAAAAGGTTGGTCAGGTTGAACAAGGTTCCGGGAAAATTTCCGGAGAAGGTTTGGAAGGTTTTGGTGCAGAGCCAGGTCAGGTTTAACAGGATTCCGTGCGGAGAAGGTTTGGGAGGTTTTGGTGCAGAGCCAGGTCAGGTTCAACAAGGTTCGAGAGAAGGTCTGGGAGGCTTTAGTGCAGAGTCAAATCAGATTTAATAGGATTTGCGGCCATTTAACTCACGGAAACCCAAACACAACGCTTGGCTTCACAGCACACTTCAGAAAGATTTGTAAAAATTGAACGGCGCACCTGTCGGGTATATCACAGAAGCTCATTTACATTATGTTTGTTTTGCTTAACTTTGCTTTGCTTAATGTGCCGGGTTGTGAGATTGGAAATCTATCTTGAAATTTGCTGGAATTATATTGTAATCTTCTTGGAATTTATATGCGGATAAATTTTGATTTCTTGGGGGATTTTTTTATCAGGTTGGTTTTTAAAGTCGAGGATTCCTTGTTGAAATTACGATGTTGGCATCCTTGTTTGAATCTTGCTTTCTCCAAAGTTATAAGGTCAAAAGGAGACGAGTTCCAAAATTTATATCCGGATCCCAAGGAAACAGATTTCCAAGATTCTAGATTTTTATTTCAAAATTAAAGGATTCCAAATTTTTAAATTTTCAAGATTCCAAAATTCCAATATTCAATAATATATAAAATAGTTCTGCATATCAAGCAGAACAACAAGGTTCCAGCAAGATTTCACCACCTTCCAGCAAGAAAACATCAAGTTCCAATAAAATTCCAACAATGTCCTAATAATTAACCCAGCTTTGCAACCCAACAGCATATCTAAATCTTCCACCTACGTCTTTTTTCAGACCCTGTGCCAAAGTCCTCTTTTTTCAGTACCCAGAAAACTTTTCAGGACCTACTCTCAAATTCAGGACCTGGCCATTTTGGGGTATCAATGGTAATGGCAATCATTGGGTGCAAACATGTGAAACCAACATTTGGTGGATAATTGATCCACGCAAATAAAAGCACTCCCAGCCCAAACTCATGGCAAGGCAGGATCAGAATATAGTATATATTCCAGAAAGTATGTCAGAATAGATGCCAGATAGGATGCCAGAAAGAATGTCAAATAGAATCTCAGAAAAGAATGTAAGATAGTATGTCAGAACATATATGCCACATATATGTCCAGATGATATGTCAGAAACTATGTCAGAATAGTGTGTTAGGGTGGGGATCACTCTTAGTAAGACAATTTTGAAAATATATTTCAGGTTCGGAATTTTCAAATTGTTGTCCTTCAGGCGCCGAAGCTCCCGTTGAAGGTCAGCATCGCCCCATATCAACTGGTCCAGTCCCACTTCCATTTCAATAAGTCCAACTTCATCGATTAGGGTGTTGGTTGAATGGACTTGGGACTCTAGCTGGCACGGCATCCCTTGTAACCCTGTAGACACTGTAGTGGGCAAAAAGATTGTAACACACAGAATCAGCATCATTTTGATCAGGCATTCTTTTTGCTAATCCTTTCTCCCGATTACGAAAAATACCCCCAAATGACAAAAACTAGGTGCAATTTCCAATTTTGGGAAATGTCAAATTGGTAAATCTGATTTTTAATTGATCCCCTTGAGGAAACAATTTTAAAAATGAAGGTACCATGTGAGGGTTTCACCCCCAAAGAATAAAAAACTAGTCAACACCGGGGTGTCTTTTATTGGGCTCCGTCCTTTAAAATCGTCAAATTTAGTTTTTTTAATTCAGGTGTTGGTGTTTGATACTAGGCGAAAGCTTCGAAATCCTCGAAATCCTATTCTTGGCAGTATTCTATTTAAAGATTATTTTCATATATTTTCATGGATTTTGAAATTAGAAACAAAAAACGGTTTAATCCCTTCCCCCTGTTGCTAAACAGTCGCCCCTTCACCCACCCACCCAAATAACAAACACCTGGAGGAGTTTTTAGTATTGGGGGGGTCTTTAGTATTAGGGTACGAAGCTTCCCCCTAATACTGATAGAAAACACATATATATATATATACACATATTTCTATTTCAAAATCGATCAAATTTCTTTCTTTTTAAATCCAATTAAAATATGGCAAACAAGTGGATTCCGAAGCTTAATATCAAATAAAAACCCCCAACATAAAAAACTATGTATGTTTTTCTATTTCGAAATCGATTAGATTTCCTTTTAAAAATTAAATAAAATATGGCCAAAAAAATGGATGTCGAAGCTTTTCCCTTATATTAAACCCTAATATCATTTTGTTTTTTTCCTGTTTCAAAATCGATTAGATTTCCTTTTGAAATCTAATGAAAAAACAAAAAAATGATTTTGAAGCTTTCCCCTAATATCAAATTAAAATCCAATTATTAAAATATGTTCAAAAATTGGATTTCGATGCTTCCCCTAATCTTGCATGAAAAATTCCAATATAAAAAACTAAATTTGTTCTATTTCAGAATCGATTAGATTTCCTTGTAAATTCAAATTAAGATATTGCCAGAAATTGAATTTCGAAGCTTTCCCCTCATATTAAACCCTCATATCAAAGACTATTTTTTCTATATCAAAATTCATTAGATTTCCTTTTGAAATCTAATTAGAATATGATCAAAAATCGGATTTTGAAATTTTCCCCTAATATTACATTAAAAAACCCTAATATTAAATATTATTTTTTCTTTTTTGAAATCGATTCGATTTCCTTTTAAATTGTAGTAATAAAAATAAAAACAAAAACCGGATTTCGAAATGTTTCCTCTAATATTAAATTACCAGCCCTAATATATTTTTAAAAAAAATATTTCAAAATCGATTAATTTTCTATTTAACATATAATTAAGATATTGCTAAAAATTGGATTTCGAAATTTTCCCCTAAAATTAAATTAAAAACATTAATAAAAAAAACTATGTTTTTTCGATTTCAAAAATCGATTAGATTTCCTTTTGACATCCAGCAAAAATATTGCCAGGAAATGCCAAAAAGTGGATTTCGAAATTTTCCCCCAATATTATATAAATATTGTAATATAAAATACTTATTTTTTCGACCTTAAAAGACCCTAGTTAAAAAAATCACCGGGGCTGACTAGTTTTTATTTTTTGGTGGTGAAATCCTGAAATGGGACCTTTATATTTAATTTGTTTTTGAAAAGATATCAATTAAAAGTCAAATTGGCCAGCCTGAAATTTCCCAAAATTTAATGCGGACCCTAGTAAAAGGAATCGATGTAATATTTTAGTATTTAGGGTATGTTTAGTAAAAGGAGGTGGGGATTAGTAAGGTTTTCAATTTAATATAAGGGGAAGCTTCGAAATCCAATTTGGCAAGATTTGAGCTAGATTTTGAATAGGAATTCAATCGGTTTTGAAATATAAAGTTTATTTTTTAAAACGAATGTTTTCAATTTAATGTCAGGGGGAAGCTTCGGAATCCAATTTTGGCAATATTTTAGTTAGATGTTATTTAAAAAATGTTTTCCAATTTAGTTTTTTTAACCAAGGGGGAAGTTTCGCACCCTCATACTAAATACCCACTAAATACAAAAAAACTATTCCGTGTGTTCATTATTGGGTGGGGAGGGGCAGACGGTTTATTATGACGCACGGATTGGTCAGGCATCACTTGCTGGAATTATTGGATTCTTTTGGGATGATTGGTATGATGTTTAGTCAGGCATGGTTCCCTTCAGTCATGCACGATTTTTGCAAAAATCCTATTATTTAGGCACGACCCCAAAATCCCAGCCCGGCAAATTCCGGCCCGGGCCCGGCAAATTCCGGCCCGCGCCCTGCAAATTCCGGCCCTGCGTTTTTCCAAAATCAGGCAAAACCAGTAAATCAGGTATTAAGTCAGGTGTAGTTACCTTTTAAGTCATTAAGGCTAGTCAGGCATGGTTCCAATGGGTACCTTTTAATTGTGAAGGCTAGTCAGGCATGGTTCCCTGAATTCAGGGGCATAGGTACCTTTTAATTATGAAGGCTAGTCAGGCATGGGTTCTGTTAAGTCAGGCGTGGGTGGGTACCTCTTAATTATGAAGGCTAGTCAGGCATGGTTCCCTTAAGTCGGGTGTGGTTACGCTTTAAGTCATGAAGGCTAGTCAGGCATGGGTACCTTTTAAGTGATAAAATCTGAATCAGGCGGAGCTCCTATTCTAAATGTGTTAAATCCAATTGTTCAGTGTGGAAAATCGATTTTTTGGCTGGTCTACGGGCAAACCCTGTGTCTTCCAATCCCATAGCGTGCTGATGTCGCTTGCCTGCATAATAGTTAAGGCCAAAGCTTAGGTCATCAGTGTGATCCTGAAATGGCGCCACGACCAAGAAGATGACATGGGTAAAATGGGCCCTGGATTAACAAAGGCTGACTAATGAATTTGGAGGATGCCACTAAAGTATGACATGTAATCACTTTTGAGGAGCACTCTATGGCACGCGGCGCGCGCAGCCTGCTTTACGGTTTAGCGTTTGAAAGTTTTAGGCTTTGCCTCTATGGCACGCAGCGTTTGAAAGTTTAACCGTTTACCTCTATGGCAGGCTGTGCGCGCAGTACGCGTTACGGTTTAAAGTTTGGAAGTTTTAGGGTTATGTGTGTGGCACGCAGTGCGCGCAGCGCGCATTAGGGTTTAGGGTTTGGAAGTTTTATAGTTTATTTTATTGCATGCAGCGTGCACAGCGTGGGTTGAACTTTAGGGTTTCGAAGTTTTAGGGTTAACCTCCATGACACGATGGCTTAGGGTTTGGAGATTTTAAGGGGTACTTCTATGGCACACAGCGCGCGCAGCGCGCGTTAGGGTTTAGGGTGTAGGATTTGGAAATTTTAGGGTTTACCTCTATGACACGAGAGTTTCAGGTTTGAAGATTTTAGGGTTTATTTCTATTGCACAGAGCGCGCGCAGCGCGCATTAGTGTTTAGGGTTTGAAGGTTTTAGGGTTTATCTCTGGCACGCAGCGCGCACAGCACGCATGAGGGTTTAGGGTTTGGAAGTTTTAAGGTTTATTTTATTGCATGCAGCGCGCACACCGCGGGTTAAACTTTAGGGTTTGGAAGTTGCATAACACGATGGTTTAGGGTTTGGAAATTTTAGGGTTTACTTCTCTGGGACACAGCGCGCGCACCGCGCATTAGGGTTTAGGGTTTGGAAGTTTTAGGGTTTACTTTATTGCACGCAGCGCGCGCAGCGCGCATAGAGTTTAGGGTTTGGAAGTTTTAGGGTTTCAAGGGTTCCAAGGTTCCAGGGTACCAGGGTCCCACGGTTTCAGGGTTCCAAGGTTTCCATGGTTCCAAGGGTTCCAAGGGTTCCAGGGTTTCAGGGTTCCAGG
>CAMXCT020006573.1:0-53676 GCA_947184155.2 Cladocopium goreaui | reverse complement strand
ATCCCAACAAGATTCCAGGATTATTCCGGTTTTTGGGGACGTACATTTTCGTAACATTATTTCCCGGCCGCAGAAATTAAAACCCAACACCTGTTAGGAATTTGGCAAATACAATACAACCAAAATTATTATTAGCCTGTCCGTAAATTATTAATAATTTTATATATAATCTCCAAATTGGCATTCATCCATTTCTACGCGCTACCTAACCATCTCGTACCCGCTCCCATAAGGCACACAAGCCAGGAGGGTGATATAAGCATTAGGGCTAGCTAACATATATGCTGGCAGAGGAGAAAGGAGGAAGAAATAAGAAGACGAAAAAGGAAGAATCAAGAATCGCAGCTTTCCCCCAATAAAGCTCTACATAAATAAATTATTGTGTCCTCAAATATATATGTTCAACAAAAAGCCGTGTGACACCTAAAACGCAATAGATTTGCCAGCAAAAGTAACAATAATTAGCTAAAACATAAAGCTATCTCGACTACTAATTCTTTTTCCCCAAGTAACTCCGGCCAAACACGCCTTTTAACAAATCGTCCCCGCAGCTTAATAAAGGATTTGTCTGCAACAGGCCCTCCTTTCACCCCCTACTGTATATAATTCCAAAAATAATAAAAAATAATAATAATAACAATATTATTAATAATAGTAATAGTAATTGTTATATTTTTAATTTTATTATTAAATTATGTTATCATTATAAATAATTTATTATTTTGTTATTCGTAATTTAAAGCATATCTTCAATTATATAACCTATTATATATATAATAATGGATTTGTTTGATTTCTATTTATATAATAATAATTTATATACGGTATAATAATTATGAAATATTTGTGCATATTATTTTGTTTTTGATTTATAAGAAACCAACCGTAGTATAAATTGCCACCCAACGTATATATATATAGTAAAATCAATGAATGTGTAAATGTATCGTGTTGAAGAGATATTTTTTGCGGTCCTGCATCATCCTTTCTTTTCGAAATGATATGACGTTGGCAAAGCTAGCAAAGCTCTCTTTCCAACTTTCCATTCACAAAATGCATATGGGTGTGTCTGGGCATGAATCTATTGGTTTATCCTTTTCCATCTGAATATGTTCATCATGGGGGTATATTCCATTTTCAGACACACCCATATTACAAATATACCAACAATGAATTTAGTAAGAATTGAACACTTGCTCAATCTCCGTACAGAGCATGCTTCAGCCTTGAAGAACATAGCCAGCTACAGCTACCCTTAACTCTGCTCACATCAGCCCTTTGCCATGTCTGCGAACTCCGCTGGAATTCCAAAGGACCTGTGCGATCACAATGGTTCCGAGCTCGAACTCGAGCAGTTCGAAACTCACCTGGTCCGTCGGTCCGTCCTGAGGGCCCACGCTTTACTTTGGGCCGAAACGCTCCATCAAGTACACCAGCTCCCATCCAAGTGTCACCTCAAGGCTGGGATGCTGAGCCCCTGACTCATCGAATGTTCATCCTCTTTTATACGAAAATTACCCATGCTTTGAACATGGTGCACATGATATTAGAATTAGAATAATGATATGCCTATATATATATATATGTATATATACACATAGACATATCTATATATGTATACATACACATATAGATTGTACAGACATCTGTACATATATATATGATATATGTTGCATCCAATTATCATATTCCAAATGGCAGCAACTCCTGGACCCGACTGTCGACTGTCGACACCAAGCAGCGACAGGCGCTGAAAGGGTTAGAGAGAAGCCCACGGTCGCCAGGTTCGCTACCTCGATTCATTTCGCGATCCACCAAGTGACCGCTGCCAATTCCTATGGAAAAATATATGGAAAAATCAAAAGAAGAAACAGGTACTTGATGAATCTTGATGAGTGTTTTTTAGCCGCCTGTTTCTAAGTGAGAAAAAAAGTTATCAAAGTTGGGATGGCCAGAGATCAAAATGCCAGAATTGCTGCATGGTTGGATGTTCGTCCCCTGTTCATATCCGGTTCATAGACATCAGGCAGAACGCTAATGAATTCATTCCATCTTCATAAGATCTGGAACCCCTTGGATCAGTTGCGACCTTGTATATCTTAAGTATTTATATTAGCAGATTTATGATGATTTATGTAGAAACAGCAGATTTCAGCATCCAGATTTCAGCAGGACATACAGCAGGACATACAGAAATGGCAGTGTGTCAAAACCAATAGTACCCCTGTAGTTCACATCAAAATAGCTGGTAAATGGATGTTCATCCCACTAAAATTGTATTAATAGGTATTGACCCATACCCAAATCTTCAGCTTTTTCAGCTGGCATCAGCTGGGGCTCTAGCGATGAGCATGGAACAGGCGAACGACAGGATTGCCTCAGAGGAGAACGGAAGTCGGAACTTCGGAACGGCTCTGGCCTCGGAACGGAAAGTACCTTAAATCCATACATTTGAAATGACCAATCAGTCATAAAACATCATAAAACATCATAAAACATTAATTATAAAACATCATAAAACATCATCCAGAAACATTATAAAACCTGATAAATCCATGATGGTTGATCAATGTTGATCGCATGCAATTCTGTTGGCCTGAACTCCCGGTTTTTTTTAGGTGTGTTGCAGGCCTAGACCCCCACCCCAGTCTATTGATTCACAAACCAAGCGACCATTCCTGTGTCCACGCCACTGCCATCTCCCGAATGCAAGAGAATGATGCATGGTATCAGGAAAGACCACCTGGGCTTGACACAAGTCCGACCTTGACACAAGACCACCTTGGCTATGAATGAGGTACAATGGTTATTAACGTATTGCATTGCATGTATTGTATCTGTACCCCTTCAAAGATTTGATGATCATGAGAATCAGAACATTCTCTCTGGAGAACGACCAGGAATCTAGTCTGCTCAGAATCCTAAGACACCCCGGTCTTACTGTCCCCGCCTGCTAGGTCAATGGATGAGGGGTCACCATGCTGTCTCGTGACTGCACAGACATTTTGCACTGCGAGCTCCTTGAAATCTTGTCTTCAACCTTATTAAAGTTCAGTTCGTTTCAAGACCCTACACCTGCGTAAACCCCTAAGTATTTATCTCAAGCGGTGAGCATTTTTCTTGCGTCTCACCTGGGTTTCCGTGCATATGACAAGCCATCTGTGGCAGAAAGTCATAGCCCCAAGTGACCTTCGGCAGAACCGGCTTCGAGAGCATGATCAGCGGAGTGATGATGATCACATAGATGGCCTGGAAGGCTGGTTTCAACAACCGGCCTGGGAGGCTGGGAGGGATATTGCGGCATGATGGGCCCTTAAGGATCTTAAGGTGAAACTTCAGAACTTAGCACTGCCTAACTGCCATTTCATTCAGACTGACCCGTTACTCTACATTTTTCACTGCTTCATGAGTTTGTAATTCCGTAGATAAACTCTTAAGCTTGTTTGTACAGCACAAGAAATGAATGTATATTCGACAGGGTCCTTTGGTGCAGTATCAGATCCAATTTGCATCGATTTGCATTGGCATGAATACACTAACACATCCTTGGGACGCACTGAACAAGCAGAGCTAGGATGCAGGCCAACTTGTCAAGCAGCTCCATCTGAGCAGAGCTGAATCAAAATCAGAAGCTGGACTCAGTGCCACTCTTCCATACTCTTCCCAACAGCCCGAGAGTGCAAATGGGTACCACTAAAACACAGTACTCCCCAAGGCACGTGAAAAGCGCCCCACGCACAGCGACGCTGGGTCGCCTCTGCACGTGCGGGTCGCGCCACTTTTCGGCGGGAACAGCCCAGCGGTCACGCTTTTTCGAAGCTCTGGAGCCACAAACGTCAAGGAGATCCGATTGTAACGTGCCGATCGGATCTGCACATTCTACAGCAGTGCACAACCATTGTTGGACAATAATCACGCACTGGCATTTTCTCTTGTGATGCTTTGCTTAGGAAGAATCTCTGTATGCAGGTAGAACTTTGTATCATCATTTATCCTATATCCAATTATATCATATTATATCTATGAATCATTATGAATCTATATCTGCCTGTATCTCCCAGTGGCGAGTATGCAAATCTTATCTGATCCACCCAAATCTCAAAACTGCGATCGGAATCCCAGGAATCCCCAGACATTTTTCCTGCGATCGGAGTGCGAGTGGAAGACTCCCTGGGCAAGAGGGTGAGTTCATAGACAAGCCTGCCTCATTCTGTGCCAGCTCCAAGATCTAGAATCATATACTTCTCTGTACGGAGACCAAGCGGTCAAACGGCTCGTCGCTCTGACTGACTTGTCTAACTCTTGCGGCTCAATGTGTTTGAAGATGTCATGCCAGGCCAAATTATAGGAATCGTTCACTGTTCTTAGTTTCTTGACACTTGCCGGAGGCAGCATAGAAGATCTCTCGCTTCAAAGATGAAACGAACAGCACTAGGTGAGAGGTGGAAGAACCAAAAAGTTGATTGTCAATCATATCAAAGTCTGCTCTATGTAATTGCGCATGTGTCCATAAGTTAGAATCTATCTCGTGTAGACTGTAGTAGACTGTGTGAAGATCCACCCACAGCTCCCCTTATACGTTGCAGCGTTCACTTCATTCGACCTTGGAACCTGCAAGCAAAGCCACGATGAATCGGAATTGGAATTGGATCACGTCCGGTAGCCGCAAAAAGAGCTCATTTTTTCATTGACATTCAAGTAGGTTGCCAGGATAAAGTTTGAATAGCAGTTCATGGACAGAAGGTGGTTTGTGGCTCAGAAGCTGCAGTGCTTCTCTCTCCCTTACAACAAAGCGGATCCAGGAATCTCAAGAATCAAGGGATTGAATGGAAGACCCCAGAAGTTGGAAATTTATGGCCTCTGCTTCACCTCCTCTGGTGACAAGGGTTTGCCTTCCTCCCAGGTGTTCTCATCCTCCACAGGATGGTAGCGTCATGTCAGAGCTACTGTCTGAAAAGAAACATGGCTGTTGCTGTCCTGGATATACAGGCATTCCTTCGCGTACATGATCTGTTGCTCATGTCTCTTACCTCAAAGCAGGCTTGATTCAAGAGACGACCAATAGACCACAGATGCTGCAGCATAATCCATCATAATTATACATGATATATCAACCTTTCGCACACCGAAATGTACTTTATGAAATTTGCTGATATCATTGTCGCTTTCAAGATGTGGGGGTCGCACACAAACGCAGACATGCACAATGTACACATGTGAGGAAGAACGCACACATAGTGTGCATTGTCATGTACATACATTCACCATGCACGTCTAAGTCTATGTATGCATCTATATCCTGATCCTGTGTATTCCCGTGATAGACACATACGACTTTTATGCATATGTCCATACTTGGCAGTATTGCGGCAACGATATGAGTGAGATACGAGGGATGCTACTGGGGTGCTGCTGCACAGCTTCTGAGTACCGCGCTTGAGTTGGGATCTACTGGGACTGCTTCCATGGACCTGAGCCACAGGCGAAGTGGAGGGACATGTCAGGATCCCTTTCTGGTGAATCGCTGGCGGTTCTCTCTGGTGGAGGAATCCAAACATGACACCATAAATAGAACCCTTGCAGACCTCGATGTAAAATATTGTAAAATCACTATTCTCCCCCAACCTTACAGTACGACAGCAAAACGCCACGACATGCCATGACTGAAGTCCCAAACTCAAGATCAATGCCAGCAGAGGAGAAGGCATTCAGCACCTAGAATGCTGAGAACGAGTCTGGTTTCGCACAGCAGAAACCCATTGCCCAAAAGGAGTTACTTGCACAAGTCGCTTTCACTGGGCAGTATGTCGAAAAGGATGTCCATTTGATCGATTCCATCCATACTGCGCTTGAATCAGCCATCCCTAAAATTCCCTAAATCTTCTCCTCATTACAAGCGACTTCAAGCAATTCCCTGTCATGACATCGAGCGTTTGCCCAGCCTTCCGCTCATCCTTGGACTCGTAGAACACATGGATCAAGCTCGATGCCTTACGTGGTGCGTCCAAAGAAGACAGTATCTATTTTGAACATACCGCAAAAATGCGAACCCGTTGAAGTGGATTCCACTACCAGTGACAGTTTGTATCATGTTCTATCCCGTTTCGGCCAACTTTGCTAGAAGCCAAGTCATGTACAACCCATTTTAAAGCTCCCAGTTTTCCGTCCCAACCTGATCCTGCAATCCTCCGCTGCGAGAATACTCGGAGAGGTTCCAGCAAGCCACCGAGAAGTGGATCTGGCAGCGTATCAATCGTGCAATAAATCCCACTCATAAAATCATCCCAATTTCCCCAGAAGTGGGTGGTATGAACCCTCCAAAATTGGAGGTCTATTTTTGGACATTATGGCAAGCCGCCCCACTGGCCTTACCCTGCTTCAGGCACACACGCTTGATGTCCACGTCCTTGCCAGGAAGAGTTAAACGCATCCCCGTCAAGTTGCTGGCAAACCATCACACTACGACATTTTTTTGTACAGTATATAGAGAAGTTCATTGCTTAGCCACATCAAGAAACTACCAAATGGAAGTTTATATGTTGTTTATGTATTTTAATGATATTTGTGCCAATTTCCCATAGTTTCCAATCAGTTTTTATCCCCAGGAAAACCTGATGAAATCCCCATAAATTCCCTGGTTTTCCACCTCCGTCAGTGAAAGTAGAACCAGCAACTGTGTTTTTTCAGCCGTCCTTGGCAATAACCTCCCGCCTGGCACACGCTGAAACACATCGCCAGTCAGGGAGACATCGAAAAGTATGTTTCGGCGGTTTCTATGTTTTCCGAACATGATAGGTGGTTCTACAGTTTTTCGAATATTCATACAATACAATACAAAACGATACAATACCATACCATATAATATAATATAATATAATATAACATAATATAATATAATATAATATAACATAATATAATATAATATGATATAATATAATATAATATAACATAATATCATATAATATAATATAACATAATATAATATAATATGGTACAATATAATATGATATAATATCATATAATATAATATAATATAATAGAATATAATATAATAGAATATGGTACAATATAGTATGATATAATATCATATAATATAATATAATACAATATAATATAATATAATATAATGTAATTTATTATAGTATAGTATAATATAATATAATATAATGTAATGTAATATAATGTAATGTAATATAATATAATATAATATAATAAAATAAAATATAATATAAAATAAAATATAATATATAATATAATGTAATATAATATAATATAATGTAATATAATATAATGTAATACAATATAATATATAATCTAATATATTATATTATATTATATCATAGTATATTATATGATATTATTTTATTTATTTTATATTATTTTATTATATATATGTATGTGTATATATATATGTAATATATGATTATATATGTATATATATCTCAACTTATTTCAAACCATTCCAGCGTCAAGTTGGCTTTCTGCCAAGAACAATCCAGTTGCTCCAAACAATCAAACGGATCGCAGATCGCTGACTCCTCCGCCTCTTCAAGACCTTCTTCGGCAAGGCCTTCAACTGTCGCATGTACTCGACGTCATCTGGATGTTCACCCCAATCTGCCACCTGTGCCTTGGTCATCATGGCTATAACGGAGGTGTTTACATAGGATGGCTGGGAAATGGCTGGGAAAATCATCGAAGTCGATCAACAGTGGATGTTTTCCAGCCATGTTGGATTACTGGTCGCCAGATCATTCCAACTTGATGCCTGGGGGGCCCAACCACACAGGGTCCTGGATCTGGGCGCCACATTGCAACAACTGCGGCACTAATGGGCAATGATCGTGGCACCAAGAGAGGCTGCGGTGAAAAAGAAACTTGGAAAGCTACCCTCTGGTAAACTAACATAGCTATGGAAAATCACCATTTTTCATGGGAAAATCAACTATTAATGGCCATTTTCAATAGCTACGTTAAATTACAAGAGGGTAAGCATGCCTACGTCCAACCTCAGACCTATCCAAAGAATGACAAAATCTTGGAACAAATATCTAACCACCGTACTCGGGAACAATTGGTTTGGACGGCCATCAAGGGATCCTGAGCAAAAACCAGTCCTAACAGTATGGAGATTGCGATTTTCGCGATTCAGTTCCCCTTCACTGTATCTCACACGGTTTCGGAAAACAAACCTCAAAGCTATCCGACCATTCCGACCTATCCCAAGACTCAAATAACGAAGAGTTCTATCAGCGACCACTCTGACCATGGGATCCTGGGATCATGGGATTATGGGATCCATCAATGACGGCCATGAAGAGGGCCAGGTAGGCAGAAACCAACCCTTAGACAGATTTAGACACTGATATTGCGAAGAGCGATTCCTCACACGGAGGGAAAACTTAAACCAAATGGATATCATATGGATCTATGTGGCTGCTCCAGGATTGCTGTTTTAGTCAGTCCGTTCTCTGCTCGGAAGTAAAGAACAGCCGGCCGTGCAAGGGAGTCTCCTTTTTTCACCACGTGGTCAGCTGAAACGTCAATCTCAGCCAATAAGCTTAAACACTTCAGAAATCATCTTGAGCGATGTTTCTTTCATGCATGTGCAGCAAAATCAACAACGCCAAAAGTAATTTCTTGTCTGTTGTGGGCTGTGAAAGTAGCTTGTGTTGTTCCAAGAGCCCTTTCAACGTGAAGTTCAAAACCAGTTGGTCAGTCCCAATTGGGATCGGGAGTTTCAATTTCTCGCTCCAACGCGAACGGCGCAAAGGGCACAGTACCGTGTCATCACCATCACTTCATCGTCGCACCGGCTCCTGACGCAGTTGACGGGATAGATTGCCATGACAATTATGCTACTGTTTACTATCTAAACCATTGCTGCTTTGCAATTAAGCAAGTCTACGACAATGAAAACCCTTGAAGCATTTCATCATATTTCATCACACCTGTCTTGGCCTGTGACAAGCAGCCCTCTGCCCAGCTCCCGCATGTTGAAACCCATGTTGCCTCCTGCGTCAGGGTACCACAGAAAGGACGAGCCAACTGCAGAGATCCAACCCTGAATAGGACGAGCCAATCTTGGAAGAACAAACCGGATACATAAAGCAAAGGCAGCCGCAGATTCTGGATGTCCACTCTTCTCTCCTGAATATTCAACATGTTCCACATCTTCATGTTCGTCTGTCAGCTCATCGCTTCAGTGAGCTGAAAAAAATGGCGCTTTTATGACGCCGAAACCACAAACTGATCGCCTCCTGCTGCGCGCTGTGGTGGTGGGCTGGCAACGCCACCTCGCGGAGCTGTCGATTGCAGCTGGATCAATGCCACGATAAGCGTGCGCACTGTAAGTATCACGGAACACAAGATATCATAAGCTATCAGTGATTATCAGTGTCTCAGACCAGGCTCAAAAGTGATTGGCATTCTAGTGATCAGCTGACTTTTGTTCAAGTGGTATTTTTTTTTGTGCTCCTGATGCTCTTGAACATAGAAACTACTATGGCATACATGGCATACACACCTGGAGGCTGCTTGGTCACCCCAGCCGCACCTCCAAGACCACCAAGACCAGCAAGGCCACCAATACCACCAAGGCCGCCACCAGCACCTCTCGACTCCAGGGACTCCACGGCAACTCGCTGCAACCCCAAGCTCCCACCGCACCGCGCCTGAAAGGATGCTGGCCAAGTTGCCACCAAGACCCCCAAGGCCATCGAGCGCCTCCTTCGCAGCTACAAAAAGTCAGAAGAAAATCTACAACCGGCTATGGCCTCTTGCATGACAGGTTGATGTTTGAGGACATCACATTCAAGTTGTTTTCCCGGAAGAAATTGTTCAATGTTAAATGTGTGAAATCAGGGCGAATCACCAGCCTCACCCCTGATGGTGGGCTCAGACACCTTTCCACTGATGTACCTGTCATGGCTACCCATCAAATATGGTGAGAAAGCAACTTGGTCACCATCCGCCTATTTCTGCGCAGTTTCCTGATTGCTTCGAGCATCCTTATAGTTGACAATTCCGCACGTCACGTGACTCAAATCCTTCCTGCAACCAAGCAGGCACGGAGTTTCACAGCAATCTACGAGAACATCCAGTGGTGGGGGGCTGTCCTTCGCACCCTGAGATCCTTGGGGCACTTATTGTCCATCCACTCCAGCACCTTCCGGTAATTGTCCACCTGCAATTTCGACATGTAGACACATAGTTAAAAAGCTTGAAAGCATTGAAATGAAGGCTACGTGAACTGAGCAAGCAAAAAGTATGCTGTGAAACTCGATCAATGGAGCAATCAACAGAGGCATGAGTCTGTACTTTGAAAGGGTGGCTGAAAAGGGACAGAAAAGAGATGCAGAGAGAGAGAGAGAGAGTTTCACTGCGAATGCCGTCATGCAAGCTATGTCTCAAAAATGGGGTACCAATAGTTCTTTTATTGGACCAAAATCCTATCCGAGTCTATAGCTTCGTCCGTCAGCTAGAGTACCAAAAAAAAATCCACTGGTATCATAAGTTCGTCAAAATTGGTACCCCAAAATCCTATGACTATTTGATGGTTCATGGAAATCTTAATCATTAAACCTGCCGTTTTATCCTGCAGTTTATCTTAACATATGGAAAACCTATCTTTGGACACTAACCATGGTCTGAAAAGGGGATTCCATATCTCAACCCATGTTCAACCCCAAACCATTTGGACTCAAATCTTTAATTTCTCTTCATTTTCAGTATACCTATCCAAAAACCTCACAGATTTCTAAGATCTTTTTCTACCTAAAAATCAGAGTTCAAGGGATTTCCTACGACTTTCCCAGTTCCATATCTTCCATGGATCCCATCATTGACACCTTGAAAGGAACCGCGACCTCGTTGAGGTGCTTCTGGGCAAAGTCTCGCGCGCGGCCGGTGAAGCCGCCAGCCTGGAAGAGGGCGGCCGATGATCGTAACATGGATATTCTGTATAAATAGATATCATTAGATAGAATATATATATATGGGTACAACGTATGTATATCATGTATCTATATACATCTATGAATTATCTAGATATATAGATGTACAATGATGTACATACGATACCTTATAGTTCACTAGGAAAAAATATGAAATCTAAGCATCAAAAACAAAAGATTGACCATCAACACTTGGGATGTGTCGTTTGATATTGGGCTTGAAGTTTGAACCATCCAAGATGGGGGAACTAAGCAGCCAACGAGTCACGGCTGCTAGGCACGTCTGAAATGGGGTATACCGATATACCGTAGAAAAACTCCCAAGAAAATTAAAAACATTCCAAGATGATGATGAACCAATGCATTTGGGGGTAGCCTCTTTTTTCACAAGCCCATATATCGTCCCAAAATCTATCAAAAGTAATCATCTTGCCATATCTTGCCCCTTTCAACGGAAGGCGAGGCTTGTTTCGGAGCCAAAAAGTCAGTGATGGATCCTACACCCTGAAACGGTTTCAACTACAGTACTGTACTCCGGATGTTTAGAGTTCAATTGGAATGGGCTTCGAAAAGCCTACAAGCAAATGTGCTGCTTCTTTTTTAGCAAAACCCTTCTCCCATGGATTGCAAGATCATCGCCATTGCGACTCCCCCGAAATCAATTGGGTGCCGTAAAAGCCGGTGCCAGGAAAAAAAAAAATCAGGCATGCCAATGATGGTGATATGGCAGTGTGTCAAAACCTTGTACCCCTGTAGTTCACATCAACATAGCTGGTAAATGGATGTTCATCCCCCTAAAAATTGTATTTTCATAGGTATTGATCCATACCCATATGCCACCAGTCAACCCCCACCTCACTGAGATCCACGAAGTCGGCTAACCTGAGTCAATGTACCCGCTATCTTTTGGAGCATCAAGCGCACGGCAGCCTGGGTTCACCCCGCCGTTCCGCCACCATGCCGGGATCTCCATCAGTCACATGTCCTCCGGTCTAACACCCTGGCAGTGGTGCATCCCAAAATTCAATCGAGTAAGCTCCTTTGGGAATCTTTAGGATGTTTATACCTGTTTACTTTTGCACTGTTACTTGAGTTTGCAATGCTCATTTGCTCAAATTTCATGTGCCAACAAAGATCAGCTTTCAAGTGCTCAAATTTCAGCTCGTTGATTCTGTTCCAATACTGACAGCTTGGTTCCCTTCATAACGGCTGTCCTAGGTGTTGCACAGCTGCTGGCAGCCGTGCACTCTCTGTGACAAAGAAAGGGGTGTCAGTCAGGAGTCCCTGGCCAAGACGAGCCAAGACCCCAACATCCAACAAAATTCCAGCAATGGAAACCAAAAAGACTAGGGGAAACCACAGTTTTGGTTTCATCATTTCATCACCAAATATTTTCATGCCAACAAGTTAAAAAGCTCCAAAATACACCTGGAGTATCAGCCTCATAGACGACCCGAGGATTGCAGTCGATGACAGGGTGTAGCACCTTGGCCGCGTCGCATGTCCTGCTAGGATTCCAATGTCTCCAATGTCAAAATGTGGCAGGGGTCAAGTCGAATACCCTCCGGGAGGGTAAGTTGGCAATGGAAAATTGCCCATTGATACTTCATTTGCCTCTTGAAAATGCAAAAAATGATGGCTTATCAGAGTTTATCATCATTCCCTGCAACAATAAAAATTGCTGAGTATTCTCCATTTTCAGACACACTCACACTTTCCAAATGGCATCAGGCACCACTTTGTGCTCCGTGAGTGTCCAACCACTCCCAAAGATGCTGTGAAGAGCTGTGCCAACTCATCGTCCTCCACGATCACAAGCAAAAAAATATTGCTTTGCCAATGAGCAACATCTCTTCATCATTAAAACATATAGAGTGATAGAGTGTGTGAAAAAGGAATAAATATCAATAACCAATATTTTTGTAAATTTATCACGAAAACACAAAACAAAACAAAAAAAACAATATTTGACTTATTGTATACCGGGAGAACTATTCCATCGTGCATGCATAGTTGAGGGTACGCATGCATAAGCATAAATCACAAGTCGTAACTCATAACCATTTATGACTAAGCTACCAGTGTCGATATGGATCAAACAACACTATCTCTACCAAAGTTCTGACTCTCAAGTGACTTAGAAGTTTTCTCCTCGCAACATCTTCTCCCCAGTTACCAGAGAATGTCCTAATTTTCGGTCCTTGAGCTGATCCGCTACGACGACGTTCAGCAGCTTTTCCGCATTGATCTTCTGTGTCATGGCCACGACCTGATGGTTCTGGGGCACTTCACCCCAGTGGTTTTTCAGCTGGTATCCTCCGTTTGCGCAAAAGTGCCTGGCTGGAATACACATGGAGGTTTGCTGGGAAAATCATTTAGAGATCGGGTCGTTGTTGTGCTTTTGGTAGCTATGGACATCCCTCAAGGAAATGGTTTGGTCTTCCCGAGATAGCAAGGGCCTACGGCCGAAGCCACTGGCTTCGATTACGCTCCGGTGCCATCAAACATGGCTAGCTGCGAAATCCGCCAACTAAATGCAGGTTTATAGTCTGGGAAGATCATTTTAGTTCGGAATGTTATTCCAAATACACGAAACCCAAAAACCCAAACCCACTGATCAAAGGAATTATCAATCACTACAAACCATTATGAACCACTATTAACCATGATTAAACAGGGTAAACCGCCATGTCCCTGCTGTCCACCCTGTCCCACGGCCACCTCGGCACAGTAGGTCTGGTTGCCATCGCAGCCACCAGCCACCACCAGGGTAAGGCCGCGCCTTGCAGAGTGAGGATCCCTTTCTGTTGACTATTACCTGCCATTCCAGAACTATGTAGTTAGAATTACATACTGATGATAGTGGCCAGTTATTACATGTTAACGATTTACTCATATATATATATGTACGTTTATTTATTTATTTTCTTATTTACTTATTTTCTTATTTATTCATTTATCTATGTATTCATGTTTATATATTTATTATCTAAATATACATATACATATATATATATATACATACACATGTTATTCTACATGTATAAATACAAATGATATATTGATGGTTGCTAATATTCCCAAGAGCTTTTCTTGAAAGAAATGTCACAGCAGCCCACAAGCCAACAGTCCATACCCAGCAGTTGCTCAGCACGCAGCAATCTTTGCACAGCAGAAGGACGTCGTGCCTAAGTTCACAGCAGCATTTGGTTGCTCCCCCAGCTCTTTCCACTTGGGAACTGCAGAGGACTGGGCACCCAACCCCTTCAAAGACTAAACCGGCCAAGAAGTCCAATTGGCCCTTGATGGGCCTCATCTCCGCTGCTACAACACAAGGCTTGTCGATTTGCATCTCCTGTAGACATTAAGTCATTCAGTTCAGTGATGGTTACATTCATTCAACCAGTTCGTCTGTGAACAAGTTTGGACATGGTTCCAACTGCTCCATGTAGTCTCCATGTGCTGTATCGCTTCTCTCCCTCGTTTGGAGCGTGAAATTCACCCAAGCTTGAGGAACCTGGAAGTCAAGGTCCGCACCGAATGTCCGCCGGTAGAAGCAGCAGTCTGTCCTACAGGCTGCCAGCACTACTCACAAAGTTTTCTTCCAACTTTAAATTTGTGAAATCACTCCCAGCCTCAGGACCCAAAGCTTAACAAAGATTCCATCGTCTTTTCATTGCAGGCCGCAACACCAACGTCAGCATAGCAACTTCAGAATTAGCTTAGCCCAAGGGTCACGAGCCACTGACCTCCATGCTCAGCCCCAACTGTCCTTGGGCCTTTGTAGCCGAGCTTGCCGCATTGCAACAGCCTGGTTTGCCACAGGTCTTTCACGAAGAGATCGATTCCCAGCTCCAGTGGGATGGTGTCCAAATCATCTGGTGTTCTTGGCCACTTCCCCCTTCAGATTCACGATCCCATTCTCCAAAAAACAACATAACAAGGCCGAAAAAACATGGCCGGCATGGCATCATTGTCCCACTTTTTGATTCAATTTTTTCACATCCCACGTCCTTCCCTTCGCTTCCTCCTCCAGAATCTTTCGGAAGGCCGGGTTCGGAGGCTTCAGGATCTCGGGACAAGATCCGCAACCAACAGGGTGGGTCTGAAAAAAGGGCGTAGGGTTTTGCCCCCTATTTTAGCCAATTTAATAGGGAAAATAATGATTAACCATGATTAGCCAATATTAGTAATTAATATTAACCATTGGATTTAGGGGCAATCTATTTTCAGACAACCCAACTCATTGGCTGAAGACCTATCCTGGAAGTGTGCTCCCAGTGGTGTCAAAAGGCACCACAAATTTAAGGCTTGGACCGCATCATCCGGGAGCACCGATACACCCAAATCCTGATGTTGCGGGCAGCTCGCACGGGCGAGCCAGTGATTGGATAATTTGGAGAGGAAAATTGGATATGATAATCTCATCATGAGCAGTGGACTCAGAACATCTCAATCAAACATTCATCTTAATGTCCAAACCAACTGATCGTTCGACTAATCCGCATACATTTCGAATTCCGTCTGGCACTCCTCAAAGTTGGAGATCTGGTCATCTGAGAGGTCGTACCTGTTAGTCATATATATATAGACAGCTTTGGAAATGCTGTCAACGTCACTGAAGCTGTTTCTTGAATGCTTCTTTTCTCGATGCCCTGCCAATGTCAGAGTCCAACAACAACTTTTCTCAACGGCGCACGTGGGATACAGCAGCACCCGCTTAGCGGGCATCACACGCGCAATGGGATGCCTCGGAGGTTTCCACTGAACCAGATGCCTAGGGCGTTGAAACTGCCGGGTTCCCGGACATGAAGGCGTTGATCTCAAAGACAAACATTAAATCAATGGGCTCGGCAAAGAAGTTGGATGACAAACTGGCGTCGATCCAACGTGTTAGATGCCACCAGGTCAATGTGGTAAATATATGCCATTAGCTCACTGTGGTACACCTATGAACAACGGATAAGAAAGGCAATGTGGGTGAACGAATGACAGAGAGCCAAAAACACAATGAATACGGGAGGCTGCCTGTGACCTGTGTTGCGAAGACAGCCACTTCGGTCCATCCGAAACAGCCTCAAAGCTGCGAGTCTCAAAAACAATTTGAAAGCAACCGAATTTTCGGATCCCGGATGACCGTCTTATTCTCATAGCAACCATGGGCGTTCCAAGTCTACGTAACAAACCAGGGCCACGCTGAGAATCAAACGTCTTCTGTTCATCACGTGCAGCGAGCCACACATCCACACTACTGTTGGTCAAGAACCTGGCGATGATTCCCGGCACATATGCGCCAGTGGTGGATAGCCCCAAATGGATACTGTATTTCAATAGGGAAAACCATGATAAACCATGATAAACCATGATAAACCATGATAAACCATGATAAACCATGATAAACCATGATAAACCATGATAAACCATGATAAACCATGATAAACCGTCAGTTTTTGGGGCGTAGCCGATTTTCGGACAAACCCATATATTCCGTGGAAGGATCTTTCATATCCATTCCGGGACTTAGAGCAGCCTGGTCCAGAACGGGAGACACCAAGAGCGCGTTCTGCATGCACAGGGTGAACGCTCCTGCAAGGATGCAATATTTGGGGCATCGAAGAAAAATCAAAAAGAAGCGATCACATGAAATCACCCAGGGAAAATACCTTCAATTACAGAGCGAAGGAGCCTTCCAAGCCCCCAAACCTCACCAGTTGCCTCATCTACTATCAGCTCTGAAACCCTTCCACCCGAGCTTATCCATTCTATCCATTCTATCGCGTCCTGGTGGTAGAAGTGGTAGAAGAGCACAGTTTTGAAGTGCACAGCGACTGTGTCTTTGTGCCTCATCGACAGCTCCATGGCCTCATCGCTATTGATGACCCCCAGCTGTTGCGAGGCCGCAGTGCTTCCATGCACCTTCCAGGACCATCAGAAATTTAGGCACCAAAAAAGCATCCTGGGGTCCCATCCATTGGTTTTCCCTACTCAAACTTGCATGATATGTTCGTTGATTTAGGGCTGTGCAGTTTCTTTCTTTTTCTAATTCTAAACAAAGCAGGGGCCCAGAGAAAACATGAGAAAACCACAAGCAAGCAACGATCGGCCTCAACTTCTGCCAGTTTCAATGGCAGCTTGTTCATGACCTGAGTCGAGCTCTGTATGGTCCCATCCACAACATATCAAAGTAAAGAAGGCCCCGGATGGCATGTGCATATATCTATTTACTGCATTGTCTCGTGACGGCAACCATGCTGTGGTTCCATTGAAACTATGGCAGAAACTATATATGTTGATGCTTCTGCCTTTTGCCATTCACCAGGTCAAAACTTATATATATATATCCGCCGACCCCGGCTGCGCAAGGGGGAGCGCGTTAGGGAATAAGACAGCAGCACCCAGCCAGTAGCCAGCAGTCAATATCCGCCGACCCCGGCAGACGCAAGGGGGAGCGTGCCAGGGAATAATACTTTTGACTCTTGTTTCGGACGACTACTACTACTACTACTACTACTGCCATGGTGTTTTCCCATCCGGCAGGTGCCTTTTGAACAGAAGGAGTCACAGGAGAAGGAGCAGCAGCAGCAGCAGCAGGAGGAAATAGAAGGTGTTTGACAAGACGGTTATCATCACAAAGGCAATTCTTTTTTTTCTAGGATTTCAGAAGGGACGTTAGGCACTTTTTGGGCTCGATTTTGGAGCGTTTTGGGCACGAAATTAGGTGGCGTTTCAGCGTTTCAAGTGGTGGCCATGAGCAGCAGCAGCAACAGGAGCAACAGGAGGGTTCTATGTCTCATTGCACAAACAGTGGTATAAACATTGGTCGAAAACTATAAACATTGGTATATTATTGTGATTGATTTTGCGTCATGTTCGGCACGAAATTAGGTGTCTGGCTGCTGGTTTCTTACTTTATTAGAGGCAGTAGCAGCAATCAAAATTAGAGATCAAATTGGACAAAATTAGATTTCTATTGGACAAAGTTGGATTTCTAGTAGGATTTCAGAAGGGACGTTTCGGCCCCCGAAAACCTATTCTTGTGATTGATTTTGCGTCATGTTCGGCAGGAAATTAGGTGGTGTTTTGCTGTTTCGGCTGTGTTTTAAAAAAGGTGTCTGGCTGCTGGTTTCTTGCTTTATTATAGGCAGCAGCAGCAGTCAAAATTAGAGATCAAAATTGGATAAAATTGGATTTCTAGTAGGAGTTCAGAAGGGACGTTTCGGCCCCCGAAAACTAATATTGTGATTGATTTTCCGTCATGTTCGGCACGAAATTGGGTGGTGTTTTGCTGTTTCGGCTGTGTTTTAAAAAAGGTGTCTGGCTGCTGGTTTCTTGCTTTATTAGAGGTAGCAGCAGCAATCAAAATTAGCGATCAATCAAATTTGACTAAAATTAGATTTCTATTGGACAAAATTGGATTTCTAGTAGGATTTCAGAAGGGACGTTTCGGCCCCCGAAAACCTATTATTGTGATTGATTTTGCGTTATGTTCGGCACGAAATTAGGTGGTGTTTTGCTGTTTCGGTTGTGTTTTACAAAAGGTGTCTGGCTGCTGGTTTCTTGCTTTATTATAGGTAGCAGCAGCAGTCAAAATTAGAGATCAAAATTGGACAAAATTGGATTTCTAGTAGGATTTCAGAAGGGACGTTTCGGCCCCCGAAAACTTAATATTGTGATTGATTTTCCGTCATGTTCGGCACGAAATTGGGTGGTGTTTTGCTGTTTCGGCTGTGTTTTAAATTAGGTGTCTGGCTGCTGGTTTCTTACTTCATTAGAGGCAGTAGCAGCAATCAAAATTAGAGATCAAATTGGACAAAATTAGATTTCTATTGGACAAAGTTGGATTTCTAGTAGGATTTCAGAAGGGACGTTTCGGCCCCCGAAAACCTATTCTTGTGATTGATTTTGCGTCATGTTCGGCAGGAAATTAGGTGGTGTTTTGCTGTTTCGGCTGTGTTTTAAAAAAGGTGTCTGGCTGCTGGTTTCTTGCTTTATTATAGGTAGCAGCAGCAGTCAAAATTAGAGATCAAAATTGGACAAAATTGGATTTCTAGTAGGATTTCAGAAGAGACGTTTCGGCCCCCGAAAACTTAATATTGTGATTGACTTTCCGTCATGTTCGGCACGAAATTGGGTGGTGTTTTGCTGTTTCGGCTGTGTTTTAAAAAAGGTGTCTGGCTGCTGGTTTCTTGCTTTATTAGAGGTAGCAGCAGCAATCAAAATTAGCGATCAATCAAATTTGACTAAAATTAGATTTCTATTGGACAAAGTTGGATTTCTAGTAGGATTTCAGAAGGGACGTTTCGGCCCCCGAAAACCTATTATTGTGATTGATTTTGCGTCATGTTCGGCAGGGAATTGGGTGGTGTTTTGCTGTTTCGGCTGTGTTTTAAAAAAGGTGTCTGGCTGCTGGTTTCTTGCTTTATTAGAGGCAGCAGCAGCAATCAAAATTAGAGATCCATCAAATTTGACTAAAATTAGATTTCTATTGGACAAAATTGGATTTCTAGTAGGATTTCAGAAGGGACGTTTCGGCCCCCGAAAACCTATTATTGTGATTGATTTTGCGTTATGTTCGGCAAGAAATTAGGTGGTGTTTTGCTGTTTCGGCTGTGTTTTACAAAAGGTGTCTGGCTGCTGGTTTCTTGCTTTATTATAGGTAGCTGCAGCAGTCAAAATTAGAGATCAAAATTGGACAAAATTGGATTCTAGTAGGATTTCAGAAGGGACGTTTCGGCCCCCGAAAACTTAATATTGTGATTGATTTTCCGTCATGTTCGGCACGAAATTGGGTGGTGTTTTGCTGTTTCGGCTGTGTTTTAAAAAAGGTGTCTGGCTGCTGGTTTCTCGCTTTATTAGAGGCAACAGCAGCAACAAACAGTGGTATAAACATTGGTCGAAAACTATAAACATTGGTATATTATTGTGATTGATTTTGCGTCATGTTCGGCACGAAATTAGGTGTCTGGCTGCTGGTTTCTTACTTTATTAGAGGCAGTAGCAGCAATCAAAATTAGAGATCAAATTGGACAAAATTAGATTTCTATTGGACAAAGTTGGATTTCTAGTAGGATTTCAGAAGGGACGTTTCGGCCCCCGAAAACCTATTCTTGTGATTGATTTTGCGTCATGTTCGGCAGGAAATTAGGTGGTGTTTTGCTGTTTCGGCTGTGTTTTAAAAAGGTGTCTGGCTGCTGGTTTCTTGCTTTATTATAGGCAGCAGCAGCAGTCAAAATTAGAGATCAAAATTGGACAAAATTGGATTTCTAGTAGGAGTTCAGAAGGGACGTTTCGGCCCCCGAAAACCTAATATTGTGATTGATTTTCCATCATGTTCGGCACGAAATTGGGTGGTGTTTTGCTGTTTCGGCTGTGTTTTAAAAAAGGTGTCTGGCTGCTGGTTTCTTGCTTTATTAGAGGTAGCAGCAGCAATCAAAATTAGCGATCAATCAAATTTGACTAATTAGATTTCTATTGGACAAAATTGGATTTCTAGTAGGATTTCAGAAGGGACGTTTCGGCCCCCGAAAACCTATTATTGTGATTGATTTTGCGTTATGTTCGGCACGAAATTAGGTGGTGTTTTGCTGTTTCGGTTGTGTTTTACAAAAGGTGTCTGGCTGCTGGTTTCTTGCTTGTGATAATGCATTTGCCAAAGTTTCTCGTCACACAGCTTGCCTGTTTCACCAGCAATCCCCGATTCTTTACCGGGGTCGGCGGCAGGGGCGGCAGCCCTTAAATATATATCCCAACCAATCTGAGGCCGCAGACCTCAGAATTATGGTACATGGTTCGAATGAGCCTCGCTCCAATGCTCACTGGCCAAATTGTATTGGCTCAATCTTGAGGGTGGCAAAGAGAGTCATGCAATTCTCTGATGCGACCTATCTATCTATCCATCCATCTGTGTATCCACCTATCCAGATATCTATGTATATTATGTAATATCATCGTTTCTATCTTAACTTATATATTAATATATACTAGTATATAATATATAATTATATGTATATACACATAATATGCCAAACGTAAAGGTTGAACCAGCTGCTTCCCAGCCTGTCAGACATCGGCCAACGGCCTGATGCCTCAGCTCAATGCTTCTTGGTCGTTTCTATTTGCCTTCCAGTTGACGTGTCCGACCAGGCTTGGCATCGGACCATTCTCATCTGCAGCCCAGGCGTGGAGTACAGCATGTATGTTGCTCGGTGGAGGAGACGATACTTCCAGTCCCGATCCTATGCCGATCCCATGGCGGAGAATGTGGTGTTTACCCAACGAAAAAACCCCTAAACCCTAAACCATCCCCAACATGACCATAAACGGGCAGTACAAACCAAGCCCAAATGGTAGGTTTATTCTTGCATTTACCATGTCAATCATTGTATTGGAATGTACTGCACCAAACGGCCAAGGGTTCATTACTTTCGAATCCGGCATAGCTTGGAATCTCAGCAGTCCTGGGCTATGCTCAGGTAGACCAAAGCCGTCACCACTCCAGCAGGGCATTCGTCAAAGATGGCAGGGTTCCTGAAGCAAAGATGTCAGTGCCGGTGGACCCTCAAGAGCGAGAAGCTGTGCCCAATTCCAGAAGATCTGTTTTTTTCTGGAAATTTGACCTGCGGTCAAGTTTTCTTTCTGCCCACCACCAGCCTCATCGCAAGTTTAAATGGAGGGTTTGGGGCCCCCAACTCTTCCCAAGCTTCGTGGATTTGGAACGACGCCTCGCAGGACATTGCATGATGCGAATCCAATGATGAACCGATCACACAAATTGCGGAGAACCAACAGGTGTCTCCCCAAAAAAAATATATCGGATCCCAAAAATCCTCCAAAAATTGGCTTTGAAGGTAGAAAAACCATAGGAAACCGGGGCATCTCACGCCTCTACGGGATCTTGCTCAAGCAAGGCCAACTTCTGCAGGGTGCTGTGCCTCAAAGCAGTGGCATTTCATGGCCACCACCCGAGGGTGGTCGAGTGGATGGAAGACCAACATGCGCCAGGGCACAGCTTCGCAAAGAGCGGGTTGGAGGTACAGCCATCAGCAGGTGGAGCTGGACTAGCTGGACCTCTGGTCAAAGGATGTCAAAGGTAAACTTGGCAGTTTTTGGAATCGAACATCCTCTGGTAATCAAAGATCTCAATGGAAAATCCACCCATCGATGATTTTCCCATTGAAATGCCCCCTATACGGAGAGTAGACTTGGAAACCTGATTTTGGCCAAGCAGCTAGCAGCTCGACCCCCAAGACCTCCTGGCATACCACCCAGGGATTGTCTCAATGCCTCGGTTTTGCGTTGGAAAATGTGGTCTGAATTGGTCTGATATCACTTGAAATGGTCAAAAATCACGCTAGAAATCTGCATGCTGAAAGCTGAAAGGTCAATCTTTAGAACTACGAACCGGCATGAACAATGCGATGAAGGGTGCAAGGGTAGGAACCCCCCCGACTCAACAACCAAAGCATCATCAAATCCAAGTGTGTCAAGGGGCTTCCAGTTGCTGTGTGGCACTCTGCTGAACATCAGACCTAGGCGGGTTGAGTTCCACGAGAGCCTTCTGTCTGCAGCTAATCCTGGAGTAGCGCCTTTGGGTTGGAAATGTTGGAGGGCACATTGAGAGCTCTATTTTTCAACTCCGCCAACAGGAACAATCACTATCACCAAACCTGCAAGAGACATTTTGATCTACTGGCTTGTTGCATTTCATCGCACCAAAAATCTGCTCAGCCCCGTTCTCCAGGCTCTCTTCAAATCTGGCCAAGCAGCTGAGGAAAAGCTTGACCATATGGCTGCTGATAAGCCTGCGGCATTTGCCCAAAGGGAGGCTGGCCAAAGGCCTGATAGCCTTGGTGATGGCCCTGTTGTCCATAGGCCGGTTGCCCATAGGCCTGTTGCCCATAGGCCTGCTGGCCATAGGCTTGGCCAAAGGCCTGCTGTTGGCCATAGCCTTGTTGCCCATAGGCCTGTTGGCTAAAGGCCTGCTGGCCATATGCTGGCGGTGGGACATAAGCTTGTCCCATGGCTTGGCTTGGCTGGCCATAGGGCGGCTGCGCTGCTTGGCCATACCTTTGCGAACAGGGCTGAAGGAGGACTAATTCTACCTGCGGATGCCTATAGTTCGCCATGATTGTTGGAACAGAAAGGATTTTGATTGATTTTACAAGAACAATACAAGAACTGCAATTCTCCACATGGCATCTACAACGATGGGTCCTACAAAATCCATGCTGTGATTTTGCTCAACCACGAAGTTCAAAACAACTTTAGTGAGCATAGCGTCACGCGTGTTGAATTCCATGTACCAAGCCACCCAAAGTTCAGGGGAGGCGCGGGCTGAGCCTGGCAACTCCAGGGCTTTTTCTTTTTTGGGACCGTTTTCGACATTTTTTAACAAGCAGTTGGGGCAACCAAATGTTCAAAGGGACAAAGGTTCGATTGAATTGAAATTTACAGCTCCCAATCTGCAGAGTCTGGTTGCCTTTGACCTTCAACAGCCCTATGGATCTGGGATAGAAGTCTGAGCCTGATTGATACAGAGACCGTCTCGGAATACTCGCTGCGTGTGCTTCTGAATGCCAGTACTTAATTCGCAAGCTCTTTGCTTGATTCAATCAGAATTGCCTCTAGATCATGAGAAAAAGTGTCATGGCCATGTGAAGGCCCTGATGAGACTCAATCTAACTTGGTTGCTATCACATAACTGCATGTTTTCCTTGGCCACGAGCACTTGATTCCCCAAAGTATCTGCAATTTGGCAGATCAACTGCTGCTTACAATAAAAGCTAGAAAAGCACCAAAAGCTGGCAAACAGTTGTGTTCGAAACGTCCAAACTCCCACACCAAGCTACCACAAAGTTCTTTGAAAAAGGGAGAATCGACTGAAGTACTGTATCGCTTCTTGATTAACGCTTGCGTGAATAGTGGAATGTGTTTCAATGTTCTTCATCTGTCACGTTCGTGAAATCCGTCAAAAAGCGAGATATTTCTGCACAAGCTGGAAGCATCGCCACTTTTCCGCAGTGTTTCCGCAATAGAATCCGCCAGAAAAAAAATATTGCTCCAGGGCTACTCCGGAGGATATACATGGGTCCACTAGTGTAATCTTTTCATCAAGCCAACACCCAAGTGAACAGACTGCTCAGACTCCTTAGCTTTGAGACAACAAAGACCCCTGGTTGCATTCCTCCAGGGCGGCCGGTTTGACCTGAGTGAAATCTGTTTTCTGAAGGTATTTAACAAGGACTGCCACCAGTCCAAGTAAATGGAGGCCGCAGGCCTTCAAAGTCTTCATCCTCGTCAGTTGAGGGAGGTCGATGCATTTCCTGTTTCTTTTGGAGGGCAACATGATCTGCTTCATAGGTCCAATGCAAAGCCGTGTAGAAGATCAAACAAATCGTCCATGGTATGCAACACCTCGGCCGCAGTGGGGTCCCACAAGTGTGGTCAGAAAATCTGCCTGGTGCGGAAACTCAGCCTTTTCAAATCCTCTTGACAGAAAAATTCCTCACCTCGACCCCATGCAGGCGCCTGGAGAGCCAAGGGGCACTAAAGTCAGACCATTGCCCAAAGCATCAGCGTTAATCTTTCTGATGTCCTCCCACAGTTCCAATGAATCCCTCTGCAGCTGACATGACTGACTTGTGTACTTTTTTCAGGTGAGATTTATAGAGCTCACCCACTGGCAGCATTGGCAACAGAAGCAACCGTCCCTGCAGACTCCTCCGGAACCTGATTTATGGGTATGCGCTGCGTCTTGTAGCCAAAGAATGCCTTGCAGATTTGCAAGGGCATCTTGGAGACGCCCTTTCTGCAATACCATTGCTTGAGTCCAATGTAGCACTTCTTCATTTTCCCTCCAGGAATCACTGAGGCTAAGATCTCATTGATGAAAGTGTGGACAGTGTGGGGACTTGATGTATCTTCCCAGCACAAAAACGTAGAATGGATAGGGACAGGGACATGGCCACCCCATAAACCTCCGGCTCCCAGCCTCAGAAACAAGAGCCACCAAAGGCCCACCAAAGGCAGCAGCCGTCCCTGCCGCTGCACACAGAACTCCTAGGATCCTGGGGCCGAAGCAGTCCACCGAGATGGGTTTGTCTTAAAATGTGCTAGCAATCAGAGGTTTATTCCTAATTTCACTGGTCAGAGGTTTTCCCTCGATTCTCAGCTTGTTGATATATACCATTTTCAAACATAATTACAGTACCCCAAATATCATATTCTTGTTTTGTTTTTTCAATTGACATCATATTCATACTATTCCCCTGCAAGAGCCTAGAAACTAGAAACTTGCTCCCCTAAGCGGTTCCCCTGCCTCGCTCGATGTTGGGGCGCGACGACTTCAGAGAGCATGGGCCGATTGACGCCGTAATCACACCAGGTGGCACAAAGGCCAAAGACCACCACAAGTCCGGTCCAATATGGAATGCCCTCCTGAGTACAGAAGCACACCTGGATCTGCTGGGAAAATTGGGAAAGGGTCCTAAGAGAAATGACATGAAATCGCCACAAATTTCTGATGGCTTTTGGGATGACAAGCCCTACAAGAAGTTGTGTATATCCTGCAAGCCCAAAAAGACTCATGATGATATTACAATTCTTCACATTCCGCAGCTTCAGATGCTTCAGCTCCGTGAATTTCGATCTGATCTTTCTGGATCGACGCCAAGCTTCCGGGCTGTGAGGAACGAAGTGGTAATACAACAGGGCCACAGGGATCGAAATGCAAACTGACAACTGAGCTGTGAAGGGCCGGCCTTGAAAACGACTCAACCTGCGTGTCAGACACAGCTGAGAACCCTGGGATCGCTATTTGCATTGCAAAACAAAGAGTTGGCCAATTTCAACACCTGGCAATAAGCTGGAGAGGTCATCTGGTCTGAAAATCATGTACCCTCAGAATCTGATGGGTTTTCATCTTTTCCTCATGTTCCTCCATGATTTTTGCGATAAGTTGGGGGGGTATCCCCGATTTTTGGGCATACCCAAGTCCTCCTGTTCAGCTAAGTTATATCCCATCACTATCCCTTTAATATCCCACTGTTGGATCTGTTGGTATCCCCCAGTCTTGGACCAACTCAAAAACGCCACGGGTGCTTTGTGAGTCCATCACCAATGTAGCCGCCAAGCAAAGCCCCAAAGGAGCCGCACAAGAGCATCAGTCCAGAAATGCATCCTGCAACAATCTGCAACGGGTTTGTGCCGAATGTCCCTGTGAAAGTCAGTGAAACTTGGAAAACTTCCAGGTTTTTTCGCCTTCAGCTAGCTTGGCGGACAACACACATCATTGACCGCCAGCTGTCCTGCCGTCAAGTCAGGTACTCCTGAGTATTGCAAGAACCTTGGTGTCAACAGCAGCTCATTCAAATCCGAGACTTGGAAGTCCATGTGGTTCACCATCCACTCTCAAAATACTTCGATCCAGGATCCCTGCCATGTCACTTGGATCCCTGCCATGTCACTTTCCGCAATCTCCCTCCCCTTGCCATCCAGCGACATCGTGGCGAAGCTCATGGCCGTCCATGGGATGCACGCGAAGCAACCCTGCAGGACGATTACCGAGAACGTCCACACCTCGGAAAGGTCGGAAATCCCTGGGGATGAAGGCAGAAAAAAGACGTGAATACAACATGTTGAAACAGTGTGAAACCATCAAAAAAAACAGCATGTGAAACCAAAGACTGAAAAATAGAAAAGCCTTGACACTTGCTTGACACTTGCATGTTTGTTTTCTGCAACCATTTGGTAAATCCCATAGTAAATCCCTTAAACTCATTGGTTGTGGCTCTATGGTTTCAGTCCAAAGTCAAGTCGTCCAGGCCTCGAAGAAAGACATCACCGTGCGCAACTCTTTGGAGAAGCTGATGGAGCCATACCTGAAGTCATCAGTGTCCAATAGATTGGTTGGAAAAGCTACGAAACCACGGAGAATTTACCATCTGATTAGGGCATTAAAAAGCTTAGTCCATCAAATTGATTAGGGATGATTAGGGCATTGGAGGTGAGTTTCCGATTTTCACAACTTGGCCACCCGCGAACATTTTTGCGACTGCTGATTTGGTCTCTAAGGGCTCCACATCGTCTCATCGGCAATGTGCGAATCGGTTGGTAGCCTGACCAACTTCTTCACGGCATAGCCCAAGAAAATGCTAAGAATTCCCACCTCGGCCGCAAGCGGCTCAGCCAGGCTGTGTGTTTGAAATTGAGAAATTGATACTTGTGGTGAAGTTTTCCCGAAAACTCTAAAGATTCTCCCAAGATGTCACGCTCAGAATCTGGACCATTCAGTCCAGCCGCTATGCCGAACGCTACTCGCCAACCATACAGGCCAAAAATCCTGACGTTGGATCAGTTGGATCTGTCATATTCATAAGTCCCAAGATTCAGATGGCTTGAAATCACCCTGCCACAACTTTCTCGCACTCAAAGATGATCAGTGGAAAACATATGGAGTTTTGAGTTTATAATTGATCAATGACAAAAAAAGGACAGCACATCAGGGATATTCGAGATATATTGAGGCTTAAGCGGCTTATCTATTTCATGAAGCGGATGTTTTTCAAATAGCAAGTGGGTGTCCAAATTTACGGCCGGGCATTCACTCCCACCCCACAAACTCTACCACTTCAGCACCCATCCCGTCGCACAAATTCAAAAGTAATGTTTGCTTCCAGCAATCTCAAGTTTTGCCACGTGTAGAAAGTCAAATTTCCAAGTGTAACCAAAACAAATTGCAATTTCCAATGTAACGTATGAAAATTCAATATGCTGTACGTTAATATATGCTAATATGAATAATGAAAACTGGCAGGGTCTAGTTTCTTACGTTTTCTAATTTGTTTGAATCCAATTGATTGAGACAAATTGAGACATTTGGTTTCAAAAGTCTATCTACCATTCGACCTAAATACTGTAGTTCTCAGAACATAAATGTCAAACGGCCAGCTTAAAACCAAAGATAGTCAATATGTTTATTATATCTTGTGAGGTGAGCCATTTCATCAATTACCGTGACCACGATCATAGGGGAAGTGCTTCCCACTTTCTTTCGGTCAAAATAGTTCGACTGTCCAAAACCATTTCCGATTTGGGGCTTGACCATGTTCAGGGTGTGAGAAAAAAACTTGAGGCCTAGGGGATAGGACGAAAGCTAGCTTGGCAGGGAGCTTTGCATGAAAACACAATGATGCTGAGGATGTGGATGCTGCCGAATGTGCTGCCAGTGGCGGCATGCCGACGGTGTCCCCGAGGAGAATTCCATGAACACTGTGATATTGGTGTCGTGAGCAGCCGGTGGGAGAGGGGGGGTATCACTATGAAGTTTCATGCGATTGGAGATTCCAGCCCGTGAGGGTCTCTAGATTTTATCAGAGGTGCATCCCGCCCTTCTCCTCCTTTTTCTTCTCCTTCTTCTCCTACTCTTTTCCCTCAGCTCCTCAACTGCAAGCACCAGATCACAGTGGCATGGCCAGACTTCAACCGCGAGCTCCAGATCTCAGTGGGCACTGCCGCACTGCTGGACCTCAACTGCGAGCGCCAGATGTCAGTGGGCACTCACAAACCTCAGCGGCGCGCAAGAAAGAATAGAATGCCAGACTTGAATGTCAGATAGAATGCCAGATAGAATGCCAGATTATTTTTCAGAAAGAATGTCAGAATAGATGCCAGATAGAATATCAGACAGCGGGAAGAATTTTCAGTTTTTTTGCTGGGAAGAATGTTGATGGAATAAATACAGAGCGCCATTCCTATAAACCCTTGCGAGATTCTCGAGAAAGGAAACAGGTTTACTCAAACATCATGGTTCTCCAAAGCAGCAGGATTCACAAACCATGATCTAAAACATTTTGACGCTTCATGTAGGAAGTTTCATCCCAGAAGTGTGACTTAAAGTCTAAAAATACCCGATGAGACCTACCACTTGATCCACTTTTCACCAGTGTTGGAAAATCATTTGCGCACGAACAGGAAGCTTAAAACATCGAAAAGTACAGCCGTACTCATGTGGATGTGGGTCAAAATGGAAGACCGATGTGGGACCACAGATGTTAGTCTAGTTTAGTATTCACCATCCAATTATTGGGGTACCTAATTTTGACCCTACCCATGTAGTGGCAAACAATATCAGCTTTCCTGGAGCGGTGCGAATTTTTTCATCAGCTTATCTCAAAGATCCGAATCCCCCAGTCCTCCTCTGCGAGATGGTGGTGGTGATCATGGCAGTGCTCATGCAGCCCATGGCCATAGAAAAGCCAGACCAACTGTAGGCCCGTCCTCGCTCCTTTTCCAGGAAGGAAAAAATTCTTGCTGATATAGTCATCATAAACACAATATGTATATAAATAGATATATATATATATATATATTGTTTTTACTATATTATATTATTATTTTAAATATTATTATTATTGTTATTATTATTATTGTTATTGTTAATGTTATTATTATTAGTCTTCTTATGTTTATTATTCTTATCATTACTATTCTTTTTCTTATTATTATTCCTGTTCTTATTCTTATTCTTATTATTATCATTACTATTATTATTGTTATTATTATTATATTAATTTTATATATTGTATTTTACCAGGTCAACCGACAATGGGGTGAAATACTAAGCTAACACCGTTAAGCACTCAGCTCTTTTGAACCAACGCTATCGGGCAGATCGATGATATATACAATACATGGTTTTACTGCAGGAGTTTTTACACCCCCCTCGGGCGAGCAGGGACGACTGCGGAGAACGAATAACCCAGAAAAGCATACCCTCGCGGGTAGCCGAATTTCTTTAGTTGGTTTTAGACATTTTGTGCAGTCTTTCAAAGGTCCCTCTAAAAAGCTCAAGCCCGTAAAACCCAGCGCAGCGTTGCAAGGAAGGCACATTACCATGCCACATCTTGCGCTATGCTACAAAAGAAAATCATCGTCTCCCTAACGGTTCCAAAAGATCCAACGGCCGCCGGCCTCGTCACGGTAATACCAAGCCCCACGCCAGAAACTCCATTCTCGGCGTGCACCATAGTGATCACGATTCCAACTCCAAGAGGCATCCGGGCGACCGGAGCTTGCAGCCTTCGAAGTGACTCCTGCGGTTGCTGCTTTTGCAGTGGGCGGTGTCTCAGGCTCCAAGAATGGTCGTGCTCCTGCTTTGGATGTTGGTGGTTCGGGTACCAGAAATGGTGCGGCTGGGGCATCAGCGTGCGAGGCATCTGCGCGAGCAGAGCTTGAGGCGGCTGTGACATCTGTTGCGGTTGCGGATGCATCAGCTTCGGCTTTGCGCTTTCGCTCAATGGTGGGCGCGACCGTGGGGTCGGCCTTATGACCTCCAGGACCTCCAGCCTTTGCAGCGGCGCTCTGCTTCTCTTTGCGTTCAAGATTGCTCCGAACCAAGGGAAGGTTTTCCTCATACACCTTTTCGAGGAAATCACGAGTGCCATCAAGAGGGACTTGGACAGTACCCTTCCAGGTCAACAGGCCACGGAATGCGCCACGACGGCCGATGTAGCTGACATATTCATCCTCTGTAAAAATGTGGCGGCCAAACATGAAACCCCAGACCTTCTTCCATGTTTTGCGGAACTCAACTGGGAAGCCATCAACGCCACGAGGCTGAGACATGAAAATCAACTTAGATAAGCAGTTCTCATTTTGGGCATTGGCGGCGACGCCAGCCGAGATCTGAGCTTTGGTCCTTGGGGGATCGGGGAGGTTGCCATATGCGAACATATCGTCAAATATGCAGTCCTGCAGGTCCTTCCCCTCACCGTGGATGCGGTCGCAAAAAGTGACGTCGCTGGTGTATCTATCTTCCACGTCCTCGTAGCCCAGCGCTTTTGCACGTCGATGCCTGTCGCGGCAGTCTTTGAGGACTGCTGATTCCACGGATGTGATTCCCCTGGGGCCCAGTTCTCGGCGTAGCAGGTTGGCTTGCTCTTCCGTCAAGGCTGTCAGCAAGCTTCCGCTCATCTTCCCAAACATTCCGAACCCGGCGAGACTTTGCATTCGCCGTTCAAGGATGCGGGTCCTCCTGTTGGGTTTGTTGGCCTCTTTTGTATCGCCACTTTCGTCCACTGGGAGTGGCTCAAAACCACATGTGGTGCATGTCACTTGGCCACTGACGTACTCAACCTGGCAGAGGGGACAGGAGCCCATGAAAGGTTCGCAGTACTTGGGTGCAATGTAAACACGGCGCGTCCTTGCGGGCGGCTGGTCAACTTGCATTGAGGCAGTGGCTGCATCATCATCAGTGGACTTGGCATCGGGTCGCCCCGTGCTGGTGTCATCCATTGGGTCGTCATTTGCATCATCTCGGGCAGTCAAGGTGACCGCTTTGGCTTTCGGTGCTGAGGCAGATGCCGCGCCAGTCCATGTGCTGGGCTCGAGATTGCTCTCGGCGCGGGACCAAAGCACCTGTCCTTCTTCTGAGATGCTGACCAGAAACTGCGGTGGGATGCGTTCTGAGCACAAAATCCCATCCATTTCTGTGCGACTAAAGATGACACCAGCTTCAACTGCTTGCCGCATTGCGATTTTGACTTCGATTGGACATTTTGCTCTTAATCCAGATCGATACCCCTGCGTGCCAATACAGTGTTCTGCCATGTAGATATGGGCACGGCCACTGTTGACTGTTGCACCGCCGCCTGGGATCAGGCCGTTCTGTGCGATGCTCTTCCAGCTGCTTTTCATCGTGCGATGGAAGACAACCTCAGGAACCTCAGTCATGGCACACAGGGGCACGCCAGTGAAGGCGGCTTTTCGCTCGGGGGATACATGGTCTGAGCAATACACCATGGTTGAATTGGCATAAAGACCCCCTGCGGTTTTCAAGGCAGCTTCGGAGTGACCCTGAATTGCACGGATTTTCACAGGATAATACGGCATGCCTAGGCCATTGTCGACAGGAAAATGGGAGATCTTTGCACACAAGAATTGGAACCTACTCTTGCCATGCTTGTCGATCTTCATTGCGGTGCCAAACAGGTTTGCGACAGTGATGAAAACATCTGGGGGCACTTCCTTGCGGAAGGCTTTGGCGAAATCCTCCAAGTCAATCCAAAGGTCTTTGTCCATTGGCACCTTGGCACAGGATCCATGCCCCCTGCAAACTTTGTTGACACGAGTTGCAAAATCAGAAAACTTCTTGTCGACGCGAGTCTGGCTGGCAATGGTCTCAACGTCGGATGCCGATATCAGCTCCAGCTCATAAGCCGTACCTTCAAAGAGGATGCCGGGCACATCGTCCCCGTCTGCATTGGTCACCATTGTATATTGGTATTCAGGCAAATGCTCTTCCATCCAATATGCTTTCACGTGGCCAGATGCTTGTCCCTCGAAGCGCGCAGTTGCCTGCGGCTGGTACTGGCTGGATGTGGCTCCCTTGTCATCTGCGGGCTCATCCATTGATGCTGGTGCTGCTTTCGGCCGCGACTTCAACATGACCTCAGCTGTCTGGACCAGGATTGTTGCTCTGCTGGATGCAGCGGGCTCGCCGTCGCCGGCGGCCTTTGGAGGGTCATCTTTGGGAGGCTCAGCAAATGTGCCCGAAGGCATCGTCTTGATGTCGATGTAGTCCTCAGTGTCAGGTTGTTGAGCTTCGACGTCCTCCTTGGTGAATGACCTGCCCGTCGGCACAATGTGTCTTCGGGACTCTCCAAAAAGCAACTTGGTGATGTTTGCACATGTCTCCTGATAGGATCTTGGCAGCTCGTCCAGGACGGCGCTCATGTTCCTCCGCAAATCATCCCATGTCTCCTGGGCACACTCAGAAAGCTCCAAACCAATTTGGCCGACCCGCCATCCGGAATCAAGTGCGAAAAGGGTAGCTGTCCAATAGGCAGCAAGGCGCGTGCGATTTTCTTCAGAGTTGGCGAAATGCCACTGGTCTCTGAATTCCATTGCATCGGCGTACCCCTTTGCTTTTAGCCACGGATACCGCGGATTGGCACGCCCTTGCAGGCTGCTGGTTAGAGCTTTGAATCGGGGCTCCAAATGGTCGAAAGAATTGATCGAAAATTGGATGAATGCCGTAATCTGCGCTCCAGGGCGCGGTCGTGAGACCGGCCGTCTGCAAGTCCAACTCCCGGGCCTTGTTGATGAACCATGTCAAGTGGCGCTCACAATCATCCAGGATCGTGGGCCAGTGCCCGTTGGGACCATCGTACGGCCAATTTGGATTTTGGGCAATTCCATCCTCCCCTACCAATTCATTTCCGAACCAGGACAAGTGCAGGTTGATGCGTGCATGAGGATAGCGCTCGCGGGCGTCCGCGGCCAATTCGATCCCTCTCTTTACCAACTTCTGCAAAGTTTTACCCCAAAGCATCTCGTGGATGAACTCAGTCACGTACTTGGGTTTGCGCTGTCGGTAGTGCTCGGAAAGATCAAACTTCTTAAGTGTCTTCCTACGCCCTGTGATCAATGCACATGACGAGTCAGAGACTAAGATCCAGATTACGTCATTGACGGGCATCTCTGGCAGCATGATCTTTTCGATGTGGGACTCCTTTGGCAAAAAGCAGAAACTAAGGTATTCTGCAAGCGGATCCTCTCGACCATAGAACCTCAGGGCCGAAGCCGGCGTCCATTCGGTCATCAAACCATCCACAAGGTCCTGAGCAGCCTGATTCTCACCTTCATTGCGCATGGCCAATGCATACAAAATGCGATTGTGAAGGAGCAACCATGCTTCTTTGTTAGCCTCACGTGTGGCTTCGAGCGCAGCCTCGCGGCTGGCCGGGTGTGCTGTGGCATATCGTGAGTCAGCCATTTTTGCAGGACAGGCACGAATGACAACGGGTGAAATCCTTTTGGATGTTTGGCCCACCACAGCTACCCGGAAACACTCATGGAGCATGTCAGTCAACTTGAAGGTATAGTTCTCAGCAAGTTTAAGAGCTTTGCCCCTACTTTGATCATGCTCATGTTTGCCATCACATTTGAATGAGTCTAACACGGTGAGTTCTTTAAAATTTCCTGCAATAGTCCAACTTTTCTTCATTGGTTGACCGTTGTTTCCAAGAACACCCAACATACAACCATCAAAGTGATGAGTAGTCATGGATCGTTCTTTGAGGAATCTTCTAACCATCGGCCATCTCCAATATTTGCAATTCTTGGACAGTTCAAATGCTATCAAGGTTCGTTCATCATAAACTTCATCCACAAGTTTGACAAAAGATTTGAACAGCTTGGTAAACTGTTTTTGTTGCTCTTTGATTCTTTCCTGACCCTCAACAGTAAGGCCATTCACGTTCCCCCATGGGCTACCTCCTACACAAGGCAACGATGCATAGAGTATCAAAGTGCCGTCATTGAAATCATTTCTGAAATCTTGGACTTGGGAGGCTAGCCGTTGCCGACAGCTGTTAGTGGTACCATCATCTTTTTCGGTAACCCTAATGCAGTGGCAATCTTCATTGGACTTTCTTGGGGTACTAAGCTTCGAATCATCAGAGCAGCAAAATTCGATCAACATTCTGGGCTTAAAAGACTTTTGGGAGCCCCCCTGATTCCCGGCAGCGGTTGCTAGTTTTGGCACCTTAGTGGAGTTCGGCGCCGCGGTGTGGCGGGCTGCTGCTTCTTCCACCTTTGTCGGGCCAATGCCAATGAGATGAATGGCATGCAACCAAAGGGCTGGTCGGGTAAAAGGTTTTGTAAGAATGTCTGCAACTTGGAAACTGGTTCCTACGTTGAGAAGATCGAACTGTTTACATTCAAATTGCTGTTTCAACCATTTGAAGTTGATGTTTTGTGTTTTGTTCATGTGTCTCATGGATGCTGATGAACCGGTGGACATGACTGTAATAGTCGCCTGGTTGTCCTCCATAAATTTGACTTGATAAAATTCAGGGAAACTGGCCTTGAGGGAGTTGATGTCCGCGACACTACAACCTGTATCGACATTCCCATTACGGATTTCGTCAATTTCAGGGTCAATCCTAGTGAACACAACATCTTCTTGGGGCTTCGCGGCATCGCGAGCTGGTTTGCCCTGCAGCTTCTTGAAAAGGTTCAACTGCTCAAACAGGGCCAGCATTGGAATGCCCTCGGCTCTCATGCTGTGATTTGCGGCAACTACCTCAGCCTCAGTTGAAGATATGGCAACAACCGTTTGTTTCTTACTGAATGCATTTAAGGGGTAATACGTGTTGGGGCCTACAAGCACAATGGCACTGCCAGTGGTACTCTTGCTATCATGTTCGCCTGCATGATCTGCATCGGCAAAAAGCCAGAGTTGGCATTCATCAAAGGCATCCCCAATGAAACCCTCTAGGAAATGGTGCTTTGTACAATGAATGTATGACACCAATCTGTGCAAGGCAACGTCGCATTCTATGGACCATTTTGTCACTCTAGATGCTAAGCTTTGTGTGGCACGCAACAAGTCGAACCTTGCCATTCTGGCGGCAAAGAGTATCTTCATTAAGATCTTGCTGGCCACTGGCTGGAGTTTGCCAGGCTTTTCATCTTCACTGAGTGCGGGCCGTGCGATGCCAGCATCTGTGAATGGTGTTGGCACCTCTTTCAAGGACGATGGGCTGACTTTTGCAAGATTACAATAATTTTCTACACAGGACCCCAGGAAATCACTCATGTCATACCTTACTAAGTTCACGGGCTTGGCCATGACGCCAGCTTTGTTCTTCACGGCGTGTTCAACCCCCTGAACTTAGAGGCCTTGGCTTCCTTTTTCGCCTCACGTTTGTCGCGATGTGGTCCTGGCCTGGCTTTACTTGCCATTGCAAACTGCTTGAATTTGTCAGGTCCATCTTGTCCATAACAGAAAACTGTTTTTCCTGTCCAGAATTCATTTGTTTGATTGCTAGATGTTTTCCAATCATCTGTGTAAACATCATAGCCCCCTTGATTGTTCCCGTCGGTGATGCTAGGACAACTTTTCAGTGTTACCTTTTTGTCAAAGAAAGTTATGCGACTTGAATTTTGACAAGTTACATCTCCCCCTCATCAACCGGCTGGTACAATCTTTTTCGGGGTTGAATGTGGTGTCTGATCCATGCCATGTTGGTTTCATCATGCTCCCACCAGTCTTGTGTTCTATGTTGTGCGGCTGCTGACTTCTTGGCTTCAAAGGCGAATGCAAAAGGGTGTGCCTGCGAAGGCAACCGGATGTTGTGAAATTCACGGTGCATACAGCCAAAGTAGCGGTCATATGGCTCAGGATCACCAATGTTCACTGCAGCCTTGACGCTTGCCCATGCCTTTTCCAGATTGGCAGTGGGGCCAGCCATCTTGAAGTCATCTACATACACAACCAAAAGACAGTTGAGCTCTTGATGATGAAAAATTGAATGCCAAATGTCAGGTAAAATTTGCTTCCAACCCTGTTTCACCACACGGCTATTGAGATGATTTTCCCAAATACCCCCGCTATCAGGATGACCATAAAGGGCAAGTAACATAGGAACCATGGGTTGCCAGTACTTTTTCTCCCAATCTTTGGGCCATCTGTTGCGTGGAAGTGACAACCATGTGGGCACCCCTGTGAAGAGGGCTTGTATGTAGGCTTGGATTGCATCTGCCTGCTGTTTGGAGAACCCGGGCTGACTACCGAAAGCATCTAGCAGCTTTGCTGCTTCCATGGATGCTGGGGAAGAGCCTAACTCGTTGAAGAGTGCGTGATCGGAATTCTCGTCCCTGACATTGTTCCCTTGGAAAACCGTCCTACCCTTGAACTTCCGGCGAGGGTCTGACTCAGGCAATTCAGAACCCTTCTCATAGCAAGCCTCAAAGATTCGACCTAGGTGCACAGTTTGGCCATTGCGACGAGCCTCAGCTACTATGTCGCGGCATTCACGAACACGCTTCTCATCCCAAACACCCTTATTACGGAGATTATCCCACTCCTTATCAAGGGCGGCCTTGGCCTTGGGGTTGCTGGCAATCTCATCTTTTGATACAAGCCTAGCAACTGAAGCGAAAAGCTCGAGTGCAACCTTGAACTCAAGTTCCTTGATCTTCTCTCGGACGAGCTCTCTAATTCGAGGCCGGTGCTCAATTGTGGCAGGCGCGGCAACTTTTGGCATTGCCGGCACGGAAAACTTTTGGGAATTGGCTGGAATGATTTCCCAAACATTGCCTACGAGCTTTGCAGTTGCAGGAGGGCATTGAGTTGCCTCAAGCCGGGCCGGTGAAGATTTCTTCTTTTTGCCCTTGCTGCCAGATGATGATGCTGGCTTTTCCTCCTGCTCCTTGGCTGCTTTCTTCGCTTCTTCCTCGATGATCAGCTTCCTATCTTGGGGTCCTAACATCTTCCACAGTTCTGAGTCAATCCCCTCCGGACGCTTTGAACCTTTGTAGTTACGTACAATCCGGTGACCATCCCAATGATGTCCATCTGGAATAATTTCACCTTTGGGGGTCAGTTTGAGATCTGGAAATACGGGCGCTTCGGGTGCATCAGGCTCGACATCGCTGTCGGCTGGTAGAGGCGTACCTGGCTCGTATTCATACTCATCTTGCGGTGGATGCAAACTGGACTCAAGAGGCACAGCTTTGGGTGTCTGCGGAATGACCTGGTCCTCGAGGCGATCGGCTTTGGGTGCTTTTGAGTCGATCAGAGCTTTCAAAGGAAAGATGAAACCCTCGGATGGCAATTCCAACCTCTTTGTTCTTTGGATTGTCAGTGCACCCCAGTTGACATGATAATCTGCGGCTTCCAACTTGGCAACTAAGTATTCACCCTTCCAATCATGACCTGGTTGGATGTAATACCCAAGGAAAATTCCTTCATTTGCTGTTGGGGAGAGCTTACCTGATGTGTTATCCAACCTCTTGGGGTTATTCCAGAACAACACTTTGGCACCAAATGGAATGTGCATTGCAGGGAACTCTTCACCAAACCTGAGTTGCCATGGGGAATCACTGCCGTCAAGCTGGGGGCTTGCATTGATCGCGGTCGCATGATGCTGCATGGCCAATGGCCACATCTTCAAAGGAAGTCCTGATTGCAACAAGTTGCTCCGGGCACCTTCCAACATCTGACGAACTTCGCGCTCAGCAAAAGACTTTGATGAATCTACGTATTCAATGGAAGTTTGGTGTCTGTAACCCAAATCCTTAATGGCCCTGATCAATTCTGGGGAATTGTCAGTGTACACAACTTGAACATCATCCTTTGATCCAATGAAGTGATTCAAACCATCAACACAGCTTTGTGAGTCCTTGGACTGGCTAGGGTAGACATACCGATATTGGGTGTGCAGATCTTTCAACACCAACGCAACTTGCTCCCCCCTGAAACCCTCTTCTACATTTTTCTTGATGATGACATGATCCCCAATGATGTGGTCACCAAACACTTCAGTTTCGATTCTCTTCTGACCACCCTTCTTTCGTGCCTGAGGTGCCATCATCCTTGCTCGTTGGCAAGTTCTGCAAAAGGGGTTCTTGGGGAAATGCGTGTACTGATGTTGGGTACTTGCAGCTTCAGCCAACAGATCCTCAGTCTTGCGGCTTCGGATGTACTCCTGCTGAGCGTCATCCTCCACCAACTCATCCAACTGCTCTTCATCTTGGGCTTCGTCCCGCTTGGCTTTTGAGCTCGACCGTGAGGTCGGCATTGCAAACAACTTTTTGAGGTGCTTATCCTTTTGAAATTGATCTTTGGGATAAACCTTGCAACTATCATCCAAGATTGGGACATGACCTTCGATCTTGAGCTGGACAACCTTGTCATCTGGACGGACTAGGATTGGTTTGCCATTGGCAGGCCATACGAAACTGTAACCCTGATCTACACATCTCGTTCCTACAGAGAGCACAGCTGGGGTATGATCAAGCACATACGGATGCACGGGATCTGGCAATGCGGACAACTTGACATCAGCAACTTCGTTTGCCTCAGTCGAACCGTTGGCTGTGACTAAGGAAATCGGATGCTCGGCTGCACGGCAGTTCTTGGCACTTACATCCCTCAGCATTCCTTTGGACACAAGATCGGATTCACTACCTGAGTCAACGAGCCAACTAACACCGGCCTTTGGCGCAGCTGTGGCAATTGACGGGAAACGACCAATGTCTCTAAGGGCTTTGGGACCGCTGATGAACCTGCACTCTTTGCATGTGATGTCACGTGTGTCCTCATCCCAACAACAAAACCCACAACTTGGTGCAACATCTGAATCATGAAGTTTCACAGTTTCTTGGAGCTGTCTTGCACGAACCTGAGCTTCATGCTGTTCAACCTTCGATGAAACTGGAACATCTTCAGCTGTCTTGTACACCTTAGTGAACTCTCTTGGACGGTGCTTGACTGGGACTTGACGACCGACTGCCTTCACCTCGATCACATGTGGGGCCTTTCGGAATCTAAGACGCTTCATGCTGACACTTGCCTCATCAGAGCACGAAGTTGCCTTCGGCTGTTTTCGGACGATGCATGCAAACTTGTGGATCAGACATGGAGCGGCTGTGGAATCCTTGCCCTTCTTCTTGGGAGCGGGTGAATTGGCCCTTTTGGTGTCTTTGGTGGCGGCAGCGGCTTTGTCATCATGTTTATAAAAACATTTGTCACCACGTCTGCACTTTCCCTGGGCATGATAGATGCATGGGGTTTTAGCCATTTCTTCTTTAGACATCTTCTTCCCCTTATCATCCTTATTGCCCCTTGATGGTGAACGTGTTTTGGTTCTTCTGGGTGATTGAGTTCGAGATTTATCATCTTTGACATGCTTGAATGGACACTTCTTCCCCTTATCACAGGTACCCTTTTGGAACTTATAGCAAATCTTGTCGCCTTTGCCACCTCGTTCCTGCGATCTACCGCGACTTGGAGAGCCCTTTCGGCCGCCGCGACCATCGCCTTTGGCGGGTGCGGCCTTTGTGTCCTTAATCCCAGCCTTGTTCTTCTCCGCAATGCGGTTCCTGTTCTCCCTCAATCGTTCACGATCGATCAAGTTCTTCATGGATTGGTGAAGAAAACTGTAAGACTTTTCATGGGATTTCTCATGAGCACGGTCAAACACCTCGATGTCATATTTCAGCAACTGACTTGGTCGGATCTGCCTCAACAAGATGTCCCTTAACACAGCATCATCAGGGGTGACAGCCATGCCAGCTAGGGTAGCATCCCATTTGTTGATGAATCTTCGGAGATCCTGGACAGTATCGCCTACTTTGACAACACCCAAAAGATCTTCTACTCTGTAAAGGCTACCTGCTTCTTCTGATGTCTTGAAGTAGTCCTCAAACATAAGCAGAACATATCTTCCCCTGACCTGGATGCCTTTTCGGGATTGCTGCTCCTTGAAATTCAAGATCCTAGTTGCGAGGTCCCCTCCGGCTGAGCGCGTGAGCGCTGCTGATAACTTTGTATCCAGCGTAAGGAACTTTCCAGGATCTTGGAGTTTCTTCTCCAACTGCTCTCTGGTGCACTCTTGATCGTACACCTCGTTGAGCCAGAGCCACGCCTCATCCGGGCGATCTGAACAGCTCTTCACTTCATCCCTGACGTGATTCTTCCAAGTTCTATATGACTCCGGAGCGGGCATGTTGTTCAGCTTGATGAGTTCAGCCTCCTTAGTTTTTGGCTTATCCTTTTCTTCCCTTTGGGTTAAGGCTTTCACCAATTCAATAAGATCTGAGGGACCCATAACTTGCTGTTGCTTGGTTGCGCTCTTAGGAGATTCATTTGGGGGAGTTTTGATAGCTTCAGTGGGAGTGAAAAACCCTGACTGCGTTGGCAATTGGGGCTGGTCGTTGCCGACAGCCGGCTTTTGCTTGGGACTGCCACCTTTGAGCAGTTCATCCAACTTGGCCTTTGCTTCCTGCGCCAACACTGCAGGCGTCTTAAACTCAAGAATCGGCTCATCACTGCCTCTGGCAGCCTGTGCATCGGATGCTTTGGGAGTGGCAATATTGAAGTGGGGCACGCTAGTGGTAGCGGCCGGCTCGGCGTTCTGGACGGATGCTTTCGGAACGGAGGCATGCTGCGCTTTGGCAACATGCTTTAACTGCTCCTGAAGATCATCGATTTGGTCCTGAAGGCTAAGGTTCTGAGCCGCTGCCTCGTTGATCTTGTCGGCCATCTCCTTCTTGTAGTTCTCAAACTCAGTCCTCAAACTGATGAACCTGGCCTGATCAATTGCAGCCTGATCTTCATATTGCTTCTTTGTGGCAGCTATGGCATTCTTTGCATGTTCAACTGTCTGTGCATAGGAAGCTTCGAATTCACTAGTGATACGTTTCCTTTCCTCTGCAATTTTCTGATCATGCTTTGTGTTTGCCTCTGCCTTTACATCCTCTATTCTTTTGTCATGCGATGCCTGAGCCTGATTCAACCTGACCTCCATCTCGTCGCCTCGTTTCCTCTCCTCGTTGAGGGCACTAATGGCATTACCTTCTACCTCCTGCAGCCTTTGCTCATACTCCTGCTCCTGCATTACGAGTCTACTTGACCATTCGTTTCGAATTGAGTCAACTACTCCATGCATTATCTGAAGGTGCCTCTGTTCAGCTTCCCTCATGACTTGCAGGGTATTCCCACTAGTAATCTGGGACAGGTTGTTTTGTATGAAGGTAAAGTACGCAACAACGGGTTGGAACATTGTTTCGTCATCCATCGGCTCGGGGTTGCCCCCGGCCATATTAGGCACAGCGACAGCCGATGGACCTGACCCTGGAACGGCGAGAGGATGGTCAATTGGGGTCCCCATAGCAAAGTAGTGAGACTACGGCTGATAACCTGTATTTTACCAGGTCAACCGACAATGGGGTGAAATACTAAGCTAACACCGTTAAGCACTCAGCTCTTTTGAACCAACGCTATCGGGCAGATCGATGATATATACAATACATGGTTTTACTGCAGGAGTTTTTACATATATATATATATATGTTATATATATATCATAATCTATGTAGTATATGAATATGGATGTATATGCTAGTTCAGTGGAATTTCTGTTCTCTCTTCCAGGATTTGCAACAATTCGCGCGGGAAGAATGGCACTTTGCAAGTTTAGTCTCAACACTCACTGTGGATCCCACAGTGCCCCAGCAGCTGAGCTCCTGTGGAGGTGTCAGGTCTGCTATCAGGGTCTGCGTCGTGGGCGAAAGCGTTGCTAGGGCAATCCCGTTGAACAAACGGAGCACCAAGATCCAGCCTCATCTGAAAAAGCTCTGGGTCAAGGGGTCAAGATACTACAAACTTCCAAGGATTCATACCTTTCTTCCTCCTATGTTGCATGGGCTGCAAAATGAGGTATGCGTCGTGGGCCGAATCCAACAGTTCTCTACAATCCATTCCTTTTCTGAGCCAGGTGGGCCAGGTGGCTAGTGTCAGTGATTGAGGCCAAAAGAAGGGTGAGCACGCCCCATCCGCTGCAGCCACTAAAAAGCACTTGCTGAGGAGACAGGATGCCGTTGTCCAAAAGTACGCCCCAAAAAACCGAGAATGTCGCGCCTCAATGCTTCCAGAACAGAGTCACAGTCAAAAACAAACTGAACAAAATCACGGTAATGGATCTTTTGTGGTCCCAAATCTCCCCAAATCGTCTCCAACAAGGGCCAGTTTTTCAAGGTAGAAGTCACAGCTGAGGTGCAGGTAAGCGTTTGCATCAAGGAGGATGCAGCCAAGGTCGTTGGAGACAAACCCAGGTCTCCCTCCAGTGCTCGGAAAGATGCAGGCAAAAGCTGCATGTCAGCTCCTTCCCACAGGATGAGATCCATTCATGCAGGAGGTCTGAGCCTTTCTTCCATCAAAGTTTCACTCTTCATCTCTTTATATAGATGTCTTGGAGTTCCTTTATCGTTCTTTTACATCCCGGCTGGCCCCTAAATCTTGCATCACTTCATTGATTTATGCGGCTTAAAAAAGCCAACAAACAAGCTCCAAAGCCTCCACAAATACTTCCAGAAAGCCTCCGTTCCGCGTCCTTCAAAAAAGCTGACCGCGTAGATCATGGAAAGGGTGATGGAAATCTCCCGTGCCGAGAGGTCGGTCGGCTTCACCGGTGCAGTATCGGGCACGCCGAAGCGCAAATGGTCAGTGCTTCCTTTCCTGGCCATGGCGAAAAACCAAGAAATGGAAACCTCCAACTTTGAGCCCGGCTGCAGGAAGTTCAAAGAGCTGTGGTCATTTTACACTAGCCACTGAGCCACTGCTTGCTGAAAAGCTGGTGGGAATGAGAACTCAAATCCTGGAAATTGGCGCCCTGATGCGCCCTGCTATAATCTTGGCATCGCAAAACTCTCGGCAGATTCCAAGAAAGATACAAAAGAGTCGAAGAACATGACTTGCTCTGCACCTGTCACATTGCAGCGATTAAATCCTTTCGTTTGGTGCCTCGCAGTCTGAAGTCCCCAACCCCCATGCGATGCGGCGCAGGAGGCTATCCCAGCTGCCATCCCAGCCCCGCCTTGAGGCGTTCCACCTCCGCTTTGAGTCGAGCTACCTGGCACTCCACATTTGCGAACGAGCAGAGAGTGACCCTACCAGGTGGAATCCAAAAACTTGGGTGCATACTGTGTATACCCAACTTTGACCCCATACCAACATCATTCTTCGGTTTCAGAGGCTGGTGCAGAGCCTCTGCCAGGAGGTCAGATTCCTGGGCATCACATCTCAGCAACAGGAGCAGCAAGAGCCATCTTCGCGCCATCGCAACTCATTTGCGCAGCCCACGCTGCATGGGGTGACTAAGTAACAAACACAGACGGGCTATACGCTGGTACTCCGATGATAAATAGCGGGGGTGAGCTGTACCTACTCTTGCTTTGATGATTGCAGCCAAGATTTATTCGAAAGAAAAGGCCCTGATTTGGCACGGAAGTAAGATAACCTTTTCGCGCTGGCCGACTGTTCATTTGAACTCATTTGATCCTTTCCAGTGGACTGCTTGGAGCTGCTTGAAATGCTAAGCTGATTCTTTTGGCCAGAGCCCCCTCAAGGAAGTGTCCCTGGTTGTCGGAGGAAAAGGCCCATGATTGAACAGATTCAAGCGCTCAATGTGCTGAAATTGGTTCGATGCCATGACTTTAATGAAAGCTTTTGAAGCCGAAAAATGCCATGAAGAGTATCATGCGTTTTCCAGAGTTTGGAGACAGCGACGGCCAATTTCTGGGCATTTTTTGCTAAGACTATACCGAACACTTATCATCCCCCATTTACAAATGATTTTCCATTAAAACTTCCATTCATAAAGGATCTTCCAGCCACCCTTCGGTTTTGTTGTGGGATGGGCGGTTGCAGGGCAATTCTGAAATGCTGGTGCTGGGTGCTGATGTTTTTTTCCGCGTGACAAGCGCCAGCTGACACCGTGCCACAGCTAGTCATATCTAGGTTACAAGAGTGGGAGAATCAACAACTCGGATGTCGCAATGATGGTGCAAGTCTTAGTCAGGTTTTCATGATGCGCCGAGGAGCGACCTTCATCTCACACTTGGTGGAAGGCCCTGACACACTTCGTACAGTGCCTGGCTTCACACCCCGGTTTGCGTCGAACCCAGGTGGTCCTGTTGCCCGGGATATGCAGGAAGGAATGCGGTGAGACCTCTGAAGAAGTATTGGAATCTACCGCCGTGTTGGCAGTCTAAGTCTCATTGGACTGAAAAAAAATAGACCCGGGAAGACTGGTGAAGACTGGACACTTTCACTGAAATGTGTGGCGTCTTTAATTTTCTGACATTTGCGAAGGAAAGCCGAGCTTCCCAGGGGTTGCAATCGCCCCTGCGGGCACACCTTTTGAAGTGTCTCAGCATGGCCAGGACCAGAACGATCCTACTCGCCTCCATCCACGAAGAATTCGGTGTCTTCCCTCTGACCCTGAAAAACACAGAAAGGACATACCAACAATACTACAAAATGAATCAAAATGAATCAAAACGACTCTGGATATGATTCCTGTCTTGCGAATCACAGGCAAAAGCAAATCTCATCGAAACTCTACCCGACTCAAAAAATAGCTACCACTGCCCCTTCCACACCATCCCACACCATTGTCCAAACCCAACAGCTGCCTCAGGAATCATCCATTGAAGTTCAAGGACCTGAAAGCAGGAGACAACCAATGAGTTTGTTTTTTGCCACTGGCATTGACCAAACTACAAGAAGCATCTGCGAAAGCGAGGTGCCGACTCTCCCGAATCTTCCCTTATGCTGTCATCATCGTTGCTGCCGAACATGCGACCTCGCGCTTTCATCGCTGCCAATTCATTGTTGATACATTATCACAATCGCACAAACGAATTCAAAAAAATGTTGAGAATTCATCTATTGGCTCAACGGAAATTATATGATGGTCTGTATCATGATGAGCCTCCTCCCTATATATAGGAAGACTCCATCTCTCAGCGCCCCACTGGGACTTCCATCATCAAGCAAATGGGAGCCTCCACGTGGCTCGCGATCCCAGCCACTATCTTCAGGTTCATTACCCAGGTTGTCATTGCCATCATTGCCATCCTCCTCAAAATCATCGAAATTCTCCGACCATCCCCTGCCAGGCATTGCCTTGGGTGGTGCCACCTCAGCACTAGCAGCACTAGCAGCACTAGGAGCACTCGCACCACCGGCACCGCCGATACCGATGGAGCTGGAGGTGGTACCAGTGATTCCTACAGCTGTGGCACCTGTGGCACCTGTGGCCCCAGTGGCTGCCGTGGCACTCGTGGCACCTGTGGCACCTGTGGCACTAGCGACGGTGCCGACAGTGGGAGTGGTGCCGCGGGCTCCATCCTTTCCAGGAGATTGGGATTCACTGGCCTCAAAGTCAGAGTAGTCCCTGCTGATCTGATGCACCTCCTTCGCCTCATTGACTTCGTTCACCTCCGCATTTACTTCATTCGCTTCATTTGTCTCGTTGGCTTCATTTGTCCCAGTTGTCTTCTGGTTCGTGGGAGGTGGATTGAAGTCTTGGTTCCTAGACCTCTCGCTGGCTACAGCAGTCACGTGCTCACTCAAAGCCCGAACCGCAGCCTCATCACTCTGAGCTATACTCCTCTCACTGGCAGCTGCAGTCACATGCTCGTTCAAGGGTCGAATTGCGGCTTCATCACTCTGAGCTGTACTCCTCTCACTGGCAGCTGCAGTAACATGCTCATTCAAAGCTTGAATCGCAACTTCATCACTGTGAGCTGGACCGCCTGTTCCATCAGATCTGATGGAGGGCACATTATCAACTGGATCAGATCCGATCCGATCCATGGCATCCATGGCATCCATGGGCTCAAACTCATCAGGTGAAGCCTGTGATCCTTGAGATCCAGGTCGGTCAGACTCAGCTTCAAATTCATCTTCAAAGTCCTCACTCTGAGCTGCTTCTCCCTCCACCCTGATTGGCTCCACCGGCTCTGGTTTCATTGGCTCCACCGGCTCCAGTTCCTCATCACTGGCCTCCTCTCGGGTGCTTGCCATGGCCGGCTTCTTGGGAGAGAGCCTGGGGGACGACAGATGCGAGGAATCGTCGTCTGCCTCAAAGGCGTCGCTGTAATCATCGGCTTCATAGTCATCCTCATACTCCTGCCAAGTGACTCAAGTGGTGTAGCCAAGCGGATCTAAGGGGTGTGTAGGATCCAAGGTTCTCAGATAAAGTCCTAAAAAGTCCGTTGGGTTCAACTGGAATGTTTTTTTTCGATAATTTGGGGGTTGGATGAGCTATGCACTCAAAAGAAAGTGGGGGAGTCCTCACTTTCTTCCAGAGCAGGCGAAGGCTGAACTTTGCTCTTTGCCTCAAAAGCTACGTGAGATGCTCTGTCAGACAGAGTAGTATTGAACAGCCCAAGCCCATCTCTGGTGGCACTTAGGGTTAAGATGGGTTCAGACAGTTTAGACTATCAACAACACTCTGTTTGGTTTGGCTTGGGAGCAGGAACTCCCAGCTGTGTCACGGCCTTCCAACCTTTCCACCATCAGCCGCACCTTTGGGAGCTGATCATCCTCGCTCTCAAAGTCTGAGTAGTTTTCAGACTCGCCATCTTCACCTGGCGGAAGCTCTGCAGGCCTGGAAAAGTGGCTGCTGCCTGATGGCATGCACACATTGAAAGATATTGAGACTTTGCGGAGTTGAAAGCCCTTTCAGAGTGGTTCAGCCCCAAAACCCCAAGTCAACCAGAGGAACTGCACCGAACCCTCCTCAAAAATCCAATCGAAAATCCATCTATCAGCATCTTAACTCTGCTTTATCACCTTCAACGTTGCCTTGTTGAGGCTTTGCTTCGCTGTGGATCTTGTCGAGCACATGCTGTTCCAGCTTCTCCAGTTCTGCATGTGCCACCTGCCAATGATCATTGCAGCATCTGTCAATTGACGTGATAGGCCTGATAGGCCTGATAGGCCAAAGTCAATCCCAGATCTGACAGAGAAACTCGCTGCAAACAGGACTTAGCCCACCTGCTTGGCATTCCGCACCGGCTCCGGGGTCTCGGTCCTGTCCGGCTTCACGGACTCATCCTGCGTCTTAGCGGTTTGGAGCGCAACTGAGTAGGGGTGTAAGAAGCACCAAACAAAGGATGCCCCTTTTCTCGCCAAATTTTGCAAAGCCTCGCCTCATTCTCAAATTCTTGGGAATACACCTCCGGCAGTCCTCAGGGCATGGGTCTGTGGCTTTGAGGAAGCACTTGTTTGATGCAAATGCGATTTAGCGCAGCATATATGCCTTTGTGGTGATCAGTGATCAGTGATCAGTGTCATACAGAGCCTTTTCAAACTCGAAGAATAACCTATTTGGGGTCAGACATGAAGAAAACCAAAGAGTTTGCTCTGGCTACCTCAATCACAACGTTCCAACGAAAGGTTCTTTAGCTGTTAAGCCAAGCAGTGTCACCCACCAATGACTGAAATCTGACCCCTTCTGCGGCTCCTTCACTTTCGCTTTTGATCTTCTGCAAGACATTTTGATTCACCTTTTCCAGCTCTGTCCGAGCTGCCTGCTGACTAACGAAAAAATTGGATTTGGATCGGAACACGCCAGGTGAATTTCAAACTTAAGACACATGTTTGGGTGAGTCTACCCTAAATCAACAACAAAATCCAGTGGATCAAATCATTTTAGCTGTTAATCTCCACATCCCAACGGTCCCAACCTTTGGACCTTCACCACCCAATCTTCCCATCGCGCCTGCTTGGCGCTCTTCAGTGGTTCGGGCGTGCTTGATTTCCGCCCAGAAGCCTCCGCTGTCTTCGCAGAAGGCTCCTTGGCAGAAGGGACAAGACCATACAAGACCAAAATGAATGGGATGCCAGCAAGTCAAAGCATCAAAAGACCCAGTAAATTGAAATTGGTTGAGCACATTCCCAATGATTCCATACCAGGAACAAGTCTACTCCCTGTTCTCCCTCCGTGCCTTTTCTTTGGAACCAGAGCACTTTGCACCTCGCGGTCTCGCCTTCGGAGTTGCTCGAATTGGACCATCGGAAAATCATTTGGGGATGGGTCAAAACCCTGGTACCTAGTGAACCCCAAAATAGCTGGTAAATGGATGTTCATCCCACTAAAAATGTATCTATAGGTATTGACCCATACCCATTTGGATCCAAAACTTTTCAACAATTTCCGATGTCATCAGTGGTCTTCACAGTCTTCACACTTCAGCGCAGCCTCCAACGCTTTCCGCTTCGAGTTTCGTGGCGGCCGTATGGGCGGTGGGGGGATCCTGCATCACTTGGGAGAGAAGCGCAAAATCTTAGAAAGGAACATAAAGGAACCCAATGGCGAAAGGCGAAAGATGAAAACTAACCAAATTCTGAGAATGCTCATCTAAAGCCGTCCTGAAGACATCTGCCTTGTGCAAGGGGCGTCGCAATCTGGAATGCCTTGAAAAGGGCGGTAGGAGCTTCGACCGGGCTATTGCTGCATGGAACACAGAATGACAAGTAGCCAGCAGTGGTCATCAAGAAACGCGTCACTGATCCATCGACAGCCTCAAACAGTCCCCACAAGAAAGCACCAGCAGTTGTGTTACTGGCCTGTGCACGAGAGAGGAATAGACCTGCCACGATGTCAATGCTCAGTTCAGGGAATGGTTGCACGGGCCCTTCTATTGGGGCCCTTAATTTGCCTTCCTTATCCCTTCCTTCAATACGCCTAAAAAATCCCTTATGAAAAATCTCAAAAAGAGAAATTTTTCGGAGCGCTCCCTCCTTCCTTTCCTTCGGATCGTCTGCATTATCTAAGACAAACTCATATGGCAGTGTGTCAAAACCTTGTACCCCTGGTGAACATCAAAATAGCTGGTAAATGGATGTTCATTCCCCTAAAAATGGTATTAATAGGTATTGATCCATACCAATATCTTTCTGAAGGCCTGGTAGCGAGACTCCAGCTCCTCACGAGTGTTCACTGTGGGTCGGATACCTGGCTTTGCATCCAACACAGCTAATTCAATGCTGACTTAATGGTTATGTAATGGGAATCATGGGATAAATGGAGGTTTAATGGGATAAATAACAATAGATAACAATAAATATTAAAGAAATAACAATAAAATAACAATCTCTCTGAGAATCAAACATGTCTTGCTGGAAACTCTTCGATTTAGTTCGATGAGTTTCCCATCAAAACCTCCATTTCGTTGAGCGATTTCCCAGCTAGCCATGTTTGAAAAACCAAAGGGCAAAGCCAAGGCCCCGGCGAATCAGCCGATCCAACAAGACCTTGTTGTCCTGATCTATCTGTCTAGCAGCTTTCTTTCGATAGCTCAGGTTCAACGAGCCTGCGACGAAGATTGGCATCAGCAACTGCTATCCCAATCAAGATCAAGCAGCCACAGCACAGCTCGACATGCCCTTCGCATCTTGTCATTCTAAGGTTCACAACCATTCAACGAAACATCCACTTAATCTGACATCCGTCAACTTCATAGCAGATTCGTCTTGACACATCAATCCCAAGACATCTATTGCCACTGGGATTCTTCCAAAAAGACCATCTCAAACATCATGAAATCATCCTTTAAGGGGTGCGATGGCAACATTTCGACCCATCCAATGCCCATATTTTCGCACCTGCCGGCGCAGAGCCGGGCGGCTTCGAAGGCTTTGAGGCCAGGGAATGTTGCCGACTTTCGGACTCGCGCATCACCTGAGGAGTCACCAGTGGACTGAGGGTTCGGGGAGGCTAGTCAGCCCCAAAATCAAACATTCAATGGATTGGTTTAAGGGAAAATCTACAGGAAACCATGGTTTTTACCATCAAATATAGGGCTTTCCTGTAAATTTTCCCATCATCCAATTCTATGAAACATTGAACGGAATGAATCAAGGCAAAATCGACGTCAGAGATCAGGGTTTTTTTGAACTTCCGACCACCTCTGGAGAATGGGATGGTATAAACTACCATCCCCAAATCAAATAAGCTTGTGGCATGATGCTTACAGTAACATGTTTTAACACATTATTGGGAATACAAGTTCGTATCCTCGCTTGGAAAATGCCAATGCTGAACCTTCCAGACGACATTTGCACAATGGTCTTCAAAGAACGAAGAAGAGAAGTATTTTGTATGGTGTCGGAACAAATACATCCAAGAATGATATCATATATATATATATATTATATATATATTATGTGTATGTATATATAATATATCAATGATATACAATGACAGTAGGTGTTATAATATATATCATGATCTATGATAACGTAAATAATTGTATGTTATTGACGTTGGTACATATCATGGTAACATGTATATCAATGTATTATATTATATTATTGTATACCAATGTATTATATTATACTATATTATATTATTATATTATATTATATTATATTATATTTTATACTATATATATATGTGTGTGTGTTGTATATATATATGTGTGTGTGTTGTATTATATTATATATACATGTATATCAATATATTACATTATGTTCTGTTATACTGTATTATATATATATATGATATGATGTGATATGATATTATATTATGTTATATTATAGCGTATTATATTATGTCTAGATATATGTTGTACGTATATATGAGATGTGTCTAATCCTACCATCTCCACAGGGCTTCATCTGGGCTTCTCACCACGCAGAGGCGCTCCACCATTCGTTGGTTGTCGCGCTTCAGCGTGTCCACGGCCACCTCTTTTCGCTTGGCCCTGGAAATGCGCATGGCTTCGGTGCCTTGGTGATCATGGATGCCACGGATGCCGTGCCGAAATTCGGGCCTTGGATTTTTCTGGAGAATCCTGAACTATAAATGGATATTGATATATCAATGGATTATAAACTATAAAGATCTATCAAGGTTATAATCATGATTTCAATAATTCCATGATAACTTATTATAAATATGAATGGAATCCTGAATCCCATTAAAAACAAATATGAAATGGATATGGATATCATTAGAATATTAGAATCATTTGAAAATCATTTGAATAGGTTTTACGAAAAAAATGCATTTGAAATCTCATAAGTGGAGATAAATGCATTGATTTGAGGCTACCTTTCAAGGAAACCAGAGCTTTCAGACCACTTACAGGGGGTCCTCTTTCAGATTTTCCGGATGCCCAACCATGAAATGCATCAACCTCCCAAGGTAAAGGCTTGAAGGAATGTCAAAGCTTTGGAAGCCTGTATTTAAAGTATTTTAAATTATTTAAGAGGTAAATAGGACACATCAGGATCTCATCTGATCAGGATCTGATCAGGATCTGATCGCAAAAAAAATGGCAGAGCATCTCCCAAGCTGCCGACGCGCGTGCATGACTTCCGCCTGCCGCTCTGTCTCCAAGACCTGAGATCCCGAGCTCAACACATCTGTCCAAAGCGCTCGATAGAAAAAAGATGAACAAAGCCCCTCTTTGAATATGGTTCTCAAGAGCCCCCACATGGTCCACATGGTCAAATTTGGTCAAATTGGGTAAATGCGGTATGCTTTACCATTGAGTTTACCACGAGGTGCGCAAGGCATTTTCCACACGACCAAGACGACCAAGGCCCCAGCGTCATAGTAGGACTCCGCATTTTCCACTCGCTGCCTCTTCTGAAAAAAAACTCGAATTCCGTTGGTTACCCAAAAAAGATTTTGCTTGGATGATCTTGGATGAAGGGTCTTCTCCATTCCGTTGGTTTACGGCATATTCATCTGGGATCATCTGGGTATGGCCGGGATGTGATCAATGATAGCACCAACTCAAATCTTCATCCCAGTGGCCATCGCCTGTGGGCATAAATCACTCGGTGTAAATGCTGGAATCGCAGACGGTCCAAAGCTACCAGCTCCTCGGGTGTGAGATGAAACAGGAATGGAGTGAATGGAAGGCCCCTAGGGGGATTCCCAAAATGCATCAAAAAGTGAACCTCATCAGAAAGGTACCACAACCACCTAACAGGGCTTTAAAAAAAAGTCACTGGCTGTTCTCATGCAGAAGTCAAAAAAAAACTGGCTTTAGACACTGGAGACCTTTCTTTTTGTCACCGACTTCCTGCCTCAGCCTGGTCCCAGGCCGGTGGGCGGTTGGGCTCCTGATGGAAACTCGAAGCACCAGGCATCAAACGGGGCTGGTGACTGGTATAAAAAAATCATCATAAATCAATATAAATCAAAGATCATATGCCTTTTTGGTTGTGAAAAATGGAAATGACCCCTCTCCGGAACCAACCAGCGTGAAAATGACATCCAAGGTTCTATCAAGAGGTTGACGATTGAAGCCTTGGAGTATCCAATACGTTGGACTTTATGCACTTGAAAACAATTGCCTAAGCACATGCGTGTCCCAAACACCAAGCCGCACCTTGGCCGAAGAACTTGCCCCAACCATTTCGGTGTAGCAAATCCCCCCTTGCTGAGAGCCATAGGGTGAAGTAGATGGACCAAAGGCTTCAAAGATGGGCACAAATTCAACTGAATCAAAAAAACTGGAAGCTGAATGTCGAAATGAAGCCCAGCTTGACTTCAGCTTGACCAAGAAATGGGGTTGCTCGAAACCTGCCCATAGAATAAGGAACTCTGGCTTCTTGAACATTCCCCAGCACATCAGCCAGCTCGCGTTGACGAGAGCCATCCTTTTAGCCATCAAAGCAGGCCATGCAGTCCACTTGCGGCTGTGCCCTTTCTTTGAAAGGGTACACGTAGTTGGAGTGAAATCTCAAATAGCCCAAATGCAAAAAGTTGCATCACTAGAAAACAAGTGTAGTTTCAAAGATTGTAAGCCAGTGTCCAAAAGTGGAGACCAAAGCCACCGCCTATCCTCTACCAGTGATGCATTCACACCTCTGTACACTTTGAATTGTTGGCCTCTTTTTGTCATGAGCCTGAGGACCTGAGTGCGGATGCAAGCAGTCAACTTTCTGGTAACCTCTCCGTCAGGCAAGCCTTATGTTGTACATGGTTCATGAAAATTATAAGACTGCCTCAAACTCTACTAGTTTCCGGATGTGTTCATCAGATTTCTATTTACAGAGGCTGGACAGCCTAGCTCTTGAAATGCGCGGAATACTTTTAAAAAATGGCAGCCCCAGGCTGGGTATGGCAATCTGGGAACCAAGCAAAACTTCCTCAGCTGCTCTCGTCCTGTGCTCGACGCTCAGGCCTGCAGGCTGACACTAGTGGCGCGTGAAAATGTAGATCCAGGCGGGAACTCTGATGGCAGCAGTCCAGAGGAGTCCAGAGCAAAACAACATAAAACAACTGCATTTCTCAGTTGTGGGACTTGCCACGATCATTGAACAACTCTGCGAGCTTGGGAACCAATCCCTTTCGCCAAACTTTTTTTTACCTGGCACTCGCGCGGCGAGTCTCTGTGC
>CAMXCT020006572.1:162500-393894 GCA_947184155.2 Cladocopium goreaui | reverse complement strand
TGTTGGACTGGCCACTTTATATCCCCCCCCCCCAACAGAGAATGCCTCTATAAAGTGGCCAGTCCAGGTAAAACCCTGAAAAAAAAATCTATGTTGGACTGGCCACTTTAAACACCCTCCCCCAACAGAGAATGCCTCTATAAAGTGGCCAGCCCAGGTAAAACCCTGAAAAAACAGAATCTATGTTGGACTGGCCACTTTATACCCCCTCCCCCAACAGAGAATGCCTCTATAAAGTGGCCAGTCCAGGTAAAACCACTGAAAAAAACAGAATCTATGTTGCCACTTTATACCCCCTCCCGCAACAGAGAATGCCTCTATAAAGTGGCCAGTCCATGTAAAACCCCTGAAAAAACAGAATCTATGTTGGACTGGCCACTTTATACACCCTCCCCCAACAGAGAATGCCTCTATAAAGTGGCCAGTCCAGGTAAAACCCTGAAAAAACAGAATCTATGTTGGACTGGCCACTTTATACCCCCTCCCCCAACAGAGAATGCCTCTATAAAGTGGCCAGTCCAGGTAAAACCATGAAAAAACAGAATCTATGTTGGACTGGCCACTTTATACCACCTCCCCCAACAGAGAATGCCTCTATAAAGTGGCCAGCCCAGGTAAAACTCTGAAAAAACAGAATCTATGTTGGACTGGCCACTTTATACCACCTCCCCCAACAGAGAATGCCTCTATAAAGTGGCCAGTCCAGGTAAAACCCTGAAAAAACAGAATCTATGTTGGACTGGCCACTTTATACCCCCTCCCCCAACAGAGAATGCCTCTATAAAGTGGCCAGTCCAAGTAAAACCACTGAAAAAAACAGAATCTATGTTTGACTGGCCACTTTATACCCCCTCCCCCAACAGAGAATGCCTCTATAAAGTGGCCAGCCCAGGTAAAACCCCTGGGAAAAAACAGAATCTATGTTGGACTGGCCACTTTATACCCCCTCCCCCAACAGAGAATGCCTCTATAAAGTTGCCAGTCCAGGTAAAACCCTGAAAAAACAGAATCTATGTTGGACTGGCCACTTTATACCCCCTCCCCCAACAGAGAATGCCTCTATAAAGTGGCCAGTCCAGGTAAAACCCTGAAAAAACAGAATCTATGTTGGACTGGCCACTTTATACCCCCTCCCCCAACAGAGAATGCCTCTATAAAGTGGCCAGTCCAGGTAAAACACCTGAAAAAAAAGAATCTATGTTGGACTGGCCTCTTTATACCACCTCCCCCAACAGAGAATGCCTCTATAAAGTGGCCAGTCCAGGTAAAACCCTGAAAAAACAGAATCTATGTTGGACTGGCCACTTTATACCCCCTCCCCCCAACAGAGAATGCCTCTATAAAGTGGCCAGTCCAGGTAAAACCCCCTGAAAAAACAGAATCTATGTTGGACTGGCCACTTTATACCCCCTCCCCCAACAGAGAATGCCTCTATAAAGTGGCCAGTCCAGGTAAAACCCTGAAAAAACAGAATCTATGTTGGACTGGCCACTTTATACCCCCTCCCCCAACAGAGAATGCCTCTATAAAGTGGCCAGTCCAGGTAAAACCCTGAAAAAACAGAATCTATGTTGGACTGGCCACTTTATATCCCCTCCCCCAACAGAGAATGCCTCTATAAAGTGGCCAGTCCAGGTAAAACCCCTGGAAAAAAACAGAATCTATGTTGGACTGGCCACTTTATACCACCTCCCCCAACAGAGAATGCCTCTATAAAGTGGCCAGTCCAAGTAAAACCCCTGAAAAAACAGAATCTATGTTGGACTGGCCACTTTATACCCCCTCCCCCCAACAGAGATGCCTGCTAATAAAGTGGCCAGTCCAGGCAAAAAACAACCTGAAAAAACAGAACTATGTTGGACTGTGCAACTTTACCACCCCTTCCACCCAAAGAGAAAGGAATTGCCTAATATAAGTGGGCCAGTCCAGGTAAACCCTGAAAAACAGAATTATGTTGGACTGGCCACTTTATACCCCCTCCCCCAACAGAGAATGCCTCTATAAAGTGGCCAGTCCAGGGAAAACCCTGAAAAAACAGAATCTATGTTGGACTGGCCACTTTATACCCCCTCCCCCAACAGAGAATGCCTCTATAAAGTGGCCAGTCCAGGTAAAACCCCTGAAAAAACAGAATCTATGTTGGACTGGCCACTTTATACCCCCTCCCCAAACAGAGAATGCCTCTATAAAGTGGCCAGTCCAGGTAAAACCCCTGAAAAAAACAGAATCTATGTTGGACTGGCCACTTTATACCCCCTCCCCCAACAGAGAATGCCTCTATAAAGTGGCCAGTCCAGGTAAAACCCTGAAAAAACAGAATCTATGTTGGACTGGCCACTTTATACCCCCTCCCCCAACAGAGAATGCCTCTATAAAGTGGCCAGTCCAGGTAAAACCCCTGAAAAAACAGAATCTATGTTGGACTGGCCACTTTATACCCCCTCCCCCAACAGAGAATGCCTCTATAAAGTGGCCAGTCCAGGTAAAACCCTGAAAAAACACATTTTTACTTGGAATGGCCACTTTATACCCCAGCCAGTCGGCTCGAGGACTTCGACCCGGAAACGGCAGGACTGACAACAAGAAAATGAGACATGTCACGTCTTTTGGTATATTGGTATAAATATATAAATCATAAACACATGCCAAACCAAAAACTTTTAGCTGAGTATTGTATTCCCAATCTGTTGGCAAATGTCCAGCCGATTCACCATGCGTGACCCAACAAGATTCAAACTATGGATTGTTTACTTTCGAAAATATTTTTTTACTGGGTGAATCTACGTATATCTATGACGACAATCTCCCAAAATCATCCTAAAAATCTATGGACATCTATGAACCAAAACCACAGCCACATGCCCATCCTCTATAAAATGGTTTGCAAGAAAGTTCAGCTCTATAAAGTGGCTTGATCACGTCATTTCTGGCAGCCCCACCCTCTGTGTAAACTGGACCGGTCCATGTCCATCCTTTATAAAATGGTTTGCAAGAAAGTTCAGCTCTATAAAGTGACTTGGATGATGTATCTCATGACTCTATAAAATGCTCTGCCGCAATTTTCTTTCTATAAAGTGCCCTGGATGCAGCACAAATTCTTCTTCTTAAAAGGGCAAGTTTCACTCTATAAAGTGCTTTGCCATGTATACAGCCCCAACAGAAAAATATTGGCCCGAAATCATTGGGAAGACATGTTTCTATAAAGTGGATGGTGTGACATATTATGGCCATTCTTTGAAGGGAACCAACGGTCTATAAAATGCATTGCCGCATATATTGAGTCGTTTCCTTGTGGGAAACCAGCCGGGTATAAACTGGAAAGCCAACGTTGTAATAAAGTCATCTTCCAGGTCCAAGGGCATGTTTCTCGCGCAAAACACGGCTTTATCCCCCATTGTCGGTATATAAAGTGGCGACCGGAAACCCACTTTATAAGCGCAAAGGATGTCCACTTTATAGTGAGCTATACATGGGGGATTCAAAAGCTACATAAATTTATGCTCGATGGAAATGCTCACAGAAAACACTCAAACTGCAAAAAACGAGTCTTAGACTCAAAAAATGCTCTATATGCAAAAAAATGCTCAGAATGTTCTGAAGATGTCCAAACATCACTTGTTACCCCACAAACCAGCAGCCCACTTTGCCGTGGACAAAAGTGCTCTTTGAGGTATAGTCACATGCTGACAGGCTTGAAGCAATCAAACAAAGGGGTCACCAAACATCAAAATACGTGAGCAAAAGCCCTCATGCTCAGAATTGAAAAAGGGCCGATCTGAAAACGAAAGTGGTGCCTTTTTTAAATTTGCGCCCGTTTTGCGTGAATTTGCGCTCGTTTTCCGCCTAGTCTGCACGCACTCCAGCCTTGTTTTTTGAAAAATGCTCGATTTGCAATGACAAATGGCACCGCCAGCTGAAAATCAGCGCAGCGCAGTCAGCATTTAACGAACTACCTCATGATGTTTCACGTTCAGTCCGATCCAGCTACGTATGAGTGCACAAGAAACACACACTAGGGGCAGATCTTGAGACCAGAGGGGAAATGGAACCCATGCGGCCCACAGGGAGCAAAAAATGCTCGAGTTTCAAAAAACACTCGAATAGCAAGAACTCAATCAAATTAAAATGTGCGCTGGTTGCGCCAAATTGCGCTCGAATGTGGATGGGACGTAAATTTGAAGTACCAATTGAGGGTCCAGGATATAATATACATGTATGATAAATAATAAATAGCATATAATAGATAATAATATATATATATATACACATAATATCTAATATCTAATATATAATAAATAGTAATATATATATAATAAAATTATTATATAGTAATATATATATATAATATACAATTACAATAATATATATATATAACATATATAAAACATAAAACTAAATATAGTATAGTAATAGTGTATTTATATACATTATATAACAACATATATAGCAACATTTCCAAAGCACATCCTCAGGGGCCAGGCAAATTCTTCGTTGCTTGCACCTCCTTGAGCCACAACTCACAGCGGCCCTTGGAGTACTCGATGGCAACACATCCGTGAGACAATTGGCATTGTTCTTCACAGGCTTCCACAGACTGCAACGGCATCACTTCGTAATTGCTCGGATGATTGTCGCCCGTACTGGTGCCACGGCACACACGATCGAAACCACCATCCACTGGCTGAAAGGTGGAATCCAGCGCAGGTCCCTGGGCATAAAAGAAATTTTGGAGGTCTTCAAGGCTCGCATTCTTTGGTAAGCCTCTCAGCGACCATGACAAACCCTGAAGGGTTTCATGACTAAACTATATATTTAACTATGTTTGGTTACTGCATTGGATGGGATTCGCTTACGTACTTGATCTTACTTGCATCTGCCAGCGGCCTGCTCTTTAATGATGAAATATAAGTTAATGAATATAGTTTATAATTTATAATATACAAACTTCCAGCTGTTGAATATAAGGTTTTTGGCACTAGCAGTGTCAGTCCAAGGGTCATAACAAGGAACTGAAACTAGAAACCATAGTAGAGCGCAGGGTTTCAAAGGGTGCAGGACTGGAAAGGAAGAAACAACCGCATGCCAGCGCATCACCAGCTCAGGAAAAAGAAACAATTGTCACAACGATGACTAGCGAAGCTCTGGCCTTGATCTGCAAAAATGTAGCTGTCATTGGCCATGATTTCCTGATAGCACTTTTCCCCAGGAACCGTGGTTTGGCAATCAGGAGTCGCACCCACTTGTGATGTCAGACCATGTCTGACCTGCAAAAGTATAGGAGATCGACGGCCTTGGCATGCTCCAGATATCCCTTGTCTGGCTTCATCAGGCCCAGTCTTGGACTCGCAGGCCGATTTGGCAAGCACAGAACTTAGCAGGAAGCCCAAAAGTGCTTCGAGTGCATTTGGCATTTGGCATAAGCCAATTTGATGCAGTTTGTGAATTCCCGAATTCGAGTTCAGCAGCGGAGTTGGCAGGATAGGTCTTTCCCCAGTATGGCTTTGCTGGGGTCGAGCATGGCTGCGGGTTGGAAAACAATATCAAACCGAGGATACGAAGCAGTGGTGAATCCAAACATGTTGCAGTTCCAGTGCGCAGTTAGCCATGTCACACAAGTGTTAGTCGGGGGCATCTCACAAAATGCCAGTCTGATCTCAACATGATCTACTGTGTAATGACTGAGAATTGCAATTTCTTGCAATGTAAAGCCTTGCATCCAGAGAAAAAGCACTACTGCTTCCAATAAACACGTTCATTTCATCCTCTGTCTTTGTCTGCAATGATATTTTGCACGCGCTGACAAGCTCGCCTGCACGGTCAGGGACTTCGCAAATGTCAAGCAAGCCCTGTCGCAATCTGGGGCTCACAACTCGTATGGTGAGGGGTCCAGAGGTCCGGTGCTGTCTGATCCAGACATGTCCAAACCTGATTTGGCACCACAGCATGGTTCCAGAATTTGAATGAAGTATGTTGAAGTTCAAGTGATTCAAGTATTCCTCCAGAAACCTTCTTGCAGTGGAGGCACGGCACAGACTCTTGCAAAGAATGACACCGAAATACACCACATGTATCCAAATGTATCCACTTGTAACCTTTGTGTCTTTTGGGCCAATTCGTGCCTCCACTGGATGGAAAGAGTAGAAGCTGCCTGAAGCAAAAGGTCCGACCTTTGCAAAGCAACGTTGTGAGATGTTGTGAGTGTGCTCGATCTCAATTTAGTGGCATCTCTTGGCGTCGCAGGACACCCTGAAGGGTCCGGCACTGCCCAGTTGGCACCCCTCGTAGCTGATCTCAAACTGAGGAGTGACACCTTGCCAAGAAGGACAGAATATTTGAGAAAATTATCCCTACGATATTCGCAGGGTACGGTTCATGGGAAGCATCATGCACAGGTGGCTGTGAGTCTGTGATTTCCTAGATTGTATATCTGAGCGTTTGGAACAGAGCCTCCTATGAAGACTGCATGGGGAAGCGGATACAAACGCAGCCTTAGCTCCGACAGAACTGCTCAAGGCCATGCCTACTCTGGAGCTACAAAAGCCAATTCGAAATTCTACACACTCAAACAGCTCCTTCTCTAGAAGAACAACTTCGGAGTCTTGAGCAGCTTCCTCTGGGCCCTCCAGCACATGATCATATTCCCACAGGATATTGCTTTCCTCAAGTGGAAGGGGCACCAAGTGAGCCTCAGGCAGCTGCATGCCATTCAGACTCCCTGAAGATTTTGAAGGGATCCGAAAGGATCTGAAAGGCATCCAAGAGATTCGAATTGATTTGAAGGGACAATTTTGTAGCCGCCAGTCTTGAGCTGGATTTCATTACGCCAGAAAAACATGCTCTCCACAAATGAGTGATTGCCAGCGGCACACCCTGGCCTGATCTAAAATGAAGCGTGCACACTCGCTGTAGCGCTGCTCGTCGAAACCTGTGACCTTGATGGCGTGCATGACGTCATGTTGGGTGATTCAGATGGGCTTTGGATGGTTTTAGTATCTTTTAGAAATGTGATTGAGTGACAGTGATAGTATCACACTGGATCATCTATGACCTTATAAACGCACAGCTCCTATTTTCACATCGTATGCAGCAAATTGCAGCAAAAATTGTGTACCACATTCCCTTCATGACCTCTGGGATTGGTCAAAGCGCCTGCGTCTCTCGAGCTAAAGGCACTGCCTGGCATGGTATCACCGGCTACCAGTAAGATTGATGCAGTTTCAGAACATGAAATCCGACCGCTTTGTTTTGACCATTATCATCGTGTACAGTAACCCTTTCCTTGCAAGACTCAATCTGTCGGCATCAAAGTAAAAGATCTATAAAAATCCAACTAATGTTGGATGCTGATTAGTGTCGGGCCCCCCTCCTGAATAAAATGTGATTAATGTGATCAATTGATCAATCGATTTCAATTTACTTACAATTGACATCCCATGGTAATCCCATAGAAATATCATAGAAATATCATGGAAATCCCATAGGGAATCCCACGGAAATCCATATAAAGATCATAGATATAACATGGAAATAGCATAGGAACCACAAAGAAACCCCATAAGAATCCCATAGAATTCCCTCAGGAATCCCATAGTAATCTCATAGAAATATCTTAGAAACATTATGGAAATCCCATGGGAACCCAATGGAAATCCCATAGACATCCTTTTGAAACCCCATAGGAATCCCATAGAAATACCACCGACACCCCATAGAAATCCTATAGTAATCCCATAGAAATATCATAGAAATACCATGGAAACCCCACAAGAATCCAATCGAAGTCCAATAGACAATATCATAGAACTACCATAGAAATTCCAAAGAAACACCATGGAAATCCCATAAAATTCCCCAAAAAATCCTCTAGGAATATCATAGAAATCTTGTTTAAATCCCATAGTAATTTCATAGAAATATCATGGAAATCCACAAAAAATATCATGGACATCCCAAAGGAATCCCATAGACATATCATAGAAATACCACAGAAACCCCATAGGAACTCAAAGGAAATCCCATAGACATCCTTTTGAACCGCCATAGGAATCCCACAGAGCTACCATAGACACACCTTTAGAAACACCATAGAATACCATAGAAACACCATAGAAACGACATAGAATTTCCATAAAATTTTAAAAAAATCAAAAAAAACACCATAGAAATAAAGGAGAGGATGCCAGGAGAATTGAACTGAGTAAGAGACAAAAGCTATAGCAAAGGAAAGGAGAACATGATTTTGTTAAAACAAACACATTTCTACAAAAAACTGGACACAATAGAGGACCCACACAACAACCATACTATTGAAGATCATGGTCATTCATGGATGTTTTTTGTTGGCTGAAGTTCATCCTTTGGAAAAACCGTTTGATTTTGATTCCAAGAAGAACGGAGCTAAGTAAAAGGAAAAATCTTTAGCAAAGGAAAGGGTAAAAAGGAATGTATGAAAATTGTTCACCTCAGGCAGCAGCTGGACACAATAGTAGACCCCCAAAACAAACATACTATTGAGGATCAGGGTTGCTTATGGACTACCCCCTTGAACAATTGTTTGGCTGCTGTTTTTTTTCATTGAGTTTCAATAAGGAATCATATATTTTGGGAAATTGGGTATTCCTGAGAATTTAAGCTAAGAAAGTAAAAAAAACAAGATGCAGTCCACGAACCCGAATGCTCACACGTATGTTAATGGTACAGATGTCGAAACACATGGATTAAACTGCTGAAACAGTTTAATTGAACTGTTACCAAAACCAGTGCACCGCAGACTGCGGAATATGGAAGGAGATGGCGTGCAAAGTGTGCAGTGTCGAGTGCAAAGTGTCAACTGCAAAGCCCGGAGTGTACAGCGTGGAGTGTGAAGTGTAGAGTGTAAAGTGTCAAGTGTAAAGCGTGGAGTGTAAAGTGTGGAATATGAAGTGCAAAGTGTGGAATGTGGAGTGTAGAGTGTAGAGTGCGGAGTGTGGAGTGTAGAGTCTAGAGTGTAAATTGTAGTGTGGAGTGTAGAGTCTAGAGTGTAAAGAGTAGAGTGTGGAGTGTGGAGTGTGAAGTGTAGAGTGTGCAGTGTGGAGTGTAGAGTGTGGAGTGTGGAGTGTAGAGTGTGGAGTGTGAAGTGTGGAGTTAAAAGTGTAAAGTGTTGAGTGTAGAGTGTGGAGTGTAAAGTGTAGAGTGTGGAGTGTAGAGTGTGGAGTGTAGAGTGTGGAGTGTAAAGTGTGGAGTGTGGAGTGTCAAGGGTGGAGTGTAATGTGTAGTGTGGGGAGTGAGGAGTGTAAAGTGGAAAGTATTGAGTGCAGTGTAAAGTGTGGAGTGAGGAGTGTACAGTGTAAAGTGTGGAGTGAAAAGTGTAAAGTGTGGAGTGTGGAGTGTAAAGTGTAGAGTGTGGAGTGTGGATCGCAAAGTGTGGAGTGTAAAGTGTAGAGTGTGGAGTGTGGAGTTAAAAGTGTAAAGTGTGGAGTGTACAGTGTGGAGTGTACAGTGTGGAGTGTGGAGTGTAAAGGGTGGAGTGTAAAGTGTGGAGTGTGGAGTGTCAAGGGTGGAGTGTGGAGTGTCAAGGGTGGAGTGTAATGTGTAGAGTCTGGAGTGAGCAGTGTAAAGTGTAAAGTATTGAGTGTAAAGTGTGGAGTGAGGAGTGTACAGTGTAAAGTGTGGAGTGCGAAGTGTAGAGTGTAAAGTGTAAAGTGTGGAGTGTAAAGTGCGGAGTGCGAAGTGTAAAGTGGAAAGTGTGGAGTGTACAGTGTGGAGTAAAGTGTGGAGTGTACAGTGTGGAGTGTAAAGTGTGGAATGCAAAGTGTAGAGTGTGGAGTGTGGAGTGTAAAGCGTAGAGTGTAAAGTTAGAGTGTAAAGTGTGGAGGGTAAAGTGTAGAGTGCGAAGTGTAAAGTGGAAAGTGTGGAGCGTACTGGAGTGTAATGTGTAGATTGTAAAGTGTGGCGTGCAAAGTGAAAAGTGTGGAGTGTGGAGTGTACAGTGTGCAGTGTGGAGTGTGGAGTGTAAAGTGTGGAGTGTGAAGTGTAAAGTGTAGAGTGTGGAGTGTACAGTGTGGAGTGTACAGTGTGGAGTGTGGAGTGTAAAGTGTGGAGTGTAAAGTGTAGAGTGTGGAGTGTAAAGTGTAGAGCGTGGAGTGTGGAGTGAGGAGTGTAAAGTGGAGAGTGTAAAGTGTAGAGTGTAGAGTGTGGAGCGTAGAGCAGGCAATGCGACACGTCTGAAAAGTGCTGCGCTTGCCACGCAAAATGACGACAGAGATCTCCAAAATGCTGCCTGCCGCGAAAACTGCAACTCATCTTGTGAAAACGTCGCAAAAGTATTGCGCCTGCGACACAAAACGACCTTCGACACGTTATCAAACAGGTTGGAATGTCCCAAAGTGCCGCTCCTGCCACGCAAAACGACATGACAACCTGCTTGGAAACCTTCGAAAAGGAGAGGTTTTGCAGCTTCCCCCATAGACATGGCGAGGCCACAGGAAAACCAGAGACTCGAGACGAGACATGTGGGAGCATCAAAACGAGCATTTCGTGCGAGATTTCCTCCAATTTTGACACTTTGTAGCTTCAAAATCACTGTTTTTCTACGGGTTTTCCTTAGAACCTCTAACCCAATAGGTCAGGCAAGGCTATTTGGAGCAAAATAGGTAACTCTAATTTTTTTACCTTGATGAAAATAATGTGTGTATCTTTAAATTAACTATTAGGTTTTAAATAATACCTTTGCAGTTAATTTTTGAATGTTATTTTTAAAGGTAAATTTAAGTGCTATTGTTTTTTCACTTCATTTATGCATATATTTATGTTTGTGTTCTTTTGTTATCTGGTATGTGTCTGATGTTTTCTTGGGGTTACTATATATGTGCTGCTGACATATGTGCATGGGGTTACTTCATGTATTTTGACAAGGTCTCATGTTTTTCCTTGGCACTTGGATGGGAACAAATGATTTGATCATGGGTAGTGTTTGTGTCACTGACAAAATTTATGAAACAAGAGCATGGCAACAATGAGGAAAAGTCAGAAAAGGCATGAAACAAGATAATGGCAATAATGAACCATTCATACTTGGCAATGAAACATTGTCCAAGCATGCATTCTGTCTTTGAAAGCTCAGTGAGGGCATCCTTCAAAGCATCATTGATTTTTGGTCTTTCTTGTCTCTACCCAGTCGCTCCTGAACCACTTTGGTTTCTTTGATGTCATGCTGCACACTTGCCCAGCTCAGTTTCACAAGAGCATCATAAATCGCTTTTGGCAATGCTGAGGATGAAGTAACCACAGCTGGTGTAGAGGAAGCACTGCTACCACTACCACAACCAACACTACCACTACCACTACCACCACAACTAGCTCCAGTGCCAAACTGACTCCAGGGCCTGCTCGGCATGAATTGACTCATCTGCGAACTCTCATCCTTGGTGAGGTTGGCTTGGCCACCATGCAAGACCACGGCAGGGCACAATGGCTGTGGCTATTGTCTTGACATGATAGTATCCATCTTTCTGATAGACATCACCTCGTCTTTCTGCTCATTCAAAGCTTGCTGGTTTCCCTTGATTTTTTTCCACGACATGATGGAGTGAGGCGACCCAATAACCTGAGATTTGTTGGTGCAAATCTCAGAGTTCTTCTTGAAAACTTCGAACACTGGGTATTTCCAGGAGCAAGCACAGAATCGCCTCTGGTGTTCTGCTAAAAGTCTTTGTTGATGAGTTGACTCTTGAATAACGTTGGGGGAGGAGAATTCTTGGAGCCCTCTCCATAGAGCTGCTGAAGATCTTCTGGCACCTGGCCACTTTTGATCATTCTGGCCCATTTCCTTACCTTGGGTAGCTTCGATGCTCATCATCAGCAACTGTTGCATCCTCCTCTTTAGGCTCCTCATCTTCTCCTTCTGCATGGTCATCAGGAACTGGCTCATCCCTGGTCTTCTTCCATCCTGCTGCCATCTCCTTGACAGTCTTCGCTTTGGCCTTGGCTTTCGCCTTCAGCTGCATCAGGTCTTATCAGGATTTTCTTCATTGTGCTCTTGGCTTTTGCCTTTTGAGCTTTCATTGGCGAAGAAGTAACCCCAGGAGCTTTGCTGGCAGCAGCCTTGGCTTTACCTGCTGCCTTTGCCTTGACTTGAGATTTTGCTTTCACCTTGGCTTTGGCCTTTGCCTTTGGTGCTGCAGTATCTAAGAATCTAAGTCATCTCATGGGGCAGCTTCTTCTGGAGAAGCCTGTTCTACAGATTCTGGTGCTCGTTCAGGTGGATGCAAAATGCAAGCATAGCATCAGGTGAACCCGGACGCGCAGGCCTCTTCATGAGGTTACCAACAGGGGCGACAAGTGACAAGTAACTTCAATCTTGAGCACCAGTGTGCTACACAGATGGTATATGCAATTGGGGATGTCTCAAAATAGGGGTGCCCAGGAGTGCCCCAGGCCCTTGTTTTTTAGTATGCAAAACAGAGCTTTGGGGCACTCCTATTTTGAGACATCCCCAAGTGTACACCTGACGTAAATCCCAGCCTTTCACCGAAAGTAACTCCATGAAGAACATGTTTTACCCATGATGATGTCAGAACAGTTTACAAAAGAAATACCAAAGACCTTGTGAATGTGTCAATCAACCAATGTGATATATGTAATTTACAATGGATGTTGCATGGGTTTTTCATTTTCATCGAACAAAACATAAAAAGTAGAACTGGAGATGTCTCAAAATCAAAACGTCTGAAAATTGGTTCCCGAAACCGAAGCCTAAAATGTTCAAAAACTGGTTCCACATGGGTACCTTGTAAAATGAAAGGTGCTTTAAGCCATCTTAAGGTACCTTTCATTTGTTTTGGAAAATAAAACATTAAACAAGAGAAATGGAGATGTCTCAAAATGTCTAGAGCAATTATTTTATTGCAATTTCAGTATTGCACAAATCTTATATATTTGTTGCGTAATTTATGCGCTGCTCTTGTCCTAGGATTTTTGATAAAACTCTAAGACGTAATGTGCCCAAATACTAATGTGGATAAATATATATATATATGTACACATGTATTCAGGTGGTGTGGTGTTATTAGTTTGCTTTGGGTTACAGCTTTGCAAACCAGACCCATTGCATGCCAACCAACCCTATTAGGTACTTTGTAAAATGAAAGGTGCTTTAAGCCCCCCTTAAGGTACCTTGTATTTTTTTAGCAAAATAAAACTGAAAAAATGGGAATGTCTCAAAAATGTCTAATGCAAATATCTGATTATAATTTCTGTATTGTACATGTGTTTTTTCTTTTGTTATTTATGTATGTTCACCTAATGTAATTGCTCTTGCCCTATGACTTTTTGATGACATGTTAAGGCATAATGTGACATAATGTACCCAAATACTAATGTGGCGGTATATGTGTATTCATTTGGTGTGGGGTTATTATTTGGTTTAGGGTTACTGCTTTGCAAACTAAACCCATTGCATGCCAACCAACCCTATTAGGTACCTTGTAAAATGAAAGGTGCTTGAAGCCCCCTTAAGGTACCTTTTCATTTTTGGGGGAAAACAAAAAAATAAAATATAGATGCCTCAAAATTTCTATTCCTACAGTTTCAGTATTGTACATGTGTTTTGTGTGTTGTTATTTATGTATGTTCACCTAATGTAGCTGCTCTTGTCCTAGGATTTTTTGATGCAACTTCAATACATAATGTGCCCAAATACTACTGTGGAGGTATATATATATGCGTATTCATTTTGTGTGGGGTTATAAGTTGGTTTGGGGTTACCGCGTTGCAAACCAAAACCGTTGCATGACAACCAACCTGTGTTTGGGGTTTCTATTTTGGAGACACACAACATTCAATCAAACACAAACCATGGTTGGTACTACATGCTTAATGAAACCAGGCAACAATAACCATTTTTTTGATGAAAAAACTCACAAAAAATAGTAACCTATAGTTGGGGTTACTTCTTCTAAAATGATCCCAACAATAGCCCAACAATAGATCCCTGTGGTTATTTGTGAGCAAACCAAGGCACCAAAAAAACACACATTTTCAATTAAGGCCCAAAGTGTACTTTGCACAACCAATTTGGTTTCTACTTCCTTTGATATGTTGTTTTTAAACATTTTTTTCAAACAATAACATGCATGAAACCTATTTTTCTGAAAAAAAACGTTTTTTGAAATAAAAACAACATTTTTTGAAACAAAAAACATGTTTTTCAAGATAAAACGTTATTTTTGCTTTTAAAAAAAACTAGTTTTTTCATTATTTTTTTACTGCACTGAAAGTTTGTTGAAAGTTTGTTGCAAATTTTCAGTCAAATTTTCAGGGGGGGTTGCAAGTTTGACTGAAACTGTCAATGCAAACTTTCAGGGTTGGACTGAAAGTTTCAATGCAAACTTTCAAGGCTGGATTGAAAAATCTCTGCAAACGTGCAGGGCTACATAAAAACAACATACCAAAGGAAGTGAAAACCACATTGGTTGTGCAAAGTACACTTTGGGCCTTAATTGAAAATATGTTTTTTGTGTGCCTTGGTTTGCTCACAAATAACCACAGGGATTTATTGCTGGGAACATTTTAAAAGAAATAACCCCAAATATAGGTTACTATTTTTTGTAAGTTAAAAAACACAAATAAAAATAATGGTTGTTTATTGTTCAAATTGTTTTGACATGTTACACCCATCATGTTTAAATGTGTTTTTTTAAAGTAACCCAAAGCATGGTTTGGTTGTCATGCGTTGGTTTTGGTTTGCAATGCAGTAACCCTAAACCAAATTAAAACCCCACACCAAATGAATACACATATATATATACCTCCACAGTAGTATTTGGGTACATTATGTATTGAAGTTGCATCAAAAAATCCTAGGACAAGAGCAGCTACATTAGGTGAACATACATAAATAACAAATCAACAAACACATGTACAATACTGAAACTGTAATCAAACATTTGCCTTAGAAATTTTGAGACATCTATATGTTTATTTGTTTTATGTTTTCCAAAAAAATGAAAAGGTACCTTAAGGGGGTTTCAAGCACCTTTTATTTTGCAAGGTAGCTAATAGGGTTGGTTGGCATGCAATGGGTTTAGTTTGCAAAGCGTAACCCCAAACCAAATAATAACTCGACACCAAACGAATACACATATACCACCACATTAGTATTTGGGTACATTATGTCACATTATGCCTTAAAATGTCATCATCAAAAAATCATAGGGCAAGAGCAATTACATTAGGTTAAAAAAAACATGTACAATACAGAAACTATAATCACATATTTGCATTACACATATTTGACATTCCCAATTTTTCTGGTTTATTTTGCTAAAAAAATACAAGGTACCTTAAGGGGGGCTTAAAGCACCTTTCATTTTACAAAGTACCTAATAGGGTTGATTGGCATGCAATGGGTCTGGTTTGCAAAACTGTAACCCCAAGCCAACCAATAACACCACACCAAATGAATACACATATATCTCTACACTAGTATTTGGACACATTATGTCTTAAAGTTTCAAAAAATCATAGGGCAAGAGCAATTACATTAGGTGAACATACATAAATAACAAAACAAAAAACCACATGTACAATTTTGAAACTGTAATAAAATATTTGCCATTTATACCATCACTGATTATTGATTGAATATATATATATATACTATTTATTTGTTCATTTATTGTTTTTTGTTATTCATTCTTTATTTACATATGTTTGTTTTTTTAATCTATCTATTATTGTTTTGAAACGAACTATATAATTCTTAAAGTCGCAGCATATCTTTAAGGGCAAATGTTGCATAGGACAAATATTCATTTCACCAAAACATATTACCATGCAAAAAATAAAATCTCATGCAACACCTTTTGTGAATGAAAAGTATCACAATGGCTGGTTGATACATTCACCAAGTCTTTGGTGTTTGGGCTACTTTTTTGGTGAAAGGTTGGAACTTATGTCAAGCGTACAAGCGCATGTACCATCTATGTAGCACAGTGGTGCTCAAGATCGAAGTTACTTGTCACTTGTCGCCCCTGTTGGTAACCTCATGAAGAGGCCTGCTTGTCCACCTGATGCTATGCTTGCATTTTGCCTCCACCTGAACGAGCACCAGAATCTGTAGAACAGGCTTCTCCAGAAGAAGCTGCCCCATGAGATGACTTAGATTCTGAGATACTGCAGCACCAAAGGCAAAGGCCAAAGCCAAGGTGAAAGAAAAATCTCAAGTCAAGGCAAAGGCAGCAGGTAAAGCCAAGGCTGCTGCCAGCAAAGCTCCTGGGGTTACTTCTTCGCCAATGAAAGCTCAAAAGGCAAAAGCCAAGAGCACAATGAAGAAAATCCTGAAAAGACCTGATGCAGCTGAAGGCGAAAGCCGAGGCCAAAGCGAAGACTGTCAAGGAGATGGCAGCAGGATGGAAGAAGACCAGGGATGAGCCAGTTCCTGATGACCATGCAGAAGGAGAAGATGAGGAGCCTAAAGAGGAGGATGCAACAGTTGCTGATGATGAGCATCGAAGCTACCCAAGGTAAGGAAATGGGCCAGAATGATCAAAAGTGGCCAGGTGCCAGAAGATCTTCAGCAGCTCTATGAAGAGGGCTCCAAGAATTCTCCTCCCCCAAGGTTATTCAAGAGTCGACTCATCAGCAAAGTCTTTCAGCAGAACACCAGAGGCGATTCTGTGCTTGCTCCTGGAAATACCCAGCGTTCGAAGTTTTCAAGAAGAACTCTGAGATTTGCACCAAAAAATCTCAGGTTATTGGGTCACCTCACTCCATCATGTCGTGGAAAAAATCAAGGGAAACCAGCAAGCTTTGAATGAGCAGAAAGACGAGGTGATGTCTATCAGAAAGATGGATACTATCATGTCAGCACAATAGCCACAGCCATTGAGAAGAAGCAGGGCAGTTCCATGGTCTTGCATGGTGGCCAAGCCAACCACACCAAGGATGAGTATTCGCAGATGAGTCAATTCGTGTCGAGCAGGCCCTGGAGCCAGTTTAACTGGCACTGGAGTTAGTTGTGGTGGTCATGGTAGTGGCAGGGCAAGTGCTCCCAGGAGCGACCGGGCAGAGATTGTCAAAGACTGGCTGTCAAAATCTTTGACAAGAAAGACCAAAAAAACAATTATACTTTGATGGATGTCCTCACCGAGCTTTCAAAGACAGAATGCATACTTGGGGTTACTTCATTGAAGCTTTGATGTTGTAAAACATGCCTTCAAAACATTCAATCAGATTTGAATTCAAAAATCTTGATTTGTTCAAACAACAAAAAGTTCAAACAATATAGTTTTTGCACCTCCAGTAATCATGTAGAACTAACTGCACGCAAAATTGTCTAACAAAAATATTGTTAAAATACCTTTCAAAAATTTGATACTAGTCACTTTAATCTTGTACAATGTTAAGAAAATGTAGAAATTCATTATCTTTTTCCAATAAAAATGCAAAAGTTCAATGTTATTTTTGAGATTTGTTTTAAAAATCACCCAAAAAAACATTGAAATTTACCCTTAAAAATTGACTACGAAGTTTTAAAAAAATACCTAGGATTTTTTCCTTAATAATTAACTATTAGTTAGAAAATTGCCCCAAAAATCACAATTAACAATTTTGCTCCAAATAGCCTTGCCTGACCTATTGGGAAATTTGCTACCGCAAAATCGATGTTTCGTGCGAGGCTTCCGCCAATTTTCATCACATCGGACAAAATGCCACGCCTGCAACGGAATTTGCACCTTGTCGCCACTTGACGCAGCCCTGACAATGCGATTCGCCAAAAACACGCAACACGACACGTCTAAAGTGCTGCGCCTGCCACGCAAAATGACGATGGACACGTCCAAAGTGCTGCGCCTGCCACGAAAACTGTAACTCATCTTGCAAAAACGTCGCCAAAGTATTGCGCCTGCCACACAAAACGACTTTCGACACGTTACAAAACACGTCTGAATGTTACGAAGTGCCACGCCATGCCACGTGAAACGAAGCAACGCGACGTTTGAAACCTCCAAAAATGACCCCTTCTGCAGAACTTATACCATAGTCACGGCCGTACGCGGATCGCGCGAACGGTTGCGAACGGTTTTACGAACGGTTGCGAATGGTTGCGTTATTACTACATGCGTCCTTATAAGTTTATTTACAACTTGTTTAAGTAAGGGTATAAGTGAAAATAAATTATAGTATATGTAAGATTAGGGGGTGTAAGCAGGGTTAAGTAGATGCGCGCAGGTATATACGATTTAGGCAAGATTTAGAACTGAGTTAGCTTCAGGTAGGTTCGCGATTGTTTAAACGCACTTAACCTACTTGGGTTTACATAGCTAAAGTCATATTTTTTGAGTTTTTTTTGGGGCTATAACTTTATTTTTTTATGATTTCGATGTTTTTTTAAAATTTATCTATATTGCATTTTTTTTGTCGTTTTTTGTTTTTCATTCACTTTTTGTTCCCGAGAGCGCCTGCGAAGGGTTCTTCGTAAAAAAGCAGCCGTTATACTAGATCTTCACACCTTCACACCTGCAGATCTAGATCTTCACACCCTCACATCTGCAGATCTACATCTTCACACCCTCACACCTGCAGATCTACATCTTCACACCCTCACATCTGCTGATCTACATCTTCACCCCTCACATCTGCAGATCTACATCTTCACACCTCACATCTGCAGATCTACATCTTCACACCCTTCACACCTGCAGATCTAGATCTTCACACCTTCACACATCTGCAGATCTAGATCTTCACACCTTCACACCTGCAGATCTAGATCTTCACACCCTCACATCTGCAGATCTACTAGATCTTCACACCCTCACACCTGCAGATCTACATCTTCACACCCTCACACCTGCAGATCTAGATCTTCTCAGATCTTCACACCCTCACATCTGCAGATCTACATCATCACACCCTCACACCTGCAGATCTAGATCTTCACACCCTCACACCTGCAGATCTAGATCTTCACACCTTCACATCTGCAGATCTCCTCTCGCTCTTCTTCTATTCTCTCTTAAGGCGGGGGCGGTGCCGCCGGAGCGCCACGAAACGCAACCCTTTCGCACGAAATGGACGTTGGACGTCCAAAACCTAGGTAAAATTGCGATTTTGAAGCGTCCCAGGCAACCCTTTCGCACGAAATGGACGTTGGACGTCAAAAACTGAGGAAAAGTTGCGATTGTCATCCGTCGCGCGCAACCCTTTCGCACGAAATGGACGTTGGACGTCAAAAACTGAGGAAAAATTGCAACTTTTATTGGTCGCGCGCAACCCTTTCGCACGAAATGGACGTTGGACGTCAAAAACTGAGGAAAAAATGCGACTTTTATTATTGGTCGCGCGCAACCCTTTCGCACGAAATGGACGTTAGACGTCAAAAACCGACTTTGAAGCGTCCCGCGCAACCCTTTCGCACGAAATGGACGTTGGACGTCAAAAACTGAGGAAAAATTGCGATGGACGCTTTCGTTTGTGTAAAAGTGTCTGTGTTTAAAGGCGTCTGTGTGTAAAAGCGTTTGTGTGTGAAAGCGTGTCTGCGTGTGTAAAAAGCATCTGCGTGTAAAAGCGTCTGTGTGTAAGAGCGTCTGTGTGTAAACGCGCATGTGTGTAAAAGCGTTTGTGTGTGAAAGCGTGTGTGCGTGTGTAAAACGCATCTGCGTGTAAAAGCGTCTGCGTGTAGAAGCGTCTGTGTGTAAAAGCGTCTTTGTGTAAAAGCGCCTGTGTGTAAAAGCTTCTGTGTGTAAAAGCCTCTGTGTGTAAGAGCTTCTGTGTGTAAAAGCCTCTGTGTGTAAAGGAGTCTGTGTGTAAACGCTTCTGTGTGTAAAAGCGTCTGTGTGTAAAAGGGTCTGTGTGTAAAAGCGTCTGTGTGTGTGTGTATGTGTGTAAAAGCTTCTGTGTGTAAAAGCGTTTGTGTGTAAAAGCTTTTGTGTGTGTAAAAGTGTCAGTGTGTAAAAGCGTCTGTGTGTAAAATTGTCTGTGTGTAAAAGCGTCTGTGTGTAAAAGCCTCTGTGTGTAAAAGCGTCTGTGTGTAAAAGCGTCTGTGTGTAAAAGTGTCTGTGTGTAAAAGTTTCCGTGTGTAAAAGCCTCTCTGTGTAAAGGAGTCTGTGTGTAAAAGTGTCTGTGTGTAAAAGCGTCTGTGTGTAAAAGCGTTTGTGTGTAACCTCTGTGTGTGAAAGTGTTTGTGTGTAAAAGCGTCTGTGTGTAAAAGTCCCTGTGCAAGCACCTGTGTGTAAAAGCCTTTGTGTGTGTGTGTAAAAGAAAAGCGTGTGTGTGTGTGTGCGTGTGTGTGTAAAAGCTTCTGTTGGTGAAAGTGCCTGTGTGTAAAAGTCTCTATGTAAAAGCTTCTGTGTGTAAGAGCGTCTGTGTGTAAAAGTGTCTGTGTGTAAAAGCTTCTGTGTGTAAAAGCGTCTGTGTGTAAAGGAGTCTGTGTGTAAAAGCTTCTGTGTAAGAGCGTCTGTGTGTAAAAGCTTCTGTGTGTAACAGCTTCTTTGTGTAAAAGTGTCTGTGTGTAAAAGTGTCTGTGTGTAAAAGGGTCTGTGTGTAAAAGCGTCTGTGTTAAAAAAATTTGTGTAAAAGTGTCGTCTGTGTGTAAAAGCGTCTGTGTGTAAAAGCGCCTGTAAAAAAAGCTGTGTGTGTGTAAAAGCCTGTGTGTGTGAAAGTGTGTGTGTTAAAAGCTTCTGTGTGTAAAAGCGTCTGTGTGTTAAGGAGTCTGTGTGTAAAAGCGTCTGTGTGTAAAAGCGTCTGTGTGTAAAAGCGTCTGTGTGTAAAAGTCTGTGTGTAAAAGCGTCTGTGTGTAAAAGGTCTGTGTGTAAAAGCGTCTGTGTGTAAAATCGTCTGTGTGTAAAAGCGTCTGTGTGTAAAAGCGTCTGTGTGTAAAAGCGTCTGTGTGTAAAAGCTTCTGTGTGTAAAAGTGTCTGTGTGTAAAAGTGTCTGTGTGTAAAAGGGTCTGTGTGTAAAAGCGTCTGTGAGTAAAAGCGTTCTGTGTGTAAAAGCGTCTGTGTGTAAAAGCGTCTGTGTGTAAAAGCGTCTGTGTGTAAAAGCGTCTGTGCTGTGTGTAAAAGCTTCTGTGTGTAAAAGCCTCTGTGTGTAAGAGCTTCTGTGTGTAAAAGCCTCTGTGTGTGAAAGTGTTTGTGTGTAAGAGCGTCTGTGTGTAAAAGCGTCTGTGTGTAAAAGCGTCTGTGTGTAAAAGCTTCTGTGTGTAAAAGCGTCTGTGTAAAGGAGTCTGTGTGTAAAAGCGCCTGTGTGTAAAAGCTTCTGTGTGTAAAAGTGTTTGTGTGTAAAAGCGTCTGTGTGTAAAGGAGTCTGTGTGTAAAAGCTTCTGTGTAAGAGCGTCTGTGCGTAAAAGTGTCTGTGTGTAAAAGCTTCTGTGTGTAAAAGCGTCTGTGTGTAAAGGAGTCTGTGTGTAAAAGCTTCTGTGTGTAAAAGCGTCTTTGTGTAAAAGCGTTTGTGTGTAAAAGCGTCTGTGTGTAAAAGTCTCTGTGTAAGCGCCTGTGTGTAAAAGCCTCTGTGTGTGTGTGTGTATGTGTGTGTGTGTGGGTGTAAAAGCTTCTGTGTGTAAAAGTCTCTGTGTAAGCGTCTGTGTGTAAAAGCCTCTGTGTGTGAAAGTGTGTGTGTGTGTGTAAAATAAAAGCGTGTGTGTGTGTAAAAGCTTCTGTGGGTAAAAGTGTCTGTGTGTAAAAGTGTCTGTGTGTAAAAGCGTCTGTGTGTAAAAGCGTCTGTGTGTAAAAGCCTCTGTGTGTAAAAGCATCTGTGTGTAAAAGCGTTTGTGTGTGAAAGTGTGTGTGTGTGTAAAAGCATCTGCGTGTAAAAGCGTTTGTGTGTAAAAGCCTCTGTGTATGACACAGGTTATTTCATTTTATTATGGAAAATCCCACATAAATGGCCCAAAAAAGCTCGGTACCATGATGCCGTGTATGAGACATGTTATTTCATTTTATTATGGAAAATCCCACATAAATGGCCCAAAAAGATCGGTACCATGATGCTGTAAATCACACATGTGACAAGACTTCACTAGTGAAATGTCTGCAAACGTTTGCACAAAAAAAAAGGTCCAATACCATAATGCAGTAAATGACACGCGTTATCTCATTTTATTCTGGGAATATCCCACAGAAACTATCAAAAAAGCTCGGTACCATGATGCCGTGTATGACACATGTCATTTCATTTTAGTATGGAAAATCCCACATAAATGGCCCAAAAAAGCTCGGTACCATGATGCTGCGTATGACACATGTTATTTCATTTTATTACGGAAAATCCCACATAATTGGCCCAAAAAAGATCGGTACCATGATGCTGTAAATGACAAATGTGACAATACTTCACTAGTGAAATGTCTGCAAACGTTTGCAACAGAGCTCGATGCCATCATGTGCTTGATGTCAAAAACAGAACAGTTTGAGTTCAGGACCATAAAATGTCATATAGAGACACTCTTCAAAAGCTTCTGTGTGTCAAAGCCTCTGTGTATGAAAGTGTGTGTGTGTGTAAAAGCATCTGCGTGTAAAAGCCTCCGTGTGTAAAAGCGTCTGTGTGTAAAAGGGTCTGTGTGTAAAAGGGTCTGTGTGTAAAAGCGTTGGTGTGTAAAAGTGTCTGTGTGTAAAAGCTTCTGTGTGTAAAAGCATCTGCGTGTAAAAGCTTCTGTGTGTAAAAGCGTCTGCGTGTAAAAGTGTCTGTGTGTAAAAGCGTCTGTGTGTAAAAGTCTCTGTGTGTAAACGCGTCTGTGAAAGCGTCTGTGTGTGTAAAGGAGTCTGTGTGTAAAAGCTTCTGTGTAAGAGCGTCTGCGTGTAAAAGTGTCTGTGTGTAAAAGCGTCTGTGTGTAAAAGTCTCTGTGTGTAAACGCGTCTGTGAAAGTGTTTGTGTGTAAAAGCGTCTGTGTGTAATTTCACAACTTTCCCCTCCATAGCTCATATCAAATTCACCAACCATTCACCGACTATTTTTTACGACTACCATACTCAGAGCTGCTTGAAGGACGTGTTTTTCGCTCTCGGGCCAACCGTCGTCTAGTTTTTCACTTTTTGTGGAAAAATAAGTGAATGTTGAGTTGCAGAAAGGTTGAAGAATAGGTGCTTGGTTCTTTGGCGGTGTGTCCGCTGTAGGAAAGGTTTGGCTTGTGATATGGTTGACGTGCCATAGCATGCAACTTTTTTTGCTGGAAGAATTTTGGGGTCAAGGAACCGGCTGCCATTTGGGCATCATGAGTTCTGTTGGAGGTGATCAGGTACAAGCCCTGAATGACCTTTTTTCTGGGCTTCCTGAGATTGACCGGCTGCTTCACATGCAGCTAGTTGAGAAGGCTCTTAAAGAGCTATCTGTGGACGAAGAAGGAGCTGTTGCATTGTCGTCTTGCATCAGCGCGCAAGGTTCTTTGAGCGTTGAGGAGAAAGAGCGGCTGCAGAAGATCTTGAGGGAAAAGGTGTGGGAAATGGGCGTGAAGAGTGGTCGTCGACCATACCAGGGCTACACTGCTTTGGATTCTTTTCTCACTGACGCTGTTTGGGATGCTTTGCAGCGAGGTCCGTTTTCCAGTAGCAGCACCAATTTGTTCCAGCACTTGTGGAGCTTGGGCTTGCGATTGCCTTCCGAAGCTACTTCAGCAACTATGACTGCTGCGTTGGAATACTTCGCCAGCGAGCCCAAGAATCTGTTTGCTTTGTATTGCACCTTGAAGACTGTGAAGAAGATGTGGACATCTTTTGCCAACAAAAAAAGAAAAGTGATGTTGCTCTTGGGCAGCTTGCCGTCCTGTCCGGATGATTTGCCTGAGGAGATTGGGAAGCGAGTCACTTTGAAAGGACCTATTGTTCCAAGCAAAATTGTGGGAAGTGGCTTTGCTGATTTGGCCAATTCCATTCCGAACCGAGAAAGCCATGAAGCTGTGAAGCAGTACAAGTTGGCAACACTATACGGCGGCAAGTGCTGATCCGATGGGAAGCTTCGCGCGGGAGTTGATGAAAGGCTTAGCGTCTTTGGTGCGTGCTGGCCAAGAAGTTCCGCTTCAAACGTTGCCGAAGAGCGGAGGAGCTTCTGGGCTTTTGACCGATGCAGACAGGATGGGGGCAGCTAGTGCGTTGCAGACATTTCCTTGTCGTCAAGGGCAACGCAATCAGTTGGCATTGCCCCCTGTGAAAAGTCTTCCTTCAGCATCTGCGCAGACGGAAGGCGCTGTGAACAAGCTTGCAGACCAAGCAGAGAAGCGCCATGAGGAGCCAAAGGTTTCGTGTCATGACCAAGCAATCCAGGACTTGAAGCAGGAAATGCTTCCATCGGAAGCATCTACGGAGAAAGAGAACCAGGGGCCGAAGTCCATGCAACAGCAGGCAGGCAGTCTTGCTGCCATTGCTTCTGGTCATGTTTTAGCAGAGGCTTTGGAGGACAGAGATAATAAAAGAAAGGCTGAGAAGTGCAGGTGTTGCTGCTGCTCCACCAACAAAGGCTTCCAAAAAAAATGCGGAGGGACGACCCGTGAAGAAGCCTGCTGCTGCAAAGTCCTCTCCGAAGTCGAAGCAGAAGAAGGGAAAGGCGGTTCAGAAGGAAAAAAGTATAAGGTTGAGAAGCCAAAGCAAAAAGCTTTGAAGATGACTTTGAAAGACGTCACCAGCCGTGCTTAGCACCAGGCAAGGAATGCTCATTTTCGAAAATACAAGAATGAGGAGCGTGCGAAGGCAGCAGGCCAGAGAGCGTCCCGGGCAGCAGCTGCTGAGTGGCATGAGGCAATGTAGATTCTTTCAGTAGAGTCTGAAGACTTGGAATTTTCTTGGTGTTGCATAGACACCGAGCGTTTGCGAAGAATGCGACTGGGGGTTGCGATGAAACAAAATGCACCCGCTGCTCAAAGGAATTGTTTTGCATTTCGGTTTTAGCAAGGATCGTGACGCATTGAAACCAAGATTCTGTTAAGAGACACGCCATCATTGATGTGCTTTTTCTGCGTGTTCACCTTTGACACGACCTGCTCGCATGCAATGCATTTTATCGGCTGCTCGCTTTGCTGCTATCACTTTCTTTTCTGTATGTCTCTCTGGCTTGCTTTCTGTCTTCTCTGAATCAATTGGCCGACACGGTGGTTTAGCTGTTGACTTTGTATGTGTCATAGTGTGTCAATAGCAGCATAGATACATGTCTTTATATATATATATATATATACACATTCTCTCTCTCTCTCTTTCTCTTTCTCTTTTTTCCTCTTTCTTTTTCCGTCTTCATGTCTCTTGGCGGTGTGACCGCTTATTTCTTGGGCGGTGTGTCCGCTATGTGTCTTTGGCGGTTTATTCGCTTCTTTTTGGCGGTTATCCGCTTTCGTACATTTGTTACCAGAAACATTTTCAGCAACTCATGTCGTCGCTGGCACCCAGCTGCACCAACGGTTTCAACGCGGGACACACACACATGCAAAGACAGACACAATCACAGGAATCCATGGAGCCATCACACAGTTCATTGTTGCAAGACGGGTTGAAAGATAAGTATCTAGAAATGTATCTCCCGAGAAACATTCCTCGCAAGAAGCAGTCGTAGATGCCAAACTTCCGCATGTGACGCATGAAGTTAGTTTGTCAGCACAAAGTTCTTCCATCACTAGCCATGGCCGCTGGGATGGAGCCGATGACGGCCATGGAATGTCACAGGCTGCTGCTCGAAGCGGCGCAACCATTCGAAGTCGAGCTGGCGCAGGATGGACGGGCCCAAGTACATGAGCATCCTTTGCTTCCACAGCGCAGTGTGAAGACCACTGTTTGCGAACTCCTGTATCAGAAATACTCCATGACCCAAGCAGTTGCTTCTCAAACAACGACCACAGCTGCGGCGTCTGACACACGAGCACGCCCTGAACCCAACGCTGCAGCTACTTCCAGCTCTTCTTCCAAGGGACCAGCTAGCTCCTCCACAGATGCAAAAGCTTCTGTCGCGACCTCCAAGAGGCAGCAATTCAAGGAGAAGCATGGATACGCAAAGCCTCGGTCGCACAATGTGACTGAGAAGAGGGTTTTTTTTGAGAAGAAGTATGGCACTGTGCGCACCAGCAAGTAAAAAGAATCTCAGCCGGCGTTCTTGGGGAGTGTCTAAACAACCGTGGGAGTTTCAGCATTGAAGGTTGCCTCACTGCTGGTGTACGGCTGTTTTGAAGACTCTTTATTTCTGGCGGTGACTCCGCTTTCTTTTGGCGGTGTGTCCGCTGTTTTTTTTTTTTATTTGGCAGCAAAGTGCTGGGTATTTCGCTGGGACAGTATCTAGATCATCATGTCGCACAGTGTGCTTGGACTTAGCGGGATCCCGTGGTTGTCAGATTGTAGCGGCACCACAAATGCATGAGCGGATCAAGTGTAGAATGTTGCCTGCAGACACAAAGAGGATCGTGACTATATATCCCAAGCTGCAGTTCAGGCCTCTGGGTGACGCCATGGACACTTCAGTGGCTGCTTCGTCAACGGCCGATTTGCTGGCTCTGCTGTTGCTGATCGTATGTGAGCTGCAGCGCCGCATGGTTGTGGGCAGCGCAATGCCAGGAGAAGGAGATCCTCCCTCGGATGATTCCCTCAGGATTGCGGAATGAAGTCAGCATATGGTACCAATGGCAAAGGGGCGGCTGGAACTTTACCGACGAGATCACCAGCAACGTGTTCTTCCAGCTGCGGCTGTTTTGCAGGACATGAACATGAGGTAGCCTGCCGCCGGCCTTGTCAGATATGTGGAGCTCCCTGCACCCGCCCTGTTTCACGTAGAACTCATCGGCACTGCAGATGCAATGCACATAGACATCCTTAGGCCAAGGGGGCCTGGGGAAAGCCATTGTGCCAGTTTTAGTAGACATGATGATATGAAAGCGTGGACAAATGTACGTTCAAGACGAGAAAAGTATGTTGCGCTCTCACCGAGAAAGCACACTGCTGCAGTGGTTCACCACATCAAACAGCAATTATATTTTATTATGCTAGATCACATCCGTGCCTAGGTGCGCCAAGCAATTTTGCTCGAGTGAACTGTTATGGCACTGTCATGGCGCTAGACATGTGCGTCAAACGATGCAGCTACCCTGTGCACGGTAGAGACTGCAGTTTAAAAAGGATTGGACTGTATAAAGTCCCTGTGCTGACTACGCTTTGACTACGCCGCTCTGACTACGTTTTGACTACGCTCTAACTACGTGTAGTCGAAATGTAGTTGGCGCTGAGTACATTTTGACTACAGTCTGGGGACGTGTCGTCGAAATGTAGTCGGCGCTGACTACGCTTTGACTACTCTCTGCCTACGTGTAGTCGAAATGTGGTCGGCGCTGACTACGCTTTGACTACGCTCTGACTACGTGTGGTCGAAATGTAGTCGGGCTGTCGTCGGAGTGTCGTCGTATACTGTTATAGGTACCACGGGTGCTGGTAGAGACATAAGTCCGTCTGCCGCGCCTGCTGAGCACGTCTACGATCCAAAAAAAAAAGGTGCGGATGTGACTAGATATACAATATGCAAAGTTGATATGGAGGACTGATCGCTTTCTTTTATACAGAGTCAACCAACGCGAATATGTATTAAACTTTTTCCATATTTGTAGGTATAGCTTCACAGAGATGGAACGAAATATGTGAGTCTGAGTGCTGATATAAAGAAGAGATGCATGTCATCGCATGATTAAGTGGCGAAAAATTTCGGATACAGACTGAATAGTGCGTCTGAATCGACATGAAGTTTTCATCTTGCTCCTGACTGCACCAGTGTATAGCCACTTTTGGCTGCAGTGTTGCGTCATGTTGCGTCGTTGAAACGTGAGCCGCTGCCAATGGCGTCGCCTCGGCCTTCCGATGCCTTAGTGGAGCAGCTAGATCAGGCCTTGGACAAGCACCAAAGCATGAGAGCATGCTCATGGTGCCAATGTCACTTCGAGACAACCGATATGAAAGTGCATGGCAGGAAATACACCTGCAGGAGTTGTCAGAATGTCAACATGCTGCTGTATCGCCACCTTGATAGTTTTGCAGAAAGCTTTGCCGGGATGAGCGCCGATGATGTGGCCAGCTTCTTTCAAGAGGCAGCTGCCTTACCAGACCCTGGAGACAAAGGGAAATGGAAGATCATCCGTGCTTTGTACGTTGAGAAGCAGACGGTCCGGATGGAGAAACAACAGACAGAGAAGCTAAAAGGTGAGTGGCTGCCGATGAATGTTTGGGAGAACCGTGGCTGGTCCAAAGAGCAAGTCCTTGCGTACGATCGGGTCGAGGAGACCGGTCCCGTGACTCTCTACTGAGACGACTAATGGAAGACATTTTCACTTTAGGCACTTAACGAGCTTATAAGTATCTGATAAGTTGCTAGTATCTTGCTAATATCTTGTTTAAATTGTTTTTTTGAAATTATTTTGAGTTAAGTTCCACTTTTTTTTATTTGAGTTTATTACATAATAATCAAGATATAATCAAATATATTAGAATATTAGTGAAAAATATCTGAAAATATTTGAACATATCTGAAAATATCTGAAAATATTTGAAAATATCTGAAAATAGCTGGAAATCATTTCTTTTGTTTTGTTTTCATGTCGAGGGAGTAACGGAATTGGTTTGCAATTTCATGGTAGCAGTTTTGGCTGATGAAAATTCAAAAAGTTCAGAAAATTCAAAAAATCCAGAACGCACTTGACAACGGACAGATTCGAGATCCGAGATCCGAGATCCGAGATTCGAGATCCGAGATCCGAGATCCGAGATCCGAGATTCGAGATCCGAGATCCGAGATCCGAGATCCGAGATCCGAGATCCGAGATCCGAGATCCGAGATCCGAGATCCGAGATTCGAGATCCGAGATCCGAGATCCGAGATTCGAGATCCGAGATCCGAGATCCGAGATCCGAGATCCGAGATCCGAGATCCGAGATCCGAGATTCGAGATTCCAGATTCGAGATCCGAGATCCGAGATTCGAGATTCGAGATTCGAGATCCGAGATCCGAGATCCGAGATGCAAGATCCGAGATTCGAGATCCGAGATTCGAGATCCGAGATCCGAGATCCTAGATTCGAGATTCAAGATCCGAGATTCGAGATTCGAGATCCGAGATCCGAGATTTGAGATTCGAGATCTGAGATCCGAGATCCGAGATCCGAGATCCGAGATCCGAGATCCGAGATCCGAGATTCGAGACTCGAGATCCGAGATCCGAGATTCGAGATTCGAGATTCGAGATCCGAGATCCGAGATCCGAGATTCGAGATCCGAGATGCGAGATCCGAGATCCGAGATCCGAGATTCGATCCGAGATCCGAGATCCGAGATCCGAGATTCGAGATCCGAGATCCGAGATCCGAAATTCGAGATTCGACACCCAAAAGATCAGGTTAGGCAATTTCCTGCCTCATAGTTGTATAATTCGTGTTAATTCTTTATTTCCTACCTAATTAGGTAATTTTAAAGGTAAACATGTCATCTAATTTTAAGGTAATTCGGAACGTGGAGTTGAAAGTTTGCGTGCAAACTTGCGAGGCGGGGCTGAAAGTTTGCATGCAAACTTGCGAGACGAGGTTGAAAGTTTGGATGCAAACTTGCGAGGGGAGGTTGAAAGTTCCAGTTGTTCCCTTCGGGCTGTTGCAGGTAACATCACTTCAGAGCACCCGCTCCATGTGCACATTGGATCCAAAGATCGCAAGGGCATCTGGCACACACGCAACGAACCTGCGGATAGAAGATATAGAAGTGGGAAGGGAAACTTGCCAGTTTTCCTGTCATGAACAAGCCGTTCGTTTCAGGCGGTTGCGGGTAATATCACTTCAGCGCACTCGCTCCATGTGCACATTGGAACCAAGAATCGCAGGGGCATCTGGCACACACGCAATGAAGCTGCGGATAGAAGTGAGAAGGCAGACTTGCCAACTTTCCTGCACCTGCTAGTTGTCACAACAAGCTGTTCTCTTTAAGTTGTTGCAGGTAACATCACTTCAGTTTACAAGTCCGTAGTGGCAAATGGGCCAATTCACAGGCCCTCCACCTCTTATCGACGGCTGGCAGTGTCTTTACTGTAGCCCCTTCGGAATTTCCACTTCATATATTGTCTCATACCACCTTCTTCTCTTCTCAGGTGTTTTCCCATGCGCGAAGCGTGTGAATTGGGTATACTCTGAATACGATCTCGTGTGTGCCACCCATCACGCATTCCTCATGATCTGATATATGGCGCCTGCATCGCCAAATCTAGTTGTTCAGTCGTGGAATTTGGAAGTTACTCTGTTCCCTATATATTACATGTTTCAAAACAATTTCAGTTTGATGTGTGGGTCTTGCCTCAGACCAAGAAGCGGTGACCAAATATCGTACAGGCTGAGTTCGGAACTCTGTTTGGAACTGAGGCCGTCGCCTTTCGCGTGGCGCGTTGATTAAAATGAGACAGCGCAGACTCTACGGCACCTCGGCAGGATGAAATGCAGCAGACTCACTCAGTTACGCTGTTCCCGTATACATGTCTCAAAACGGTTTGAGTTTGATGTGCGCGCCTTGCCTCAGACCAAGGCATGGTGACCTAATGACTGACTTACACGCGTTAAGTTCGGAACCCCGTTTGGAACTGCATGAGGCCATCGCGTATCGTGTGGTGCAAAGAGTAAAAATGAGACAGCGCAGAGATGCTCTACCGCACCTCGGCGGGATGAAATGCAGCAGACTCACTGGTGGGCCCCGCTGAAATTTTGCCAGAGGGCCCTAGAATGGATTCTTCTTTCGTTCTCCTCCAGTTTGTTTTCAGCGAACTATAGGCCCTTTTAAACTTCAACTGGGACAGGCCATTTCGAGTGCAATCCATCATACATCCGCCGCAGAAACGCCCAACAGCAATAAGTGGTCACATGAAGAGCAGTTCAGATTAGACAGCCATGACTAGCAGCACTTGCTACCAACGTTCAGCAATTCAAGACGCCTTTTGTGTTTTTTTGCACTGCAGTAAGCTTGTCACTCCTTCTGTTGCCATGGCAGAAGTTTCATGGGCAGCTCTTCTGCAGCCTCTTGAGGCAAGCGCTGCAGCAACAGTAGTGTTGATTCTTCAGCTCGTGCCCATCCCCCTTGCCGGAGCTGTGTTGCGATCTTTAGCATGGGCCTGGCACAAGCAGTCTCTAGCATCAAATAGCTCGGAGAATGTGGTGTGGAAAGTTGCTCGTTACTTGCCAGCGCTCACGTGCGGACAGCGCACTGTGGCGCCACTGTTGTCCTCTCTCAAAGACTTGCAAAAGGATTGCCCGACGCTCCCTGTGGTGCGGGTGTCCAGTGCCAGGTCCCAATGTCCTTGCGGCCATGATCTTCGGGAGAAAGCCCCAGTTGCCGAAGCCACCATTGCAAACAATGCGGCTGCGTCTCGGAGGACTAGTAGCAATCGCTACAAGGTTTACTCTTTGAACGCAGGCCTCTTGTGGGCGGATTTTGTGGAGCAGCAGTGCCCGGCTTGCCGCAAGTACTTCTTGGGGAATTGGTCTTTCAAGCGGCAACAGTCTGGCTTCGGGCATATATCAAATTTGCAATGTCAGTCATCCGCCGCAGATGGCTTTTTCATTATACCTCGCTACCGGAGCTTCTTTGCGGTTGAAATAGCACTTCTCAAACACCTCACTGACAGCTTGCATTTCAGCGGAGGGTCGATGAAGGCTGCAGTCTTGGTATGGGCCATGCGTCATTCAGAGGCTTGGCAGCAGGATTTGCTCTTGGGCCCAGACAGAACTCAGCTGCCGCATACCATCAGCAACTTGTTGTCCGCTTGGTATTCTTGGAGGGCCTTTGACATGGCAGGCCAGCTAGCTGAGCCTATTGTTTGGGATATGACCCCAGCCGGCTTCGACGCTTCCTTGTTAGCGCATACAGCGGCCATCCGAGAGCAGCATTTAGATTGGGTTGCGGCCCATATCAAAGCATGCCCTCGCTGTCGTGACAATCCTTGCGTCATTGTGGATGGGAAGGCTGGCGCTCGGCGACTGATTTGCGCAGGCCAGGACAGAGTGTACACCCGGTGCCGGCTTCTCTTAATTTCTTCCGTGGTTTTTGTGTGTGGGTGGGCTACAATAAAGTTCGCGAGCGACCCCTAAAAAAATCTGACTTTGGCTTGAAAATGCTTGAAACTTTTCTTTCTCTGGACCTATACCCGCTCTTTGACAAACATAGGTCCCGAAGACTCGGCGTCCTGGGTGTGAGGTTCCAAAGCAGCTTATTCTCATACAGTTTTCTAGAAATCTGCAAGTACTGTAGCTCCGCCCTCCTACCCCCGCTGGCCATGACAGGCACAGATGGTACAGTATCCTTCCCAGACCTTGGCGTAGAATTCGCTTCTGGCTGCACCAACTTTGCGCACGCAAAGCACCAGCATTGCTCTGCATGCCGCCACTTGCCCGAACATGACCACCTCATTGCCGATCAGCTTTCCGTGCTTGGCACAGAAGAGCGCGAGGATGCTGACGGCCAAGGCCTTGAGATCATGTACGTCGTGCAATGCAAAGATCCTTCTGATGCCTCGCAGGTAGTGGAATTGCTTCTGCCGCGCCAAGAGGTGCGAAAAGATTTGCTCCTGACCTTTGAAAGAGGGCTTTTGCCACAAAAGACAGGTCATCGCAACAAAAAAGCTGCAAAAGCCAAGGGCTCGAGACAAAAAGCTCGGTGGCTGCGAAAAAACGATGCATCTTGTTCAAGCATTCTGGCGCCCAAGAAGGCGCGTGTCAAGAAGAAGCCACGTTTGCCTGCCAAGCCTGCCAAGTTAGAGCCCACTGAGTGCACAGTCGACAAAGATACCCACCGCCGCCGCCGAACCACAGGAGGCATTTTGACTTGTGTGCTTAGTTGCGCATTGTTGGCCGACTTCATCGAGATGTGGCGTGGGGAGCAAATGGAATTAGTGTACGTCTTTCTCCTTCAGTTTCTCAAAGACATGCAGACGCGTGGGGTTTCCATTTCTTGCGTTGCCTATGATAATGCTTGCAAGCTGTGGAAAACAGTGCAAGAGAAGAAGGATAGCAGGCCGCCATGGTCTACCAACTTTTCACAAATTGGGCTGGTTCTGGACCACTTCCACAAGCGCAATCATACGTGGTGCTTGAAGAATCTTCCCCAGACAAACCCGGACACACCGCAAAATGCGGCGCTGCTGAAAAACAAAAACACTGAAGCGTGCGAACAGCTGAACAGCTGGATCACAGGAAGAACCAAATCCAGCTTGGAGATGCCACCTGGTCGCTTTGCCATTTATTGGCGCACCTTGTTCCAGCAGCACAATGTTTGGTTGGAGGCAGAGGCTGACTGCTTGCGAAGACGATTTGCCAAAGGCAAGATGCAGCATGATCCTGACAAGACTCGCAGTGGGTAAAAATTGCTACGCAATCATTACCCGTGACTTCTTTGTTCTTGCCGTTTGTTCCTCACATGTTTCATATCTCTTAATACCTTCTGAAAATAGGTGTTCTCCATGCCAGATCCTCATGCACTTCCAAGGATAGCCCAGAAACCTCAACTTTCTCTTCCTTTTTCTTTGCGATTTCGCACCTCATTCAGCGACAGTCATGTCTGGCAGCTCTGATGCCTCCAGGTTTTCATTGTGCACGACCAGCGGCCGCACCTGGGCGCCGTTGAGCAGAGGGGAAGAGCGCTGTGAAAGACAGACTTCCCCGCGTGGCCCGCCAATTCCGTCATTGTAAGCAAACCCTGACGATGTCATGCTGACAAGACACCGTGATACACGGAAGAAAACAATGTTTCGAATCAGTAATCACTCCAAGACACCGGTGATGCATTGACATATGGGCGGTTCCAAGCCAATACCCGGTAAATTGCTCAAAAAGTTCTATGTCAACGTTTGGAGTGGCGAATCGTTATTCAATGGTAACGTTCTATTTGAATCTGGCAGTGGTCAGTTTGAAGCTCCCATTTGAAGCGCCCCAAATTTTTGCACATCTCGCCTGCCTTCCAGGTACATGGTCCAAGCCCAAGGTGCGACAGCAAAGCCTCTGGCTTGGTTTCAGTTGGCGGACGAGAAGGCAGCCCACTTGGAGTTGCTGGCTGCATTAAGATGTGAAGGGTTGAAGTGACCGGCCCCAAGGTTCCATGATCCAAGCGTTTGGGCAATGAAGTTGGGACTTGAGCACGTCCATACTGACCATCCTGTGATGAAAGGTTGCCCGCTTTAACAGTGGAAAAGGAATCGGATTCATGACCGTTGGGTACAGGTGCCCGCTCTTACAGTTGCATCTTCCTTCCAAATCATGTCCAAAATGTTTCAAAATCATGTTTGCTGAGTTTGGGGTCCCCCCCGCCTGCCCAAACTAATCACACCCGCATGTGGGAAAGGCTGCGGCGCGACGAGTTCCCTATCATTTGTGTTCAACCATACATTTGCCTTGTGGTACTCTCAATCCAAACGGTTTCTTGCCATCAAAGGAGCCGGTCAGTCTGACTCCGCGACGCAATGAAGAAACTCAATTCAGCAACGCGCCATCCTTGCGCAAAGACTTTTGGAGGGATGCATTGCTTTCTCTATTCTTTGCGAGGTGTTGCCAAGAGGCGGTATGGGAAAGAGAATATCATAGGGTAAAAACATGCATTTCAAAAAAAAGATTCAAGCTGGTTCGCCGTAGCCCGCAGGTCCAGTGGTTTAGCTGTGTTGTCTGTCTTTACCCTATCGTTGCTGGATGGCAATCCCTGTCTTTTGCCCACCGACTGCCTGTATGAGAATGTCTAGCATTCCCGTTGCCCATGAGCCAAGGCGAAGCAACTTGGTAGGCGGAGAAGGTCCCTGACAGCATTGGCATCTTTATCTGCCTCTAAACGCCCCATTTGACTTGCAAATCAGATAGAAAAGTGCTTTAAAACACATCCACCATGATCAAGCCTAATTAAAGTGTGTGCTCTGTTCCTGTGGGAACGCGTATAGTACCCCGCTTGTCACCCATCCGCGGCGCCAAGGTATACAGCGCTGCGACATTCGGAGCCTTCACTGGCCAACTGTATACAAGGCGCAAAGGACATGTCACTGATGCTCCTGCTGATGATAATGATGATGTTGATGATGTGACGTGGTGCGCCACCTGGGGCGAATCGGCGAAGCTGGGTGGAAAGAAGTTGGGCAAGTGATGCAGCAGTGGGCTACCTGCTTCAAATCGCATTAAGCCAAATAAAAGTCAACTTGTTTTTTTGGTTGCGTTGAGTCTTGCGCCGTGAATAGGAAGAGTCACCAGGCAGTAAATGGCCTTTGTCTCATCAGATCCGCGCCTCCCTGAAGCAGGTTTGATGCACGGTGCGCTGATGCTGACAGAATGCAGCACTGTCGCAAGGCTTGCGCTTCACAAAAGCTGTGCAAGTCAGCTCTGCAACGTAGGCAACATCCCAAGAGTCAAACTGAAGATGGTGTCCTCCAGGAACATTGCGTATTTAAATGTGTTGATTACCTGCCCCAGGAACACATGCATCTCCAAAGCCAAACTCAGTTGCTGCAAGAGCCGGCTCTGCTCAAAAGCACCTTGCCCTCACGGAGGCATCCACGGTTTCTGTCTCGGTGCACGCATTGTAAGATGTCCCCACTTCGACACTTCCTCTGCTTGGCTTTGGTTTGTGGAGCACGTGCTGCGAAAAGAGGGAAATACACGCCAGCGATGCCTGAGGAGCGCACCATGAATGGCAAAGATGTGCGCCAAGCCACAAAGCTCTTAGAGACCATGTGCCCTTTCCCTTCCGAGACTATGGCCCAAACTGTGCCCTGTTCTTGGCAGTTCGCTGGGGCCCTAGCGCGGGCCACGAGCTTGCATCAGAGCTGCGCCTTTGTGCACCTTCTCATCATGTTGTCACTGGTCCTGAACGCCGTTCAAGTCCGTTTTGGAGGCATCTTAGGAAAGTTCCCCAACATCCTGATGCTTCAGCATGGTGAACCTGGGGATGGCAAATCCATTGCCCTGTGGCTGGTCCTTCAAGTTTTGTACTACTTCGACACCATCAAAAGCAAGCATGATGCTGCCAGGCATCGCATCGACTCGCGCCGCTATGAAGAAGCAAAGCGAGCTTACGAAGGAGCGCTTGCAATCAATGACCCTGAAGCTGAAGAGCCAGTTCCACCAACCAAGCCAGAAAAACGAGATTCTGTGCAGAACAAAGGAACTTTCTATGGACGCTTGGGCTGCCTTGTGTTTTGTTTCATTTTTTTTACCGTTTCATGTCTCCCCTTCTGACTGCTGCTAGAAACAAGTATTGCTTCAGAGGAACCTTGTGAACTTCTGCAATGTAATGAATGTTACTCTAAGCATGCTTCAATGAACTTCTGCGAGCAGAGATCCTGCTAACTCTTCACCGCCACCGCCACAAAAAGTACAACCATGTATAACATTGTATAACCATGTTTTTCTCACTTTGCGACCAAGGATTGGGATGCCTCCTCGAGAAGCAAGGTGGGCGTGCATTCCTGGCCTTGCATGAAGGCAAGTCTTGGCTTTCTGAAGCGTTCGAACATGCCAAAGGCGGAGGCTTGGAGGATTTGAACCAAATTCTCGACCACGACATCTACAAGAACAACCCCGCCACAGGACAGTCTCGCTTTCATGTGCGAAACCCGCATGTTGTGGGCGCTGTCCTGATGCACCTCGAAGAGTTGCTGGACATTGGGAAGAAAGGCGACAGCGTTGCGGGACTCCCACGCTTCTTGATCGGTCATTTCTTATCAGTCTGCAGCAAGGTCTGCCCAGAGAACTTGTCTGCCCAGGAAATGCAAAACTTGCTCCTCGAAGACCCCAATTATTTCAATGACCTTTCTTATGATGAGATTGTCAAGGCTGCAACCAACTTGCTCTTGCTTGCTGATGCGGCTTTTCCTTATCAGCGTCGGAGAGACGATGAAGTAGGGCCTGCCGCAAGCAGGTACTCCGAGATCCGAGGAATTCACACCATGGAGTTTGCAGAGGGCGTTGTTAGCAGTTTCCAACAAGACTTCAATGAGATGGTGGATGATTACCGTAAGGCCAAGAAAGCAGGCGATGCCAAGGCAGCACTTCTCAGCAAAGACAAGACCAGGCCCCTTCAGTTCATCCCAGGCATCCACATCTTTGAGCAAGGCTTGCTCCACCTCTTGTCCTTGGCAAGCGTCCCCGCTGATCAATGGCAGAACCTTTCCCCAGAAGACATGGTGCGGAAAGTGGCCGCGGTAAATCCAGATGTTTTCTTCAGTGATTTTCTGCCAAGCTCCGTGCCTCCATGTGCTACCCAGCAATCCGTTGATGCAGCATTCTCTCTTTCCAGGTGGTTCCAATCCGTCTACCACTTCAGCACGAACGCTGCTCAAAAGCTGGACGAATTTCGAAAAGACCGTCTTATTAAGACGGACTTGCCGCAGCCGAGCGCCCAAGCATTTGCTGAGAAGCTGCAAAAGGCGGTTGGGCGGTTGGGTTTTTCATTCGTCGTGCCTTAAGAGTGTGATGAATTCTGTGCGTCTTAAGTTTCTATAACTGTTACCACTGGGTGCTAGAGGGGATTTGGGTAAAGCCCGTGTCCTCCTTCCTTTGACAGGCTGCTGCCACATTGATTGACCCCGGCAACACCTTTCTGACCATGGACAGGGTTACCTACAAACGCTTTGTCTTCGATGCCAGCAACACGGATGCCGAAGTCTATGCCAAGCACTGCGACCTCATCCTTCTCGCCCTGATTGGCTTCATTGCCATCGGCCATGGAAACTGGGCAAAGGTAAAGTACGCAGAAGATGATCCCAACTTCATGTTGGCGGCCAACCGGCTGCAACTGTTCTCCCCAGAAGTCTCTTTTCAGGAGTTGCGCGCTGCCGTTCCTTTCAATGAAGGGCCCCTTCCCAACCTTGACCAGGACAATGCAGACACTGTGTGTCAAGCATTGGTCAAACTTCTGAAAGGCTTCCCGATTGCCATTGACAAGCTGCCTGACATTCAGGCTCTTGCTGTGCACGCCGACATTCCGCCTTCGCAACCTGATCCTGGTGCATCACAAGCTGTCGCAACTTCTCCGCACAAGAAGCCGGAAGAACAGCATGTGTTGACACAGGTTGCTCTTGGAAATCCTGAGGCCAGTGATGATGAGCCGCCGGCGAAGCGGCTGAAAGACGAACCTCTCCAAGTCGCTGACCTGCGCAATCACAAAGACACGATGACGAAGATGCTGGCTTGGATCCTCAAGCAGAAGAACCATTCTATGCCGCAATGGCGCTTGAATGAAAAAGTGCGAGAGGTTCATCCAACAACAGAAAAATCTTATGTGCTGGCTGCCAAAGTCACAAAGCTTTTGATTTCAGCTACGCTAGCTGTGCCGACGCCAAACAAAACCAACAGCTTTGACCTTGTGAAGGTTCCTCAGGAAGATCGCGATTCCATCGTCATTGAGTTGGAGAAGGTTGGCATCTTGAAGCCTGGAGACAAGCAGAAGGTCACAGTGCAGTTGGGAAAAAGAGACACCGCAGCAGTTTTTGAAGAGTGTAAGTTCCAGGGGTGCATGGCATTGTGTGCTGAAGGCTTCAAAGGACACGCAGAGTGAGGGCATCCTAGACAAAGTCGCATTCTTCACCGCATCGTGACAAAATGCAAACTTGGCTCCTGCAATCTGCCCTGCCACTTTCTCATTCACCCAGCGCGCTTGTGCCGCATTTACTTCTGCTGCTTGTTCAGCTGCAGCATGTTAAGAGCGTGGTGCATGCCGCCAGTTGGATCTGATGCCGCATTGCTTCCCACCTGCAGGCCACTTCAAAGGGCCACCGCCCTATGCTGCTGGGCTCACATTCTGGCTGGAGCTAACAAGGATTGGGCAAGAGTACCTTTGGTTTGGCCCTGAATTCATGGTGATGATTCTGATGGATCTGGTATGGGTTACCCTAAACAGTATATGGCCACACTTCAAATTCTTATGCTATTGGTTAAGGCCTGGTGTTCATTCAAGGTGGTCTCCGGGGTGTCCGGCAACTTTGGCGACCCTTACAGCACCAAAGTCCTTCGATCTCCTGTTTTCGACAGAATCTCGCACGAAAATGGTGTCCCAGAAGGCTTTCTTCCGAAGGTCTAGTTTTACCGGCGCGCCGTGCTGTTTTTGGTGTCACGTGCTTGTTTTTTCTTGGATCTTCTCTGGCACTTGTACACACACACACGCTTGATGCTACTCTGTAGGATCTTCTCTGGCACTTGCATACACGCACACACATGAGGCTACACTGTAGGATCTTCTCTGCCACTTGCAGACGCGCACACGCATGAGGCTACGCTGTAGGATCTTCTCTGGCACTTGCACACGCGCACACATATGAGGCTACGCTGTAGTATCTTTTCTGGCACTTGCACACACACACAGACACAGACACACATACACACACACACACACTTGATGTTACACTGTAGGATCTTCTCGTGCACTTGCACACACATGAGGCTACACTGTAGGATCTTCTCTGCCACTTGCAGATGCGCACACACATGAGGCTACGCTGTAGGATCTTCTCTGGCATTTGCACACGCGCACACATATGAGGCTAATGCTGTAGTATCCTATCTTTTCTGGCACTTGCACACACACAGACACAGACACACATACATACACACACGCACATTTGATGTTACACTGTAGGATCTTCTCGTGCACTTGCACACGCATGATGCTACTCTGTAGGATCTTCTCTGGCACCTGCACACACACACACTTGATGCACTCACACTTGATGGCGCTTCTGGGACTGTGTGTACCAAAGAGAAAGACAGGAGAGAAATGTCCGTAGATCAGGCAAGAAGATTTTCATTCGAGTACTGAGCAGGCGTGTTACTTTTGTTGAATCTATGTCCATTTTTCGTAGCAGGTGTGAGCCTTTGGGGACAAGAGCTTGTCAAGAGAGCTCTTATAGAGAGCTTGTACGGAGATCTCTTTCAGAAATCTTGCCAAGAGACCTCATATGGGGAGCTTGTCCAGAGATCTTGCCAAGAGGTCTCTTACTTAGATCTTGCCAAAAAAAAAGCTTCCAAAGAGAGTTTGTACAGAGATTTCATACAGAGATCTTGCCAAGAGATATCCTATAGAGATCTTGTGCAGAGATCTTGCCAGGAGACCTCTTATAAAGATATTGCCATTAGATCTCGTAAACAGAGCTTGTCGAGATAGCTTGTCGAGATATGTTTTTCAGAGAGCTTGTACGAGGTCTTGCCAAGAGACGACCTCTTGTAGAGTCTGTAAAGATCTTGTACGGAGGCCTTGTGCAGAAAACAGAGATCTTGCTAAGAGATCTCCTCTAGATTAGAGGCTTGAGCAGAGATCTTACTTAGAGATTTCTTAAAGACATTTGCAGACATCTTGCGTGGAGATTTCTTGTAGACACCTTGTACAAATAGCCTTCAACCTTGCAAAGGGATCTTGCACAGCAGCTTCTACAGAAGCTGTCACGAACATCTTGCACACGATGTCCTACAGACAAAGATCTTCGCCAAGGGAACTTGCAGAATCTAAAAACTGGTATCTCTTCGGCAAGTTCAGATTCGAGATCCCAGATCTAAAATCCAACTTCCGAGATTCGAGATTCGCGATCCAAGATCCGAGATACGAGATCTGAGATTCGAGATTCGTGTTCAAGATTCGAGATTCGAGATTCGAGATCCGAGATCCGAGATTCGAGATCCGAGATCCGAGATCCGAGATCCGAGATTCGAGATCCGAGATCCGAGATCCGAGATCCGAGATCCGAGATCCGAGATCCGAGATCCGAGATCCGAGATCCGAGATCCGAGATCCGAGATCCGAGATCCGAGATCCCGAGATCCGAGATTCGAGATCCGAGATCCGAGATCCGAGATCCGAGATCCGAGATCCGAGATCCGAGATCCGAGATTCGAGATCCGAGATCCGAGATCCGAGATCCGAGATTCGAGATCCGAGATCCGAGATCCGAGATCCGAGATCTGAGATTCGAGATCCGAGATTCGAGATCCGAGATTCGAGATCCGAGATCCGAGATCCGAGATCCGAGATTCGAGATCCGAGATTCGAGATTTTCCCGCGGCGCCGATGACCATTGTCAGGTTCGATCTCAAAAAATCAGAAGATTTAGAAAAAAAACATAAAATTCAAAAAAAAACAAAAAATTCAAAAAATCCAGAAAATTCAAAAAAATCAGAAAATTTAGAAAATTCAGAAATTCAGAAAATTCAACAAATCAGAAAATTCAGAAGATTCAGACAATTCAGAAAAGTCAGAAAATTCAGAATTATATATAAATATACTAAGACCTCAAATGGAAGATGTTCTCACTTCAGTGTTTAGTTGCTAGTATCCTACTAATATCTTGTTTAAGTTGTTTTTCTGAATTTATTCCGCTTTAAGTTCCACCTATTTTTTATTTGGGGTTAGTACAAGATATTAAAAATATAATCAGATATAGTTGAATATTATTCTAAAATATCTCAAAATATTTGAAAATATCTGAAAATAAGTTCAATGCATGTTTTCATTTTTTTTCGATTGAACAACAGAATTGGATTGCAACAGACACCAAATGATCTGAGGTGAACATGGTTGCTGCCCAGGAATAGTTGGAGAAATAGATACCTGAAAACTATGGTTCCTGTAAAGGAAAGTTCCAGTAAAGGAGATACCATCCTTTTCAGGAACTCTCCTTTACTGGCACTTTCCTTTACAGGAATCATGGTTTTCAGGCACTCTCCTTTGCTGGAACTTTCCTTTACAGGAACCATAGTTTTCAGGAACCCTCCTTTGCTGGAATTTTCCTTTACAGGAACCATCCTTTTCAGGAACTCTCCTTTGCTGGAACTTTCCTTTACAGGAGCCATCCTTTTCAGGAATCCTGCCAAGGAAAGTTCCAGTAAAGGAAAGGTCCCAAAACGGAGCCTACTTTAAGCCAATGTATATTGAATAAAGGAGTTTTCTGAAAATTCAGGTTCTTGAAAAGGAAAACTCAAACTTGAGAAAATCCAGACAAGTCAAAATCCAGAAAAGTCAGAAAATATTTAAATACTTAAAAATTAAAAGAAAATTCAGAATCCAAAAAAATCAAAAACTCAAAAAACATAGTCCAGAAAATTTAGAAAATTCAGAATCCAGAAAATTCAGGAAATCCAAAAAAAAACAGAAACTTTACAGAAGCAAAAAAAAGAATTCATAAAATTCAGAAAATCAAAAAAGCATAGAACCCAGAAAATTCAGAAAATGCAAAAACAATAGAATCCAGAAACTTTAGAAAATTCAAAATCCAGGAAAAATAGAAAACCAAAAAAAAGAATCTGGAAAAATAGAAAATCCAAAATCCAGAAAATTCAGAAAATTTTGAAGAAATAGATTCCAGACAATTTAAAAACCAAACGCAAATGGAACCTAGAACATTTAGAAAAATCAGAATCCAGAAAATTCAGAAATCTAAAAAAAAATAGAATCCAGAAAATTTAAAAAAGCATAAAAATAACAATCCAGAAAATTCAGAAAACCAAAAAAAATAGAATCCATAAAATTTAGAAACAAAAAAAAATGGAATCTAGAAAATTAGAAAAATCAGAATCCAGAAAATTCAGAAAATCAAAGAAAAATAGACCCCAAACAATTTAGAAAAACCAAAAGAAAATAGAATCCAGACATTTTAGAAAATAAAAAAAATAGAATCCAGAAAATCTAGCCAAAACAAGTTAGAATCCAGAAAATTTAGACAAACAAAAAAGAAATAGAATCTAGAAAAAATAGAAAATCAGAATCCAGAAAATTCAGAAAATCAAAAACAAATAGAATCCAGAACAATCATAAAATCAAAAAAATAGAATCCAGAAACTTTTGATAACTTACAATTCCAAATAAATACAAAATTTCAAAAATTGGAGATCGAACCTGACAATGGTCATCGGCGCCGCGGGAAAATCTCGAATCTCGGATCTCGGATCTCGAATCTCGGATCTCGAATCTCGGATCTCGGATCTCGGATCTCGGATCTCGGATCTCGGATCTCGAATCTCAGATCTCGGATCTCGGATCTCGGATCTCGGATCTCGGATCTCGGATCTCGGATCTCGGATCTCGGATCTCGGATCTCGGATCTCGAATCTCGGATCTCGGATCTCGGATCTCGGATCTCGGATCTCGGATCTCGATCTCGATCTCGATCTCGGATCTCGAATCTCGAATCTTGAACACGAATCTCGAATCTCGATCTCGTATCTCGGATCTTGGATCGCGAATCTCGAATCTCGGAAGTTGGATTTTAGATCTGGGATCTCGAATCTGAACTTGCCGAAGAGATACCAGTTTTTAGATTCTGCAAGTTCCCTTGGCGAAGATCTTTGTCTGTAGGACATCGTGTGCAAGATGTTCGTGACAGCTTCTGTAGAAGCTGCTGTGCAAGATCCCTTTGCAAGGTTGAAGGCTATTTGTACAAGGTGTCTACAAGAAATCTCCACGCAAGATGTCTGCAAATGTCTTTAAGAGATCTCTAAGTAAGATCTCTGCTCAAGCTCTCTAATCTAGAGGAGATCTCTTAGCAAGATCCCTGTTTTCTGCACAAGGCCTCCGTACAAGATCTTTACAGACTCTACAAGAGGTCGTCTCTTGGCAAGACCTCGTACAAGCTCTCTGAAAAACATATCTCGACAAGCTATCTCGACAAGCTCTGTTTACGAGATCTAATGGCAATATCTTTATAAGAGGTCTCCTGGCAAGATCTCTGCACAAGATCTCTATAGGATATCTCTTGGCAAGATCTCTGTATGAAATCTCTGTACAAACTCTCTTTGGAAGCTTTTTTTTGGCAAGATCTAAGTAAGAGACCTCTTGGCAAGATCTCTGGACAAGCTCCCCATATGAGGTCTCTTGGCAAGATTTCTGAAAGAGATCTCCGTACAAGCTCTCTATAAGAGCTCTCTTGACAAGCTCTTGTCCCCAAAGGCTCACACCTGCTACGAAAAATGGACATAGATTCAACAAAAGTAACACGCCTGCTCAGTACTCGAATGAAAATCTTCTTGCCTGATCTACGGACATTTCTCTCCTGTCTTTCTCTTTGGTACACACAGTCCCAGAAGCGCCATCAAGTGTGAGTGCATCAAGTGTGTGTGTGTGTGCAGGTGCCAGAGAAGATCCTACAGAGTAGCATCATGCGTGTGCAAGTGCACGAGAAGATCCTACAGTGTAACATCAAATGTGCGTGTGTGTATGTATGTGTGTCTGTGTCTGTGTGTGTGCAAGTGCCAGAAAAGATAGGATACTACAGCATTAGCCTCATATGTGTGCGCGTGTGCAAATGCCAGAGAAGATCCTACAGCGTAGCCTCATGTGTGTGCGCATCTGCAAGTGGCAGAGAAGATCCTACAGTGTAGCCTCATGTGTGTGCAAGTGCACGAGAAGATCCTACAGTGTAACATCAAGTGTGTGTGTGTGTGTCTGTGTCTGTGTGTGTGCAAGTGCCAGAAAAGATACGACAGCGTAGCCTCATATGTGTGCGCGTGTGCAAGTGCCAGAGAAGATCCTACAGCGTAGCCTCATGCGTGTGCGCGTCTGCAAGTGGCAGAGAAGATCCTACAGTGTAGCCTCATGTGTGTGCGTGTATGCAAGTGCCAGAGAAGATCCTACAGAGTAGCATCAAGCGTGTGTGTGTGTACAAGTGCCAGAGAAGATCCAAGAAAAAACAAGCACGTGACACCAAAAACAGCACGGCGCGCCGGTAAAACTAGACCTTCGGAAGAAAGCCTTCTGGGACACCATTTTCGTGCGAGATTCTGTCGAAAACAGGAGATCGAAGGACTTTGGTGCTGTAAGGGTCGCCAAAGTTGCCGGACACCCCGGAGACCACCTTGAATGAACACCAGGCCTTAACCAATAGCATAAGAATTTGAAGTGTGGCCATATACTGTTTAGGGTAACCCATACCAGATCCATCAGAATCATCACCATGAATTCAGGGCCAAACCAAAGGTACTCTTGCCCAATCCTTGTTAGCTCCAGCCAGAATGTGAGCCCAGCAGCATAGGGCGGTGGCCCTTTGAAGTGGCCTGCAGGTGGGAAGCAATGCGGCATCAGATCCAACTGGCGACATGCACCACGCTCTTAACATGCTGCAGCTGAACAAGCAGCAGAAGTAAATGCGGCACAAGCGCGCTGGGTGAATGAGAAAGTGGCAGGGCAGATTGCAGGAGCCAAGTTTGCATTTTGTCACGATGCGGTGAAGAATGCGACTTTGTCTAGGATGCCCTCACTCTGCGTGTCCTTTGAAGCCTTCAGCACACAATGCCATGCACCCCTGGAACTTACACTCTTCAAAAACTGCTGCAGTGTCTCTTTTTCCCAACTGCACTGTGACCTTCTGCTTGTCTCCAGGCTTCAAGATGCCAACCTTCTCCAACTCAATGACGATGGAATCGCGATCTTCCTGAGGAACCTTCACAAGGTCAAAGCTGTTGGTTTTGTTTGGCGTCGGCACAGCTAGCGTAGCTGAAATCAAAAGCTTTGTGACTTTGGCAGCCAGCACATAAGATTTTTCTGTTGTTGGATGAACCTCTCGCACTTTTCGTTCAAGCGCCATTGCGGCATAGAATGGTTCTTCTGCTTGAGGATCCAAGCCAGCATCTTCGTCATCGTGTCTTTGTGATTGCGCAGGTCAGCGACTTGGAGAGGTTCGTCTTTCAGCCGCTTCGCCGGCGGCTCATCATCACTGGCCTCAGGATTTCCAAGAGCAACCTGTGTCAACACATGCTGTTCTTCCGGCTTCTTGTGCGGAGAAGTTGCGACAGCTTGTGATGCACCAGGATCAGGTTGCGAAGGCGGAATGTCGGCGTGCACAGCAAGAGCCTGAATGTCAGGCAGCTTGTCAATGGCAATCGGGAAGCCTTTCAGAAGTTTGACCAATGCTTGACACACAGTGTCTGCATTGTCCTGGTCAAGGTTGGGAAGGGGCCCTTCATTGAAAGGAACGGCAGCGCGCAACTCCTGAAAAGAGACTTCTGGGGAGAACAGTTGCAGCCGGTTGGCCGCCAACATGAAGTTGGGATCATCTTCTGCGTACTTTACCTTTGCCCAGTTTCCATGGCCGATGGCAATGAAGCCAATCAGGGCGAGAAGGATGAGGTCGCAGTGCTTGGCATAGACTTCGGCATCCGTGTTGCTGGCATCGAAGACAAAGCGTTTGTAGGTAACCCTGTCCATGGTCAGAAAGGTGTTGCCGGGGTCAATCAATGTGGCAGCAGCCTGTCAAAGGAAGGAGGACACGGGCTTTACCCAAATCCCCTCTAGCACCCAGTGGTAACAGTTATAGAAACTTAAGACGCACAGAATTCATCACACTCTTAAGGCAGGAAGAATGAAAAACCCAACCGCCCAACCGCCTTTTGCAGCTTCTCAGCAAATGCTTGGGCGCTCGGCTGCGGCAAGTCCGTCTTAATAAGACGGTCTTTTCGAAATTCGTCCAGCTTTTGAGCAGCGTTCGTGCTGAAGTGGTAGACGGATTGGAACCACCTGGAAAGAGAGAATGCTGCATCAACGGATTGCTGGGTAGCACATGGAGGCACGGAGCTTGGCAGAAAATCACTGAAGAAAACATCTGGATTTACCGCGGCCACTTTCCGCACCATGTCTTCTGGGGAAAGGTTCTGCCATTGATCAGCGGGGACGCTTGCCAAGGACAAGAGGTGGAGCAAGCCTTGCTCAAAGATGTGGATGCCTGGGATGAACTGAAGGGGCCTGGTCTTGTCTTTGCTGAGAAGTGCTGCCTTGGCATCGCCTGCTTTCTTGGCCTTACGGTAATCATCCACCATCTCATTGAAGTCTTGTTGGAAACTGCTAACAACGCCCTCTGCAAACTCCATGGTGTGAATTCCTCGGATCTCGGAGTACCTGCTTGCGGCAGGCCCTACTTCATCGTCTCTCCGACGCTGATAAGGAAAAGCCGCATCAGCAAGCAAGAGCAAGTTGGTTGCAGCCTTGACAATCTCATCATAAGAAAGGTCATTGAAATAATTGGGGTCTTCGAGGAGCAAGTTTTGCATTTCCTGGGCAGACAAGTTCTCTGGGCAGACCTTGCTGCAGACTGATAAGAAATGACCGATCAAGAAGCGTGGGAGTCCCGCAACGCTGTCGCCTTTCTTCCCAATGTCCAGCAACTCTTCGAGGTGCATCAGGACAGCGCCCACAACATGCGGGTTTCGCACATGAAAGCGAGACTGTCCTGTGGCGGGGTTGTTCTTGTAGATGTCGTGGTCGAGAATTTGGTTCAAATCCTCCAAGCCTCCGCCTTTGGCATGTTCGAACGCTTCAGAAAGCCAAGACTTGCCTTCATGCAAGGCCAGGAATGCACGCCCACCTTGCTTCTCGAGGAGGCATCCCAATCCTTGGTCGCAAAGTGAGAAAAACATGGTTATACAATGTTATACATGGTTGTACTTTTTGTGGCGGTGGCGGTGAAGAGTTAGCAGGATCTCTGCTCGCAGAAGTTCATTGAAGCATGCTTAGAGTAACATTCATTACATTGCAGAAGTTCACAAGGTTCCTCTGAAGCAATACTTGTTTCTAGCAGCAGTCAGAAGGAGAGACATGAAACGGTAAAAAAAATGAAACAAAACACAAGGCAGCCCAAGCGTCCATAGAAAGTTCCTTTGTTCTGCACAGAATCTCGTTTTTCTGGCTTGGTTGGTGGAACTGGCTCTTCAGCTTCAGGGTCATTGATTGCAAGCGCTCCTTCGTAAGCTCGCTTTGCTTCTTCATAGCGGCGCGAGTCGATGCGATGCCTGGCAGCATCATGCTTGCTTTTGATGGTGTCGAAGTAGTACAAAACTTGAAGGACCAGCCACAGGGCAATGGATTTGCCATCCCCAGGTTCACCATGCTGAAGCATCAGGATGTTGGGGAACTTTCCTAAGATGCCTCCAAAACGGACTTGAACGGCGTTCAGGACCAGTGACAACATGATGAGAAGGTGCACAAAGGCGCAGCTCTGATGCAAGCTCGTGGCCCGCGCTAGGGCCCCAGCGAACTGCCAAGAACAGGGCACAGTTTGGGCCATAGTCTCGGAAGGGAAAGGGCACATGGTCTCTAAGAGCTTTGTGGCTTGGCGCACATCTTTGCCATTCATGGTGCGCTCCTCAGGCATCGCTGGCGTGTATTTCCCTCTTTTCGCAGCACGTGCTCCACAAACCAAAGCCAAGCAGAGGAAGTGTCGAAGTGGGGACATCTTACAATGCGTGCACCGAGACAGAAACCGTGGATGCCTCCGTGAGGGCAAGGTGCTTTTGAGCAGAGCCGGCTCTTGCAGCAACTGAGTTTGGCTTTGGAGATGCATGTGTTCCTGGGGCAGGTAATCAACACATTTAAATACGCAATGTTCCTGGAGGACACCATCTTCAGTTTGACTCTTGGGATGTTGCCTACGTTGCAGAGCTGACTTGCACAGCTTTTGTGAAGCGCAAGCCTTGCGACAGTGCTGCATTCTGTCAGCATCAGCGCACCGTGCATCAAACCTGCTTCAGGGAGGCGCGGATCTGATGAGACAAAGGCCATTTACTGCCTGGTGACTCTTCCTATTCACGGCGCAAGACTCAACGCAACCAGAAAAACAAGTTGACTTTTATTTGGCTTAATGCGATTTGAAGCAGGTAGCCCACTGCTGCATCACTTGCCCAACTTCTTTCCACCCAGCTTCGCCCATTCGCCCCAGGTGGCGCACCACGTCACATCATCAACATCATCATTATCATCAGCAGGAGCATCAGTGACATGTCCTTTGCGCCTTGTATACAGTTGGCCAGTGAAGGCTCCGAATGTCGCAGCGCTGTATACCTTGGCGCCGCGGATGGGTGACAAGCGGGGTACTATACGCGTTCCCACAGGAACAGAGCACACACTTTAATTAGGCTTGATCATGATGGATGTGTTTTAAAGCACTTTTCTATCTGATTTGCAAGTCAAATGGGGCGTTTAGAGGCAGATAAAGATGCCAATGCTGTCAGGGACCTTCTCCGCCTACCAAGTTGCTTCGCCTTGGCTCATGGGCAACGGGAATGCTAGACATTCTCATACAGGCAGTCGGTGGGCAAAAGACAGGGATTGCCATCCAGCAACGATAGGGTAAAGACAGACAACACAGCTAAACCACTGGACCTGCGGGCTACGGCGAACCAGCTTGAATCTTTTTTTTTTTGAAATGCATGTTTTTACCCTATGATATTCTCTTTCCCATACCGCCTCTTGGCAACACCTCGCAAAGAATAGAGAAAGCAATGCATCCCTCCAAAAGTCTTTGCGCAAGGATGGCGCGTTGCTGAATTGAGTTTCTTCATTGCGTCGCGGAGTCAGACTGACCGGCTCCTTTGATGGCAAGAAACCGTTTGGATTGAGAGTACCACAAGGCAAATGTATGGTTGAACACAAATGATAGGGAACTCGTCGCGCCGCAGCCTTTCCCACATGCGGGTGTGATTAGTTTGGGCAGGCGGGGAGGACCCCAAACTCAGCAAACATGATTTTGAAACATTTTGGACATGATTTGGAAGTAAGATGCAACTGTAAGAGCGGGCACCTGTACCCAACGGTCATGAATCCGATTCCTTTTCCACTGTTAAAGCGGGCAACCTTTCATCACAGGATGGTCAGTATGGACGTGCTCAAGTCCCAACTTCATTGCCCAAACGCTTGGATCATGGAACCTTGGGGCCGGTCACTTCAACCCTTCACATCTTAATGCAGCCAGCAACTCCAAGTGGGCTGCCTTCTCGTCCGCCAACTGAAACCAAGCCAGAGGCTTTGCTGTCGCACCTTGGGCTTGGACCATGTACCTGGAAGGCAGGCGAGATGTGCAAAAATTTGGGGCGCTTCAAATGGGAGCTTCAAACTGACCACTGCCAGATTCAAATAGAACGTTACCATGGAATAACGATTCGCCACTCCAAACGTTGACATAGAACTTTTTGAGCAATTTACCGGGTATTGGCTTGGAACCGCCCATATGTCAATGCATCACCGGTGTCTTGGAGTGATTACTGATTCGAAACATTGTTTTCTTCCGTGTATCACGGTGTCTTGTCAGCATGACATCGTCAGGGTTTGCTTACAATGACGGAATTGGCGGGCCACGCGGGGAAGTCTGTCTTTCACAGCGCTCTTCCCCTCTGCTCAACGGCGCCCAGGTGCGGCCGCTGGTCGTGCACAATGAAAACCTGGAGGCATCAGAGCTGCCAGACATGACTGTCGCTGAATGAGGTGCGAAATCGCAAAGAAAAAGGAAGAGAAAGTTGAGGTTTCTGGGCTATCCTTGGAAGTGCATGAGGATCTGGCATGGAGAACACCTATTTTCAGAAGGTATTAAGAGATATGAAACATGTGAGGAACAAACGGCAAGAACAAAGAAGTCACGGGTAATGATTGCGTAGCAATTTTTACCCACTGCGAGTCTTGTCAGGATCATGCTGCATCTTGCCTTTGGCAAATCGTCTTCGCAAGCAGTCAGCCTCTGCCTCCAACCAAACATTGTGCTGCTGGAACAAGGTGCGCCAATAAATGGCAAAGCGACCAGGTGGCATCTCCAAGCTGGATTTGGTTCTTCCTGTGATCCAGCTGTTCAGCTGTTCGCACGCTTCAGTGTTTTTGTTTTTCAGCAGCGCCGCATTTTGCGGTGTGTCCGGGTTTGTCTGGGGAAGATTCTTCAAGCACCACGTATGATTGCGCTTGTGGAAGTGGTCCAGAACCAGCCCAATTTGTGAAAAGTTGGTAGACCATGGCGGCCTGCTATCCTTCTTCTCTTGCACTGTTTTCCACAGCTTGCAAGCATTATCATAGGCAACGCAAGAAATGGAAACCCCACGCGTCTGCATGTCTTTGAGAAACTGAAGGAGAAAGACGTACACTAATTCCATTTGCTCCCCACGCCACATCTCGATGAAGTCGGCCAACAATCCGCAACTAAGCACACAAGTCAAAATGCCTCCTGTGGTTCGGCGGCGGCGGTGGGTATCTTTGTCGACTGTGCACTCAGTGGGCTCTAACTTGGCAGGCTTGGCAGGCAAACGTGGCTTCTTCTTGACACGCGCCTTCTTGGGCGCCAGAATGCTTGAACAAGATGCATCGTTTTTTCGCAGCCACCGAGCTTTTTGTCTCGAGCCCTTGGCTTTTGCAGCTTTTTTGTTGCGATGATCTGTCTTTTGTGGCAAAAGCCCTCTTTCAAAGGTCAGGAGCAAATCTTTTCGCACCTCTTGGCGCGGCAGAAGCAATTCCACTACCTGCGAGGCATCAGAAGGATCTTTGCATTGCACGACGTACATGATCTCAAGGCCTTGGCCGTCAGCATCCTCGCGCTCTTCTGTGCCAAGCACGGAAAGCTGATCGGCAATGAGGTGGTCATGTTCGGGCAAGTGGCGGCATGCAGAGCAATGCTGGTGCTTTGCGTGCGCAAAGTTGGTGCAGCCAGAAGCGAATTCTACGCCAAGGTCTGGGAAGGATACTGTACCATCTGTGCCTGTCATGGCCAGCGAGGGTAGGAGGGCGGAGCTACAGTACTTGCAGATTTCTAGAAAACTGTATGAGAAAAATGGGTATGCTTAAGCTGCTTTGGAACCTCACGCCCAGGACGCCGAGTCTTCGGGACCTATGTTTGTCAAAGAGCGGGTATAGGTCCAAAGAAAGAAAAGTTTCAAGCATTTTCAAGCCAAAGTCAGATTTTTTTAGGGGTCGCTCGCGAACTTTATTGTAGCCCACCCACACACAAAAACCACGGAAGAAATTAAGAGAAGCCGGCACCGGGTGTACACTCTGTCCTGGCCTGCGCAAATCAGTCGCCGAGCGCCAGCCTTCCCATCCACAATGACGCAAGGATTGTCACGACAGCGAGGGCATGCTTTGATATGGGCCGCAACCCAATCTAAATGCTGCTCTCGGATGGCCGCTGTATGCGCTAACAAGGAAGCGTCGAAGCCGGCTGGGGTCATATCCCAAACAATAGGCTCAGCTAGCTGGCCTGCCATGTCAAAGGCCCTCCAAGAATACCAAGCGGACAACAAGTTGCTGATGGTATGCGGCAGCTGAGTTCTGTCTGGGCCCAAGAGCAAATCCTGCTGCCAAGCCTCTGAATGACGCATGGCCCATACCAAGACTGCAGCCTTCATCGACCCTCCGCTGAAATGCAAGCTGTCAGTGAGGTGTTTGAGAAGTGCTATTTCAACCGCAAAGAAGCTCCGGTAGCGAGGTATAATGAAAAAGCCATCTGCGGCGGATGACTGACATTGCAAATTTGATATATGCCCGAAGCCAGACTGTTGCCGCTTGAAAGACCAATTCCCCAAGAAGTACTTGCGGCAAGCCGGGCACTGCTGCTCCACAAAATCCGCCCACAAGAGGCCTGCGTTCAAAGAGTAAACCTTGTAGCGATTGCTACTAGTCCTCCGAGACGCAGCCGCATTGTTTGCAATGGTGGCTTCGGCAACTGGGGCTTTCTCCCGAAGATCATGGCCACAAGGACATTGGGACCTGGCACTGGACACCCGCACCACAGGGAGCGTCGGGCAATCCTTTTGCAAGTCTTTGAGAGAGGACAACAGTGGCGCCACAGTGCGCTGTCCGCACGTGAGCGCTGGCAAGTAACGAGCAACTTTCCACACCACATTCTCCGAGCTATTTGATGCTAGAGACTGCTTGTGCCAGGCCCATGCTAAAGATCGCAACACAGCTCCGGCAAGGGGGATGGGCACGAGCTGAAGAATCAACACTACTGTTGCTGCAGCGCTTGCCTCAAGAGGCTGCAGAAGAGCTGCCCATGAAACTTCTGCCATGGCAACAGAAGGAGTGACAAGCTTACTGCAGTGCAAAAAAACACAAAAGGCGTCTTGAATTGCTGAACGTTGGTAGCAAGTGCTGCTAGTCATGGCTGTCTAATCTGAACTGCTCTTCATGTGGCCACTTATTGCTGTTGGGCGTTTCTGCGGCGGATGTATTATGGATTGCACTCGAAATGGCCTGTCCCAGTTGAAGTTTAAAAGGGCCTATAGTTCGCTGAAAACAAACTGGAGGAGAACGAAAGAAGAATCCATTCTAGGGCCCTCTGGCAAAATTTCAGCGGGGCCCACCAGTGAGTCTGCTGCATTTCATCCCGCCGAGGTGCGGTAGAGCATCTCTGCGCTGTCTCATTTTTACTCTTTGCACCACACGATACGCGATGGCCTCATGCAGTTCCAAACGGGGTTCCGAACTTAACACGTGTAAGTCAGTCATTAGGTCACCATGCCTTGGTCTGAGGCAAGGCGCGCACATCAAACTCAAACCGTTTTGAGACATGTATACGGGAACAGCGTAACTGAGTGAGTCTGCTGCATTTCATCCTGCCGAAGTGCCGTAGAGTCTGCGCTGTCTCATTTTAATCAACGCGCCACGCGAAAGGCGACGGCCTCAGTTCCAAACAGAGTTCCGAACTCAGCCTGTACGATATTTGGTCACCGCTTCTTGGTCTGAGGCCAGACCCACACATCAAACTGAAATTGTTTTGAAACATGTAATATATAGGGAACAGAGTAACTTCCAAATTCCACGACTGAACAACTAGATTTGGCGATGCAGGCGCCATATATCAGATCATGAGGAATGCGTGATGGGTGGCACACACGAGATCGTATTCAGAGTATACCCAATTCACACGCTTCGCGCATGGGAAAACACCTGAGAAGAGAAGAAGGTGGTATGAGACAATATATGAAGTGGAAATTCCGAAGGGGCTACAGTAAAGACACTGCCAGCCGTCGATCAGAGGTGGAGGGCCTGTGAATTGGCCCATTTGCCACTACGGACTTGTAAACTGAAGTGATGTTACCTGCAACAGCTTAAAGAGAACAGCTTGTTGTGACAACTAGCAGGTGCAGGAAAGTTGGCAAGTCTGCCTTCTCACTTCTATCCGCAGCTTCATTGCGTGTGTGCCAGATGCCCCTGCGATTCTTGGTTCCAATGTGCACATGGAGCGAGTGCGCTGAAGTGATATTACCCGCAACCGCCTGAAACGAACGGCTTGTTCATGACAGGAAAACTGGCAAGTTTCCCTTCCCACTTCTATATCTTCTATCCGCAGGTTCGTTGCGTGTGTGCCAGATGCCCTTGCGATCTTTGGATCCAATGTGCACATGGAGCGGGTGCTCTGAAGTGATGTTACCTGCAACAGCCCGAAGGGAACAACTGGAACTTTCAACCTCCCCTCGCAAGTTTGCATCCAAACTTTCAACCTCGTCTCGCAAGTTTGCATGCAAACTTTCAGCCCCGCCTCGCAAGTTTGCACGCAAACTTTCAACTCCACGTTCCGAATTACCTTAAAATTAGATGACATGTTTACCTTAAAAATTACCTAATTAGGTAGGAAATAAAGAATTGACACGAATTATACAACTATGATGCAGGAAATTGCCTAAAGGGATCTTTTGGGTGTCGAATCTCGAATTTCGGATCTCGAATCTCGGATCTCGGATCTCGAATCTCGAATCTCGGATCTCGGATCTCGGATCTCGGATCTCGAATCTCGGATCTCGGCATCTCGGATCTCGAATCTCGGATCTCGGATCTCGGATCTCGAATCTCGAATCTCGAATCTCGGATCTCGAATCTCGAATCTCGGATCTCGGATCTCGGATCTCGGATCTCGGATCTCGGATCTCGGATCTCAGATCTCGAATCTCAAATCTCGGATCTCGGATCTCGGATCTCGAATCTCGAATCTCGGATCTCGGATCTCAGATCTCGAATCTCAAATCTCGGATCTCGGATCTCGGATCTCGAATCTCGGATCTCGGATCTCGGATCTCGGATCTCGGATCTCGGATCTCGGATCTCGGATCTCGGATCTCGGATCTCGGATCTCGGATCTCGGATCTCGAATCTCGGATCTCGGATCTCGGATCTCGGATCTCGAATCTCGGATCTCGGATCTCGAATCTGTCCGTTGTCAAGTGCGTTCTGAAAAATTTAGATAATTTAGAATTCAGTAAATTTAGATTTTTAAAAAAGGAAAACACATTCCTCTGAGGAAGCTACATTCAACCTGAAAGATTCATTGCAGAAACTTTCCATTTCAGGAACTACATCCTTTTCAGGAGTTATCGTTTCAACATCTTGAGTTTCTAAATGTTTTTTTTCTATATATATATTATTTTTCCAACATATTTTACTGCACAATCATTGCAAGCAGCTATGAGGGAATCTATAGTATGACTCGCAGCCATACTTTAGCAGCTAGTCTGTGCTGAACCGCTGCTTCTTTCTCTGCCATGGCGCCCAAGGCAAAGGATATAGTTCCTGAAAAGGATGGTTCCTGAATAGGAAAATATCCTGAAAAGAATAATAGATGCTAAAAAAATGCAAACCTACCCAAAACTTTTTACTTATTTCTTATAATCAATTGTGTGTAAAAGAAAATTCCTTCGTCTATTATCAGTTCTGACCCTTTAAAACATATCAAAAAATAAGTAAAAATGAGTGAAAATAAGTGAACATAAGTTCTATGATAAGTTCAAATAAGTACTAGTATTTTCATTAAGTGCCTGAAGTGAAAACATCTTCCATTTGAGGTCTTAGTACATATGAATATATATATATATATTTAAATATAAAGAATTCAGAAAATTCAGAAAATTCAGAAATTTCCGAAAATTCAGAAAATTCAGAAAATTCAGTAAAATTCAGAAAACTCAGAAAATTCAAAAAAAATAAGAAAATTCAGAAAATTCAGAAAACTCAGAAAATTCAAAAAAAAACGAAAATTCAGAAAATTCAAAAAAAATCAGAAAATTCAGAAAATTCAGAAGATTCCTGTAAACATTAGCCAACGTATAAATCGTCGAATGCATTTTTCCTATTTTTCAAAATGTGTGAAAAGAAAAAACATTCGTCTATTACCAGTTATTAACCTTTAAAACATATCAAAACAAATAAGTTAAAATAAGTGAAAATAAGTAAAAATAAGAAAAATAAGTTCAAATAAGTTCTATGATAAGTCCAAATAAGTACTAATATTTCCATTAAGTGCCTAGAGTGAACATATCTTCCATTAGTGGTCTTAGTACCAGGACCCCATCAAGAGCAGCAGTACTGCCACAGTTCGCTGCACAGTGGAGGAGCAGGTGTTGGAAAGAGAGCGGAGTTTGAAGAGGCGCCGGCTGCAGCAGGCCAAGGGGAAGGCCAAAGCAAAGGCCCTTGCGGAGGCGGAGAAGGTTGGAGATGAAAAGGAGGTAAGTCTACTAGTGGTTCCTTCCGATTCTGAGGAAGAAGTGTGCAAGGCCAAGAAAGGTCCACCAAAGAAGGATAAAACCCCTGCACAGATGGAGAAGGAAAAGGAGAGGGAAGCCCAGAAAGCAGCTAAAGAGAAGGCAAAGAAAGTGAGCAAGCAGAACATTGCCGCTGCAAAGGCCATGCCTGCCTTGCAGTCTCTCACGTCCAGCTTGGACCTGGCACTGAAGCAAATTGAGAAGTTGGGTGTGGACAGCTTTGAGCCGACGCTCGTCCAGGCCTTGAAGGACGCCTTGGAGCAGATGACGAAGTGGAAGGCAGAAGCTGCTGATGTGTTGCGTTGCACCTCTTTACCACCAACAAGACAAAGATTACTGAGGACCACTTGTCCTTTGACTCTGTGCAGTTTGCTGCAACCCACAAGGCGGCCAGCGAGTTGTTGACGGATTACCGTGAGAAGGCCAAGAAGCTTCGCGAGGAAGCAGCAGCGAAGAAGAACCAAGGTCCAGCTGCCAAAGGCAAGAAGGCGAAAAAGCGAGATAGTTTTTGGGACAGAAGAAATGGTATCCATAAGTCTGTGAAAGTTTGTTTCCAGACAAGCCGTGCTGCGGATGGGTGTGCGGAAAGCATAGCCGCCTCCGTGGGCTGACGTTGCTGCTCGTTTCTCTATGAGGGTAAAAAAATTGGCGAAGGCGCTGTTGGACCGCAATAGTAGATCAGAGCAACCCGAATGTTTGTTGTGAGGTCTATCCGGCCCTTCTCTTTCCCATGGCGTCGGCGGTGTGTCCGCTGTTGCTGTTTTGGCGGTTCTCCGCTTGTTTTGGTGTGTTTGCAGTTTTGGCGGAACCTCCGCTTTTTTCTTCGCTTTTGGCGGTACATATGCTTGTTTGTAGTTCTCCCTTCGTGGCTACCGACAGACAAAGTGGCACCTCTTCGTACCCAAGATTTGTGCAGGTTCAGGAGATGCCTGGCAAAGTCCAGGCACAGAAGCACCACATTTTTTTTCTGGTTATGGCAATGGTGAAACATGGCGCAAGCCAAGAGTGCCGTGAAGAGGCGACGTCTGGACAGCAATGCTGCCGAGACACTGCGAAAGTGCTTGTCTGTGAACATTGGCGCGGAAAGAAACCTCCGCAACATATGGAACATTGCCCGCGAAGAAGGCGATATGGTTGGTGAGAAACAGTTTCGAAACCATGTGGAAAAGTATATCTCCTAGAAGCGAAGCAATGTTACAAGTCGCATGCGCTTGAGGCGTCGGATCCCGGACAAGACGCAGTGCAAGTGCAGATTGCCGATTTGCCGCGGCTTATGTCTTTCCTGCTGTCCCAGAAATCTTGGATGAGTCAGCTCCTAGCTGAAAAGTTGCAGGCAGTTGATTATCTCACGGCTATACTTTACTTTGATGAGGCACAAGCTGCAAACGTTCTTGGCGTGGAAAAAAATGAAGTCTTACTTGACATACATGAGCTTTCGTGAGCTGGGCCCGATGCTTCACTTGGAAGATGCATGGGTGCCGGTTGCCTTACTGCAACATGATGTCGCTGATACCATCAAAGGCGGTTTCTCTAGTGTTGTGACTTTGATAGTCAAAACGCTCCTAGCCGATGAATGGCAGATCGGTTTCCCTGTTTCCTGCGCACAAAAGGCAATCTGGTTTCGTCAGAGGAACAAAGGTATGCTGATAGCGGGTATGGATGCTTTGCGGATCGCAATGGCCCTGAAAGGTTCTGCTGGCATACGGCCATGCCTTTGGTGTTTGAATTGCATTGGAAAACATGTTGATCTTTCCCAGCCAGGTTTCTATGACATCTCTGAAGCTGACATGGCCAAATTTCAAAAGGGAAGTGATGCGGATATATTTGCCGCTGCGGACAGCCTGAAAATCATGGTTGAAAGTGGACAACCTCAAAAGAAAATTCACAACTATGAGAAAGCCTTGGGATTAAATTACATCCCGACCTCCTTGCTCTTTGATCGCGAGGCTAGAGAACGTTTGCCGCCATCAATGCTCTGTGTTGATGGAATGCATACTGTGTTGAACAATGGGTGCGCCAGCTGGGAAATCGCAATGATACATCATGCTATTCAAAGAAAAACACCATTCAAGCTAGAACAATTTGCCCGCTTGTGCTTAAATGCGCAATGGTCTGGTCCAAGGTGCTGCAAGCATGGATACAATAGTTACATGCGTGGCCTTTGGAACAGCAAACTGTTTGGAGAAAACAACTACAAAGGACAAGCGACGCAAGTCGAAAGTCTGGTTCCGCTGATGAGGTACCTTGTTGTGGAACTCCTAAGCTCGTGTGACGAAATTCGGGCAGAGATGAGAAGTTTTCTCTGCTTGGCTGATACAGTGTCAGAACTCAGAAAATTGAAATTTATGTTGCAGATCACTTCTCCAGATGAGGTGACAAGTTTAGATGCACTGCAATGTGCGCACCAGCAAGCTTTTTTGGAAGCATATGGACATGCCGAAATAAAGCCAAAACATCATCACAGAAGACATCTGCCTGCTGCCTTCCTAACTTTGCAGTTAGCCTTACGATGTGAACAGCATGAAGCAAAACATCGAAGCTATAAGAACGGTTTGGCGGAACGATTTCGTGGCCAAGTCAATCGCAATTTTGCCATGGCCTTGCTGCCGCGCATGTTGGCTTCTCACTGTCACCGTTTAGAAGAAAGCCCTCGAGACACTTTCCTACTCTTGCACAGTCAATCAGCAAAGAAAAGCTTGATTGACGCTCTCAAAGATGCTTCGTTGAAAACAGGTGTGGCGATACAAAGATTTCACGTGACGACCTGCGTGAACGACATCATCTTTTATGAAAATGACAATGCTGCTGTTGTCACCACGTGTTTACATGGAGATTCCCTGGGCTTTGCCTTTGCTCTTGGAAAATTACGACTGGTAGGTCGGAAAGGTTGGGGAACTATGTGGACTGACACGGGTGCAATAGCAATCATGAAAGTTGACGCTACAAGTTCCTGGTTCAGTCCACCGTGGTGGAGAATGGAGAATAATTGGAGAATGACATAGTCCACTGCCTGCGCTAAATGCTGAAAAAAAGATGTAAGCTTGCTAGCCGGTTGTTGCAATGAAGCGGCGCACATGAAGAAATAAATTTCTATTAATACTATTAAGCTTTGGTGGTGTGTCCGCTATAATCCTTGAGAAAATAATCTAAATTTGCTGTTTCCAATTCCAGACTTTCAAAATACAAAAACATACACAATAAAAAACAACGATCCAAAAAATGTACTTTTCAAACACATCTTTTCTACTTAGCCTACTTATAAGTAAGGTCTAACTTTCGCTATGTGAGTCCCGCGTAAGTAGATTTTAACTCAAACTAATAGAGTATAAGTACACTAACTACCAGTAGTACCGCACAAGGCGGTGGCGGGAGTTTCAAAAATAGGAAACCTATAGGAGAGCTTGGTTGTTGTGAATCAGGGATGGCAGAGCGAAGCCACTGATGGACCGAAAGGTGCTTGAGGTCTCCTCTCTTTTTCTCTCTTTCTCTGACTATCTACTTACCTACCAGCTTATCTTCTATGTATCTATCTATCTGTTGATCTAGCTATCTATATCTCTCTTTCTCTCTTTCATCTCATCACCTATCTACCTATCTACCTATCGACCTATCTACCTGTCTGTCTGTCTATCTGTCTATCTGTCTATCTATCTGTCTATGTCTCTACCCATCTATTTCTCTATTTGTCTTGGTGTCTAACTATCTGTCTATGTGTCCATGTATCTATCTGTCTGTCTCGCCATCTATGTCTCTAGCTGTCCCTCTAACTATTTATCTATCTGTCCGTCTATCGATCTATCTATTTATCTATCGGTCTGTCTGCCCGTCTATCTATGTATCTATCTATGTGTCTATCTATCTATCGACCTATCTATGTGTCTATCTATCTGTCTATCTATCTATCGATCTATCTATCTATCTATCGACCTATCTATCTATCTATCTCTCTATCTATCTCTCCGTCTATTTATCGATCTATCTATCTCTCTATGTATCTATCTAGCTCTCCATGTATCGATCTATGCATCTATCGATGTATCTATCTATCTATCTACCTATCTATCTATCTATCTCTCCCTCCATCTATCGATCTATTGTAGTTGTAGTTGTACTTGCAGTTGTAGTTGTAGTTGTTGTTGTTGTTGCTGTTGCTGTTGTCGTCGAAGTTAGGGTATTCGTGTTAGTGAAGTTACTTAAGTTAGTCAAGTTAGTTAAGTTAATCAGTGTCTACTTTTTCGACATCAGCACGTCAAAAAAGGCTCAAAACACTCAATTTTTTACACTTTTGACATCGAAATGTGCTTCGCGCCACAACGGCGTGCACTTTTTCGACACTTTTTCGACATCTGAACTTCCAAAAGTGGTCCGAGACCGTCAGTTTTTAACACTTTTGACTTCGAAATGTGCTTCGCGCCACAACGGCGTGCACTTTTTCGACATCGCAACTTCCAAAAGTGGTCCGAAGCTGAGGTGCTTTGTACATTTTGACTTCGAAATGTGCTTCGCGCCACAACGGCGTGCACTTTCTCGACATCGCGACTTCCAAAAGTGGTCCGAGAATGGTGTGTTTTGTACATTTTGACTTGGAAATGTGCTTCGCGCCACAACGGCGTGCACTTTTTCATCTCTCATCCGGCCAGCTGGCTCCGCACCCGCCGCTTTAGCGAGCCTAATTTTCGACCCTCCGGAGCCACAAATCATTGGAAAAACACAGTGTTTCGCGACTTTCCTACCTTTTCGCGCATCTGAATCTTCTGTCTTCTTACTCTTCTAATCTTTCTCTTCTCTATGCCTCTTCCCTGCTCTGCTCTTCATCTCTCCATATTGTCGGAAGTTTGACTTCTAAACTTCCTTCGACAAGGACCCATGTAGTAACGGTTGCGAACGGTTGCGGACGGTTGCGAACGGTTGCGGACGGTTGGGCAACGTCCAGCGAACACATCCTCAACCCCCAGACCCCCAGAGTGAAACGGGAACCCTTGCTACGCATTCGGGAAAAAAGCTTTAGGAAAGGAAAGGGTAAAAGGAATGTATGACACATTTTTGCCTCAGGCAGCAGCTGGAACAATAGTGGACCCCCATTGAGGATCAGGGTTGCTCATGGACTACCCCCTTGAAAAATTGTTTGGCTGCTGTTTTTTTTTAATGGGTTTTAATAATAAGGCATCATATATTTTGGGAAAATTTGACATTCTTGAGAATTCCAGAAAGTAAAAGAAAAAAGCTATAGCAAAGGAAAAGGATAAAAGGAATGTTTGAAAAAATTGTCACGTCAGGCAACAGCTGGACACAATAGTGGACCCCCACAACAAACATACTATTGAGGATCAATATTGCTCATAGACTACTTCCTTAAAACAATGTTTCTTCAGACGGTACAGACCTCACATTTGACCCTACCGCAGCCTCACATTCGACCCTACTCCACAAGAATCCAGAGCATCCTCGATTGAAAAAAATCAAGTGAAATATTGATTTTTTTTGTATTTTCAAGTGGCGATTGAATTTTACAAAATATTGATTTTTTCAAGTGAAAAGCAAAAAAAACGATTGAATTTTCTATTGAAAAAAAGGAAAATTCTATTGAATTTTCACTTGAATTTTCTATTGAATTTTCACTTGAATTTTCCATTGAATTTGCCTGATTAGACAAAAGTTCTAAAATACAACGAAATGAGGGTTGCTTCCTTATTTAATGGCTGGATATATATAGCTTTCAAGGGCTGGGCTGGATAGCCCTTGTAGGCTGGATAGCTTCACCTGGATATAGGCTGGATAGCTTCACAAAGCACATGGCAATAGGCTGGAAAGCTTTCAATGGGCTTGAAATGGGCTGGATAGCCCCACAAAGGACATGGCACTAGGCTGGATAGCCTGCAGATGGTTTTCTGCAAATCATTATGTTCTGCAGGGATCCTTTGACATGTCCAAGTCTAAAGCCCAGAAGGGAGGAGCTAGGAGGAGACAAGTTCCTGACGTGGATGAGGAGCACCTCCTTGACACCTGCCTGAGTCATGTGCAGAAAGCTGGGGTCTGTGCCAGTTTCTGCTTGGGTGCTTACTTCCACCTAGAGTCAAGCAATGCTGTGAGAGGAAGTGCCTTGGGAGAAGTGCAGCATGTGATAAGAGATTTGCTGAAAGTGAGCCCCACCCTAGAGTTCAAGTACTCCACCCTGAAAAGTGTGTTTGGTGAGGTGCTGAAGCAGTTTCCTGGCTTGAAGGAGAGGTTCCCAGTCAGCCAGCAGGGAAATGCTGCCAAGGCCTTTGCAGATGGGATTTTGGTGGTGTGCAACCATGCCAGGAGAATTGGCAGGGATGAGGGCAGGCTTGCTGAAGCTTGCTCCAAGCTGACTTCGATCCAAGCTGCCAAGCTGGAAGAGATAGCCAGCTGGCTGAAGGCACCAAAGTCAGGAGCAGGTTCTGTGATAGCTGCAACCCCCAAAAAGAAAGTGAAGGAGGAGAAAAAGCAGAGGGAAGGAGTAAGCCCTGGCACAGCAGCTGCTTTGGAAGAGTACCAGATCCCTGCCACCCAGGACCAGGAGTCAGAAGGTGAAAGCTTGCTGGCTTCTGCCAAGAAGGCTGAGCCAATCCCTGTGAGGAAGGGTTTGCTGAAGGCTGAAGTGGCCAAGAAAAGGCCTGCTGCTAAGGGGACCTGCAAGAAGCCAGCTGCTGCTTCTGCACCTGTACCCACTGGCAAGCTGGGAGATGATGAAACAGTGGCACAGCCCTTGATTTTGATGCCCTACAACAAAGTGATGAGCTGTGCTGTGAGGATCAAAGGAGGTCGGCAGATCTTGCAAGTGAAGAGTAGCACCCTGGAGCACAGCAAGAAGTTGGCAAGAGATCTGAAGAAGATGCTGGAAAATGGCAAGACTGTGGGTGAGGTGAAGGCCTACAAGGAGAAGAAGCTGAACAAGTAGGGGGACATGTGCAAAGAAAAATGAGGTGTGTGCTGGCACATGGTAAAGTATGCTGGATATATATTTCTGTGGGCTGGATAGCCCAAAGCATTTCTGTGGGCTGGATATCCCAAAACATTTCTGTGAGCTGGATAGCACAAAGCATTTCTGTGGGCTGGATAGCCCAAAGCATTTCTGTGGGTTGGATAGCCCAAAGCTTCTGTGGGCTGGATAGCCCAAAGCATTTCTGTGGGCTGGATAGCCCAAAGCTTCTGTGGGCTGGATAGCCCAAAGCTTCTGTGGGCTGGATAGCCCAAAGCTTCTGTGGGCTGGATAGCCCAAAGCATCCCTGTGGGCTGGATAGCCCAAAGCATCCCTGTGGGCTGGATAGCCCAAAGCATGTCTGTGGGCTGGATAGCCCAAAGCATTTCTGTTTTATGATTGGTGGTGTGGCCAGAAGTGGGGCTCAAAAACCCTGGAAAAGCGCCCAGAGCACCACCTGATCGCCATGGAGGGCAAGGGCAAGAAGGGTGAGGAGAGCAAGGGCAAGAAGGGCTGGGTGGAGAAAACCAGTGGCAAGGGAATGCCTTCAGGTGCAGGAGGAGGAGGCAGTGCTGTCTGGAGACAGAACATGAGGGCCCTGATGGAGTTCCACAACCCTGGCATGGATGTGGGCATGTGGCTGCTCCAGATCTGCCTGTACACCCAATCCCACACTGGGATTAACAAGGCAGACTGGGAAAGCTCCAGGATGTTCCTCCAGAGGGTCAAGAAGGAGGTGGCACCAGGACTGGGTTGGGCAGGAAAGAAACCACCACAGGATTCTGCACAATTTTCTTGGGCTGCATAACCATGTTTTATGTTGGGGGTAAATAAGTTTAAGCTATTAAAACATATTATTGCACATATAAAATTGTGGTTGTTGGGCTGGATAGCCTTCAGTTTTTAGGCTGGATAGCCTTGAGCCATAACCATGCACATTCACCAATTTCCTGCTCCCTGGCAGAAATGGTGGAGCAAGATTTCTACGAAATCATGGTGGAGAGGATGAATGAAGCAGTCCTGGGAGCTGCGGCAGCAGCCCAATTAGGGCATGGTGTCAACCCATGGGCAGCCACAGCCAACCAAGGAGTGACAAGCAAGGCTGCTGGAGCACCACCCACAGGAGGAGCCACTGCACCACCACCAACTGCAAGAGTCTGGGGAGCCCCCACAGGCACAGGAGCACCAGCCTCCACAGGCACAGGAACACCAGCCCCCACAGGCACAGGAGCACCAGCCCCCACAACAGGCACCACAGGCACAGGAGCACCAGCTTCCACAGGCACAGGAGCACCAGCTGCCACAGGCACAGGAGCACCAGCCCCCACAGGCACAGGAGCACCAGCAGCCACAGGCACAGGAGCACCAGCCACAGCCACAGCAGCACCAGCTGCCAGAGCCACAGGAGCACCAGCTTCCTCAGCCACAGGAGGAGAAGCAGCACCAGCAGCAGATCCAACAGCCACAGGAGGTTTCAGCACTGCACCCTGGAACAACCCAGGAGCAGGCAAGGGATCAGGAGGAGGGAGGAGCACAGAGGAGCCACCCTTTTCTGCAGCCCCAGCAGCAAACACAGGAGAGGGGTCAGAGTGGGGCTGGAATGACTCAACCTGGGCTGGTTGGAGTGAGTCCTGGGATGGAGGATGGAACCAAGGATGGGATCAAGATGGCAGCTGCACAGGAAGTTGGGGAGCAGGAGGAGACCAGGGACAAGATTTACCATGGGCAGAAAAGATTTTTGGTTGCTGATCAATATGTTTTTATAGATTTACTTTATTTTTTTCACCACCAAAAAAAACAAACAAACAACAATTCCCTTTGCCCAGGAGTCCTGAAGAGCTCGAGGACTGGGAAGGGGGAGACAACACCTTCTGGAATGTGATTGAGTCATGGATCTGGACTATGTGGTGACCCATTGCCAGCTTGGCTGCATTAATCTGTTTGGCTGGACAGCCAATTCTTGGGCTGGAGAGCCTTGAAAACCTTTTTAGGCTGGATAGCCTCGAAAAAAGTTTTTGGCATGGAGAGCCCACAATTTCACCTGAGCCATTCCCAGGCAAGGAATGCTATCACACCAGCTATGTCACCAAGAAGTCTTGCCTGAGGAGTGCCAAGTGCCAAGGTTGCATGAGAACTTTGGCTGCAACTGGGCTGGCTAGCCACACCTGGGCTGGATAGCCCATCAGTCATGGATAGGCTGGATAGCCTTACTGCCCATCCCAGGATATGGATGCAACAGCTACAGGGGCCGCTCCAAGACTGTAGACTTCATTCGACAAGTGAGGAGAGCTGGGCAATGGGATCTGCTTAGTGAGATTGAAAAGGCCTACAAATAGGCAAGCCCTGGTACAGAAACATGGCTGGTCTGGAAAGTCCAAAATTCAAACCAACAAAAAACACAGATTTTTTTTGTTTTGCTGAAAAATCCAGCCATTTCAAAGAGGGCAAGCCTACCAAAGCAGACTGGCTGGGCTGGAGAGCCCAAAATAAATTACAACAAATGACATTAACCTCACAATATTTAGGTTTTTGTTTGATGAGAAGCTCAGCCAGTCAGATGAGGCCCTGTACCATATTTTCTAAACACTCGATCAGCTGAGGAGTTGTGAGGGTACAGGTTTTTAAATGCAAGGGACAAGAACTTTGGGACCCTCTGCACAGTCAAGACTTTGGCGAGAAAAAATGCTGCTGGAACCATGAGGGGATGTGAAGGGATTGGGCTGGATAGCTGGAGGCTTTGGGCTGGAGAGCCCCTGCAATAATTGAAAACCCACCCAGTATTGATATTTTATGGGCTGGACAGTCCATAAAATGGCATGAGGAGTAGCCCACTCACTATTTCAAACCTATTGGCTGGAGAGCCCATTAAATATTTCAAATCTATGGGCTGGAGAGCCCATTAAATATTTAAAATCTACAGTATTGGCTGGAGAGCCAATTAAATATGTAAAATCTTTGGGCTGGAGAGCCAGCTAATTATTGAAAAAATCTGAGTTGGAGAGCCTATGGGATATTCTAGGCATAGCCCATTCTATATATGAAATCTATGGGCTTCGGGCTTGAGAGTAAAGAATTTAAAATCTATTGGTTGGATAGCCAATTATTTTACATATAGATTTTTGGGATAGCCTTGATCCAAACATTTTTTTTCTTGGGCTGGATAGCCCTGACAAAAAAAGGCTGAGCGGCCTTGAAAAAAATAGATTTAAACAAAACTACAAAAATATCACATGAACACCCATGAACACCCATGAACACCCATGAACACCTATGAACACCCATGAACACCCATGAACACCCATGAATTCACATGAACACACCTGAAAATCTATGAATCTGAAATATTTTTAAAAAACAAATTAAAAAAAAATCTTTCGAGAAAAAATCATTGTATATTAATTTTTCTGTTTTTTGCCAATATATACTTTGGGCTGGACAGCCCCTTGAGCCAAAACAATAAGTACCATTTGCAATAACTATTTTGGACTAGGTATTTGAGCCAGAACAAACACCAACACTTATTTTTTTGGATGGATAGCCATCAATTTCTTGGGCTGGATAGCCCATTGAGCCACAAAAAATAACACAACACATGTGATTTGATTTGGCCTCAACTTGAGCAATCTGCTTCAAAATCCAGAAAGCTTTTGGCCCCAAGAGAAAACAAAGACCACAGCCATAGCAATGAAGAGGCCCGCAGCAGCAGCAGGCCTCAAGAGGCCAGCTGCCAAGGCAGAGGAAGAGGATACACCTGAGGGTGCTCACCAGCCACTCACAGCTCAAGCAGTCAAGGACCACAACAAGTTTTGTGAGGAGGCAGCCCAAATGTCCAGTTCTCAGTTTGAGAAGGCATTGAGCTGCTTAGATGAGAAGGCTGCAATGAGGTTGTGGAAGGCTTTTGAAAAGTCCAGGAAAAGCTCTGGGGCCCAGGAGGAGTACAAAGCCACCGCCAGTGAGTCAGTGGGAAGCCTTGCCAAGAAGCGAAAACTTCTGTTTGGCTGGGTGTGTGATGGGCAGACCACAGGTGAACACTACAAGGCAATGGTGGACAAGGTCTCTTTGAAGAAAAGTGAAGGAGTCACCAGCACCTGGCTCACAAAGGCCCAGGCACTGGCACACTGGGGGAAAGAAGAGTTGCAGGAGAGGGTGGCTTCTGGAAGTATAGTTGCCAGGAAGGATCCAGCAGATCCCAATTACTGGCAGTTCAGGGCCAACACTGAGCAGTCTCAGGTGAATGTGACCAGGGAACAAGCTTTCACTTTTGAGAAGAAGAACAAGAGCAACCTGAAGGAGCTGGAGCAGGTAATGAGGAGCAAGGGCTTAGAGAAGCTCACAGAAGCAGACTTCTGTGCCCCAAGTGAAGAGAGTGGTGAAGACAGTGATGGGCTGCCAGCTGGCCTCTCCAAGGCTTTGGGCACCAAGTCTGACAAGAGCAAGAAGGAGAAGAAGGAGAAAAAAGAGAAGAAAGAAGGCAAGAAGGACAAGTGGGAGGAGATGAGCACTGTGCAGGAGGAAGATGGCCAAGCACAACTCCTCAACAGGCTGATGGCTTTCAAGGTGGAGCTCACCAAGGACTTGGCAACCTTGGATGGCTTGTGCCACTCTAAGGACATGCCCAAGGCACTCCTGAAGGATGTTGCCAAGACCCAGAAGGAAGGCCAAGAGGTTTTGACCTTGGTGGGGAAGCTCCACAAAGATAAGGGCAAGAAGAAGGAGGTGGTCCCAGCCTTGCAGAAGGCCTTTGCTGTGCTGAAAAAGCTGAAAGCTAAGAAGCTGCTCGTGTCAAAAGCCTTGAAGGCTTAAACACTTTTTGAAGCAGAGCAGGGGCGCCCACCAAGTGTTGAACTGAACACATAAAATGTCTGTAGTTGAGATCATAAGTGGCACCCCTGGCCAAAGTTTTGCGATGGCAGACTGGCAAACTCAACCCCAAGCTGCTCTTGAAAGCAAAAAGGTCAGCTGGGAAGCCCTTTGCCTTTGCTGGGCTGGACAGCCCTTGTTACCATTGTTGGGCTGGATAGCCCTTGAATTGGGCTGGACAGCTCTTGTTATCATTGTTGGGCTGGAGAGCCCTTGACATGGCAATTGGGCTGGACAGCCCTTGTTAAAGCTGAATGAAGTTGCCCCTTTAGCTGCTCAAAAGTTGTGGAGAAATGGACCCATGTCCTTTGTGGGTGCTGCTGCTGCTCAAGAAGTTCAGCATAGGAAAGCTGTCAGCCATAGAAGTGCAGGAGCTTGCTTCAGCAGCAGTTAAGAGTGGGCTGGAGAGCCAGTGTGTGGGGAAGTTGGCTGAGCTTGGGGCTTGTGGGCATTCACCTGGCAATTGCCACAGAGACTTGGTGAGAAAGTATTTTCGCTTTCTAGAAGCTCCAGATCCCTGGGAGGTGTATGGCCCCCTGGCTGTGAAGAAGGGTGGCCATAGAGTAGAGCAGGTGACTGCCATTCACCTCCTGCTACCTCACCACTGGGTCCTTCAGGCTGAAGAGAACAACTTCTTGAAGAGTTTGTGCTGCAAGGATGAAGAATTAGTTGCTTTCTGGAAGAGCCAATCTTCATGCCCCCAGATGACAGCTGAGCTGAAGAAAGTGATTGAAACATCACAACCAAGCCAGCTTCCAGTGCCATACCTTTTGCATGGAGATGCAGCGCCCTTCACAGAGGTGGACAGCATCCAGGTGCTCAGCTTCAGGCTTGGCTTCCTTTCCTGCTTTGGGCTGGATAGCCCTTGCCTGCATGTCCACCTTGGCTGCTATGTTTTGCCTCATTGGGCTGGATAGCCCTTGGGCTGGATAGCCCTGGGCTGGATGCCATGTGCCCTGAAGGTGCTTGCTTTCCAGCAAGGCAGTGACCCAGAGCCAGATGCTAATCGCAGCTGTGCCCAAGGCTGCCATGACCAAGGAGACCCCCAAGAAGCTGATGGAAGTTTTGGTCTTGGAAAGTGCTGTGGGATGGTGTGGTGCCCAAAAAAGATGAGGCAGGGATGCCCACAGAGAAATACAAGGGGAAGAGAATGAGGAGGGGAGTGCTATGGTCAGTGAGTGGAGATTTAGAATGGTTTGCAGCTGAGTTTGGTTTCCCTTATGCTGCAGCCAACCTTCTCTGCTCCTATTGCAATGCAGACCAGTGCAAAGAAGACAGCCCCAGGCCTTTCACAGATTTCAGGCAAACCGCAGCCTAGGCTGGACATTTTGCACATCCTGGACCTTGGTGTAGCAGCATATGCACATGGATCTTTGCTTTTTAGCATCATGGAGAAGTTGCCAGGAGCTTCCAGATTTTTGCCAGCAATAGCAGCTTCATTTTTTTTCGGCTGGATAGCCCCAATATAGTGTGTGCAAGCAAACAATTTTTGGCCAGCTGAGGAGCTGTCAGGCTAACCAACCTGAACAAGAAGATAGTGGAAGCCTATGACAAGCTGGGGGTGGCAGCCCAAAAGAGGATCAAGCACCTGTCTTTGTCAGACCTGGCTGAGAGTGCAGAAGAATACCCTTGCCTCAAGCACATCAAAGGAGCTAAAATTCGCTATTTTGCCCCAGTAGCTTTGGAGCTGGCCAAGGAGTACAGCATGGACAAGGCTGGGAAGCACAGGGAAGCATTGGCAAAGCAGTTGGTCAAGGCATACCAAGTCTTAGAGTGCAGCTGGCAAGAATGGCGGTTTGAAGCTTTCAAGAAGGCAGTGGATGATTTCATGGCCCACTACAGCTGGCTGGCAGCCAATGCCTTGGAGGAAGGCTTGCACCTTTGGAGTTTAGTGCAGAAATCCCATGTTTTGCTCCATTTAGCAGAGCAAAGCAAATTCATGCACCCCAGCCTGAACTGGACATATGGGAGTGAATCTTTCATGGGCTGGATAGTCCAAATCGCTTCAAGCTGCACAAGTGGCACTCCAGCTGAGAAGCTTCCCTTGAAGGCCTTGCAAAAATTCAGGCTTCTGTTTCACCTTTACCTGAAAGGGTACATCTCGCTGGATGATGATGATGGGAGGTGAGCAAAAAAGAATTGCTTCAGTTCTGTCTTGGTAGGCTGGACCGCCTTTGCAGTCCTGCAGGAAGGAAGGTTGATAGGCTGGACAGCCTCTTGGATTCCACACAAGTTTTGAATGGTTGAGGCTGGAAAGCTTTCTCCACAGCCCTTTCTGGTTCTGGTAGCCCTGCCCAAAAAAGAGAAGCTCCTGTGCCATGGAAGCAGTGCCCAAGAGAAGGAAAGTGAGCTGGGTGAAGGCTGAGGAGACAGCTGACCCAGAGCTGGAGGCTGGACCCAAATGAGGATAGCCAAGTCATGGTGCCCCCACCAGAAGAAGATGAGCAAGGAGAAGATGGGCAAGGAGATGGGCAGGGAGAAGGTGGGCAAGGAGAAGAAAGCCTACAAAGAGAAGAAGAAAGGAAAGAACCTGAAGAAAATTAGGTGTACAAAGCAGGGCTGCTGTGGACTACCAAAGCTAGCCCCAGAGGAAAAAGGTTGCTCCCACTGGCTGCCTTGCCATGGGCTGGACAGCCCCAAGTTGTGGGCTGGAAGTGGGCACACAATTTCCCATTGGGCTGGACAGCCCCATCACCACCACATGGGCTGGACAGCCCCACCATGGGCTGGACAGCCCCATCATGGGCTGGACAGCTCATGGGCTGGACAGCCCCAGCATGGGCTGGACAGCCCCCCCATGAAAACAAAAAGCACAAGTACATGATATGCAACTTGGCATGAATATATGTTTAAGTGAAGCTGCATGAAAAATGAAAAATTTAGATCAAAAACCAAACTTTTCTATTGAATTTTCACTTGAAAATTCTATTGAATTTTCCTTTTTTCCTATTGAAATTTCACTTGAATTTTGCGATTGAAAAAAAATCTATTGAAATTTGGGCATTTTCAAGTGGCGATTGAAAAAATCAAGTGCGATTGATTTTTTTCAAGTGAGGATGCTCTGGGAACAGCACGCACCCTCACATTCAACCCTACCCTACCAAAAATACGCAACCCTTCCAGGAAAAAACAACATTGCCCGGTTCACATTCGACCCTACCCCACTTTTCCCGGTTCACATTCGACCCTACCCCACATGAGGCCAAACTCAAGCCGGTTCACATTCGACCCTACCTCAAACCAGCCATCCGTGAACAATTACAATCCAACCCCCCTTGAACAATTAATTCACATCAAATCAACCATTGGTATCAAATCAACCAGCCCCCCTTGAACAATTACATTCATTGGTATCAAATCAACCAGCCACCCTTGAACAATTACATTCATTGGTATCAAATCAACCAGCCCCCCTTTGAACAAGTACATTCATTGATATCAAATCAACCAGCCCCCCTTGAACACGTACGTTCATTGGTATCAAATCAACCAGCCCCCCTTGAACAATTATATTCATTGCTATCAAATCAACCAGCCCCCCTTGAACAATTACATTCATTGGTATCAAATCAACCAGCCCCCCTTGCACAATTATATTCATTGGTATCAAATCAACCAGCCCCCCTTGAACAATTACATTCATTGGTATCAAATCAACCAGCCCCCCTTGTGACATCATCATCACCATCATCACCATCATCATCACCATCATCACCATCATCATCATCATTATGATCATCATCATCTCCGGGACCTTTTTTTCGCAGCTAAAAACGCAACTTTCTCACATTCGACCCTACCCCAAAATGGGGGTAGGGTCAATTGCGAGGCGCGTACCTCTTCAGACAGCAGCTGGACACAATAGAAGACCACCACAACAAACACATATTCATCAATTAATTAAATAAATACTGTAAATAAATAAATTCAAACATGATAAAAAAAAACTTAAGAACAAATAAATATTCTGAAAAAATGAAAAAATCTCCACAAAATCTGGAAAAATCTGAAAAAACAAAAAATGACACAATAGTGAACCCCCCAATCATTTACACCGATGCAGAGTTATTCTGGGAAAACTTGCCACAATAGTGAACCCCCCAATCATTTACACCGATGCAGAATTATTTTGGGAAAACTTGACGCAATAGTGCTGTATGTTTTCAAAAGGCTTCGTAGTCCGGGGTCATTTCAAATACCATAAAATTGTTTATAATTGTTTGCAATTGTTTCAATAATTGTTTTGAATTGTTCGCAATTGTTTCAACAATTGTTTTAAATAGTTCGCAATTGTTTGAACAATTGTTTTAAATTGTTCGATATTCTTTCAACAATTGTTTAAATTTATTGAAAGTGTTCCAACACTTGTTTTAAATTGTTTGATTTTGATTTAAAAAGTTGAAAATTGTTAAAGAAGCATTTGTTTAATTTTTGAACACTGTTTCAACTGTTTCTGAACATTGCTTGAACAATATTTACAGATCATTGCCGCAACTGTTTGGAAGCCTTTCAACACTGGCTGTAAACTGTGCCCTTGTTGCTAAACAACTTATCAGCGTGTTACCTTTTGCTAAATACAACCGACCACATCATACCATGGGTTCTTCTTGCAATTTTACCATTTTTCTACAATCAATATTGGGTCTGGATGGTTTCACATGGCCCCTGTTAGCTGCACATCAAGGAAACAAACATACTTTGCGACACCAGTGGCATGCTAACCCAGCGCTCTTGCGGCTTTTTTTTCCGAGGTTGGCCGAGTGCTGTCTGGCCACCCAGTGTTTGCATGGTCTAAGCTAGTAAGCCTGACTGGCCCCCCTTCGCCTCAGCTGCTATGTAGAGTTGTGGTACACACGCCAACCTTTATAGAAGAATGCATCTTCAGGTTGAAGTTGGTTCAGCCTCACTGGCCTCACTTTTTTTTGCAACGCGCGCAGAGCGCTAAGTTCCCTTGCTTGGCGGCATCGCTTTTTCTTCCCACATGTTCATGAGGCATGCACGGTAATCTTTCTAACACGGGCAGAGCCCTGCCACGAAAACACGGCCACAAGGCCTGGTGATGGGACAAGCGGCACCGCTGCATCAATACCCAGACCAGAGGCCGCTAAGGATCGATCTGATCTTGCTGCGGGTCCAGTGGCCTCCAAAGTTCGTACAGGCAAACGAGGATACAGACCCTCGTCTGTTGCCGGGGGGGGTGAGGCACCTAAAAAAATATAATAAAATGCAGGGGCCTAAGGAGAAAATGCCAATAAAATGAGAGGGCATAAGGTAAGATAGGAAAACCGAAGCAAAACACAATGGACAGGTACAAAAAGAAAATGACGTCAGGCACCCTCCATCTGGCCACTGTTGGACCTACATTTTGCAACTGTTGGACCTCGGGCTCCGGCATTTTCTTTTGGGTTGATACAGATCCAGGGCAAAGCAATGCCGCATAGAATCTCAATGGCTAACAAAAACGACAAAAAGGTCCTTATGGCTAGCGAAGCACTGGCAAAGTCACAGGAGGATTGTATGAAATTATGACGTGTAATATGGCTCGAGCCGCTCCAGCTATACAGAGGGGGGAACAAGGCATGGGTTGCTTGGGTCATGTCGGCCCACACATGCCACCTGAAAGAAGAACTGTTGGAACTGCCGCTGACAAAACAAAAGGACAGAAGAAACTTGTACAGACTGCCTAGACCTTAGAATTAGATTTGGATACTGTTCTTCCCTGATTTACCCCAAACCTTGCAGACATCACCTTTGCTGAAAACATTGCATGGGCGACTAATGACTCAAGATCTTTGAGCTGCAGGCCATTTTTTTCTGCGCAGAGGACAGCTTCTAAAAAAAAAAGAGCGCTCACTGGCTCAGGCAGCGCCAAGCAGCAAGCAGTGACAAAGACTGCAAACCTGGGCTGAGCCCTGAGCGTCACAAGCCGGCGAAGGTTTCCAACGCGGAGAACATGGGCTGAGCCCAGCCTAGCTTCCCACAGCAGACAGCACTTCCAATGCCGAAAGAGCATCAGCAGTCTCCTCTGCTGTAGCGGCAGTGGAGGCAGGCCTGAAGAGGAGCGAAGCTACAGCACTCTGGGCAATTGCCAGCAACACTGGCAAAGCCATAGCGTTCCCAGCTATAGGTCTGTCATCAAAGCTTCGGTCAGCCATTTCTTGGGCTCACTGTGACGTTTTCTTCGGCTACAGCTGCTAGGCTGTTCGTGCATGTCGATGCTTTTTTTCATTTTCTCCACCAAAGCTAGGAATGAGCACAGAGGAAAGCCTTGAAACAGAAGAGCTTCCTGGCCCAGCATCAACCTGGCGGCTTTAGCAGCTCCACAAAAAGCAGCTGGCTTGGGAGAATCGTGGGGGCCAAGTGTTTCTGTGCAAAAGCTCGTGCTGTGCTCCCTGCCAAGTGACTGGGACACATTTCTGAAGCCGGCATCTGGCGCTTGCGCTCTGGAAAGCACTAAGGCATCTTGCTCCCTGGCCGTCAGCGTTTCAAACCATTGATTCAACTTTAACTCCTCAGGGTATGGCCGGCCCCACCGCAGTCTTGAGCTTCCGCAAACTTCATATGTTGTTCTGTCCAGCTGCTCGAAGATTTTTGGCTTTTCTGCGCGACTCTGTGGCTCTTTCTCTCCTCCAAAAATTCCCACACCTCATTTGAGGAGCAATTTAGCAGCAGCTCCTTGGCACAGGGCGGGGATCGCAGGCAAGATGCGACCATGCTGTTGAACATCTCAAATGACTTGGTCAAAGACCTGGCCTGCGTCTGCAGTTTGGTATTGACCTTGCGGACGAACAAAATATATAGCCTGCGCCTCCTTGCTGGAAGCCCAAATGCCGCAGCATCTGTCCGCAATGGTCCTCTGTGCAGTTAGAAGTTAGACATCATGCATTGAATTTGTTGCATGTCGTAGACAACTCCACATCAACAAGCCAACTCTGGAAAAGGCCAGTGCCAATCTCCAACGCTGCATTCGGATCGCAGCATAATTTCATCATATCATATCAATGTATCATCATATATCCTATGAATCAGATCAAGCAAGCATGTATCATGAATCATGCATCGAGTCATGTCATATCAAGTCAAATCAAATCAGATCAAATCGTATATATCTTCATGAGCTGTGCAGCAGTCCCTGGCTATCTTGACCAGCAGTACAAACCGGACCCCAAGAGGCTCCTATAGAAAAAAACATATGTTTCCCAAGCGCCCTGCCCCCAGGCTGCAGCCCATGCAGGCAAGCAACACATGGTTCTCCATGTTCTCACGGCACACAAGTCGAACAAGGTCGCAAGACCCTGTGCTGAGTAGCTTTTCCAGCTTCTCAAACTCAGCGAACAAGCTGCTGGAAGTTTGCTCATGTTTCTTCTGCTTTTTGAAGCCTCGGAAAAAAAGGTTGTCTTTTTCACTTCAGCCAAGGCATCCACGGCTGGCACCACCCGCTTCTCCACAGCCATAACTGCTGACTCAGCATCTGGAGGGCTTTGCTTGGGCCAGGCAGTCAAGTGGGACACTGTTTTCCTCAGAGTGGCGAGCTTCTCTTGAAAAACTCTCTCCTTGTCGCCTTGCTCAACCCGCAGCTGCGCGATGGAAAAGAAAGCTTTGCCAGTGTCGTGCTGTAAGAAAAACCTCTGCAAAGCAGGGATTGAATCGAGATCTTTGTTTGCGGTGTCTTGCAGAGCTTCAACCTGCTGGCACAGCGTTGCAACATCTTCCTGCCCAAGCAGGCAAGCCACCGTGCAGTCAGCAACTGCCAACTCCGACGCCATGAAGCCGTCTTTCCCACACGCGTCTTCTATGGCGCCTGCCAAATCCAAGCACTCGATCATCCTCGGAGCTTCTGAGCCCAAGCCTCTTGGTGCTTTGCCGGGCTTCAGAAGGGACAGCTCGCTGGCAGGAAGCACCTCAGGGACGCAAGCATGCGGTTCTCCACTTCCAGGGCACAATGCTTCGCAGCATCTTGTTCCCCCAAGAACTGGCAAAGTGCTTGCATGGGCTCTGACGAAGCCAGGAATGCTCCGCAATATTCTTTGTATTTCCCATACAACAACAGTTTCTGTCCTTGGGCGGCGACAAGCTTCAGGATGTACAAGGGGCCCAGCTTTGCACCTCCCTCTGAAGCCTCGCTGTACGCACTGATGTATGCATCTGGGTCCAGACTGGATGCAGATGCATTTGTCATTTGTCAGTAGCTTTGCACATGCTGCCAGCAGCCAGATTTCCGAGCTCCTGCAATTCGTCCAGCTGCTTCTCAAACGAATCCTTGTTGTTGGACTTTCCCACTCTGCTGCCTGTCTCCTTGGCCTTCTTGGCGACGCTTGTCAACTTGGCTATTCTGTCTCTAGCCTCTCTGCGCGGAATGCTTTCATTTGCGTGGCACTCTGGGGCAAATCGTTGAATGAAACCTCATTGATCTTTTCCTTGGCTTGCGGGATGGCAGCTTCCAAAGTCTTCAAGGTGCGACTAGCCCGGCCATCCAGAGACAGCATCCCAGCTTCAGACCCGCCAGCCGTCGTAGGGTTGGAAGCCTTGGCCACCTTAGCTGGCCTGTGCGAATGTGCACTTGCCCGTTTTGTCGGTTCCTTCAGCTGCAACAGGTGTCTAGGCACAGGAGGCCTCCTTTGCCTTGGCAGTGGTTTGTGGCCTCTTTGGCAAGCCTTCGGCAACAGAGTCCCCACGACTGCCTTTGGGGGCTGAATACGAAAGCAACAAATCCAAGCCTGTTGATTGCTCTTCTTCTTCAGAGCTTGAATTGGAAGAGCTGGTCACATCAGATCCGCTCTCTGCGCCCGTGCCCTCGCTGTTGGTGGGTCCATCTGCGACAGGCACTGCGGCAGAGCCGGACGAGGACTTGCCCAAAGAGCTGACCACATGGACCAAGTCCGCAAAAGACATTTCGCGATCCTTGGCTTGCTTTTGGATGGGTTCCAAAGCTGCTTGCTTCTTGGCCTGGAAAGCTTCTTCTGCAAACATCTCTTGCTGTCCGTCATCTTCAATGACTCGTTCTTCAAGGCCTGTGTCCTCGTAGGCTTCGAAGTTATACACTTCTTCTTCACCAATGTTGCATCAATCCAGTGGTCCACTTCCTTGGCTGGGCCCCACTCTCCGTGACGGGCGGTGGCTCCAAAACGAGTCGCTTCTTCGGTGCTGTCATCCTGCCACCTTGCTTCTTCGATATCACGAGCTCCATCTGTGTCTTCAGGGGGTCATCTGTGATTTTAATCTTGAACTTGTCAGGATTATCTTGGTGCTGCTTCAGCCACTGCTTCAAGGCGGCCAAGAAATCCTTGTGTTCATTCTGCGCTGCCTGGTTCGTCTTTTGGCTGATGTGTTGGTAGTAGTTCAAGGTGTTCTTATATTTCTTGTGTTTCCCTAGCAAGCGAGAAACGTTGAAACAAGGCAAGCAAACTTTGCCCTCCGAAACACGCACACAGTGCTGAGGCAGCTTTCTGTACTTGGCCCAAGGCCGCCATTGCACAGCGTCTGCTGCCTCCCCCACCTCCTGCACCAAAGGGTTGGGGTCCGTGCTCTTGGAAGCGCACAAGTATCCCTACCGTTTTGGCAGGGGGGGACCACCCCCAAAAATGTAACTTACATTTTTGAAGGTAAAACCTTCGAAAATGTAACTTACATTTTGTGAAAAACCCATACAATCAGCACCTTCAAAAATGTAAGTTACATTTAGGGTAGGTCCCTCTGAAATTTGGAGGGACCTCAAAAATGTAATATTACATTTTTGAGGTAAAACCTTCCTAAATGAAACTTACATTTTTGAAGGTGTTATATTTCTGTGGAAGCCTCCATTTCTCAAAAAATGTAAGTTACTTCTTGGGACGTCACAAAACATTGGGGCCTCATGGGGATAAAAAAAGCAGAAGCAAAGGTAACAGTTATAACAAGGTTGGTGCCAGGATTAATGTAACTTATATGTTTGAAGGTGTCATTTCTGTGGAAGCCTCCATTTCTCCAAAAATGTAAGTTACTTCTTGGGACGTCACAAAACCCTGGGGCCTCATGGGATTAAAAAAAAAACAGAAGCAAAGGTAACATTTATAACAAGGTTGGTGCCAGGATTAATGTAACTTATATGTCTGAAGGTGTCATTTCTGTGGAAGCCTCCATTTCTCAAAAAATGTAAGTTACTTCTTGGGACGTCACAAAACATTGGGGCCTCACGGGATATAAAAAAAAACAAAAACAGAAGCAAAGGTAACCGTTATAACATGTCAAAGAAACATACTACCCCGTTGGACATGTTACCCGGAGCTCCAAGAAGTCAGCCGCAGCTTCTGCCCAGAGTGCTCTGGCCAATTTATATACAAAGCGGGCCCCCGAAACAATCCTTTCAACACTACGCAATTTTAAAATATTCTTTATAGTTCAAGCTTTTCTGACAGTGGTATTGGGCACTTTGACCTTGGAAAATGTAAGTTGGTGATATCGAGGTCCAGGTTCCACTGCAAATAATGCAGGTTTTGAAGACCTTACAATAGGGATCTTACATTTTTGGCCCTTAAGATTCCTGGGAATTCTGGTATTGGAAAATGTAAGTTGATGATCTTGAGGTGCAGGTTCCACTGCAAATACTGCAGGTTTTGGAGACCTTACAGTCGGGATCTTACATTTGTGGCCCCTGGGATTCGCGGGGAATTCTAGCATTATATGTGTTTTGATGTTCTTTTTTTGTGGGTTGCACATTCTTTTGCACATTCTGTCTAGCAATGCCTGTGTGCATTTGGTCTTGTAAAATGCAAGTTGGTGATAGTGAGGCCCAGGTTCCACTGCAAATAATGCAGGTTTTGGAGACCTTACAATAGGGATCTTACTTTTTTGGTCCTTAATGTTTGATGTTTCTTGGCGTCGCGACGTCGAATTAAATCATACAGATATAGTGGTATACCCCCAAAAAGGAGGGGGGGAAAAGTAAGTTACATTCTCCCCCCCATTTCCATAGTCACTACGTGTGTGGTGTATTCCTGGGGAATACCTTGATTTTACTTTACCTAGGGGGGTCTTAACTTACATTTTTCACCCTTCCAAACGTGAATTTTTGGTACCTTAGAGATTTTAACTTACAATTAACCACCCTAAAAACAGCCCAAAAAATGTAAGTTACATTTTGTCAGGTCCCCCCCCGAAAACCTAGGTTAAGGGGGTAGGGATGCACAAGTAACATTCAGATGGCTTGCTGTGATTCACCGAAATTGGCCATTTGGAGGAATCAGCTGACGTGGCAGCTTTGCTTGTCCTGTCGCCCTGCTGGCTTCCAGCTTCATCCTCGCTGGACTGGTCCGTGGCACACAAATTGCTTGCATCTCCGACCTTTGCGATTTTGAGCAGGAATCTGCAGCGCAGCGAATTTCAAACGACATGGCGCAAATCAAGAATTTCAGATTGTCGGCATATTGTTTCAAGATTGGCAAAACATTTGTGAGAAAAATGAAAATATACAAAAACATTTGTAAATAGAATTGAAAAAGTTTTTCTCTACAAATGGTTTGTACGGGTGAGCAAATACAATTGTGGATATAAAAACAGAAACGTTTCCTCTACAAATGGTATACGGGTGGTCACTACAAAACATTTCCACAATTGTTTGCGCAAAACTATGAAATAGTTGAATGGTGTTTCACAAATTCTTGAAAATTGCATTCTTGATGAACAAGCAATTCTTTTAAGTTTTGAACAGGTATCTCTTTGCAAAGCTTTGAGTCTTGACGGTCTTGACGGCCAAAAATGCATGCTGGGCAGAGACACACCGACCCTTCAACGCAGCTGCTTTTCCAGCAGCCACTTGTCTGTCTAAGACAATCTCTGGGTCAGCTACGCTAAAATCTATCAAGCACAAGCCTCCTAGCGACAGCCTTGAGCGAACCTGGTTTTCAGGCCAATCATCATCATTCAACCCGGCTAAAAGCCAACGCTTCAGTCGCAGTCTACAATCCTCCTCAGAGAAGTCGCCAATTGTCAAAGCTTTCCTGCCATGGATGCCTGGAGCATCTTCAGAATTGCTATGCAAACCACAAATGGCACCATAGCCTGTCCGCACACCTTCGCTGTAAATGGGTCCCAGGTTGAACACGCCCCCTTGCTCACCTCGTCTGTGACGGACATTGGTGGTATTCTTGACCTCTTCTGAGCAGGGCTGGATTCTCAAGGGGAGCAAGGAGGTGGTTCTGCCCTCCCTTCCTGATCTGGACTGAAGAGTTCCAGGCGATTGATGCGAAAAGCTGGCTGGGTCGAAGTGGTCGGCCATTTCAGGCCTAGGAGTACCAGTGACGTCCACATCCTCGCTCTCGCAAGAACTTTCTTGACTGTTGTTTGATCCATGTTCAGACCCAGAATCAATTCCCAGCAGCCTCTTTTCAGTGGACAAGGCAGTCTTGGGCCGTTTGCGTGATTTCCGGCCAGATGCGCTAGCATTCTACGGCTCAGGATTGGCAGGGCGTTTTTTGTTTTCCCAAGCAGGCCATTCAACGCCTGCAAAGCACGCGACGTTTCTTCAGCTGCTTTTGCCTGTTTCTCAAAAGACCTCTCTTCAAAAGCTGTCACTGCCTGGATGTCAAAAAGGGACAGTGAAACTATTCCAGCAACTTCCAAAAAGCGGAATGTCCAGTCAGACGCCAGCTTTGCCAGGTTCACAAAAAGGACCCTGTCACTTGTCAAATTCAGCGCCGGAGCTTTGTCACTAGCCGTCACTAGCCGCAGACTCCCTGAATGCCAAAGAAAATGCAACACCCTGCGCTGCTATCTCTCCAATGCTAACTCGGTGAAGGATAAGCAACGCAGCCTCCCAAGGAGCCTTCCGTGTATGAAACATAACTGCGACATCTTTGGAAACATCTGCGCTCTCAGAGAGCAAAGACAGTAGGAGCACTTCCTTTGCTACTGCATCGGGCTTTGGAGCATGGTGCCTGACAATGAAAGACTGCACCACGGCTGAGCCGGCGTCTGGCAGGCAATGCATACATCCGTTTTTATAAAGGACAAATGGGCATCAAAGGATATGGCTCACGAGGGGCATCATGAAAAGCATCTGCATTTTCAAGTTCCAAGTTATTGTAAATATCTATACAAACACTTTGGACATGGTGCTGACTTCCTGCTGCTTGCTAGCAGCAACATGCCGAGCCAATGGAAAGCCATCAGGCGTGCCAACATTCAACAGGCTGCCAGCAGGAAGCAATGCACCTGCCTCCCTCTCTACAGCTGCTTGGTTTGCTGCCAAACAAGATGCAACATTTCGAGCCTGCGCCAAGCGCGAATACCGCTTTTTCTCCTCCTCAGTAGTTCTAGCCCAAGCATCCTGAGCAGCCTTCTGACGGTCTTGCAAGTTTCCCGCTGGATTCTGCAACATATGCTCTCTACTGAAAATGTGCCAGCCATTTGCGCCCCGGCCTTTGGTTCTTGAATGGGACCACACTGGTCTTTTGATATTGTCCTTTGCAGCTTTCGGTTGCTTCAAGACCCGTCGGCGCCACAGTTCGGTGCTTTGCTTGAAACGGCCCGAAATATGTTTGGCACTAATGCTGCTCAGTTTTGTTTTTTGCCCTTTCTTGACGGTGGACCATTCAGAAAGCCTTGCGAAAGTCCTTTCGATGAAGGTGCTTGTTGGCACTACGCGCCGCAGCACAGCCTCCAAAAACTTGAGCGCGTCTGGCTCTAAAATCTCGTGCTCTGGAACTGTGTCGCGGAGTTGCCTGGCAAAGGCATCAAGCTGGCAGTCTTTGCAGCTGAAAAGTGTTCGCGCACAGGCGAGCTTGTCCTCATCAGTTGCGTCTGCGTCGATCAGAGGAGGGGCAAGGGCCCAAGGATACCGTTGAAAGGGGTGAATTAATTTCCTCCAACACTGGCCTATGACAATGATCAGGCACAACGTACGACGTGTGATTCTAAGGCGTTCCTGGCTCCAAGACAGAACAGGGCCAAAGGCCAGCACAGCTGCATCCCAGCAGAAGCTTTCAGGCTGGTGGGCCAAATGGCTCATAGATTCCAACGCCTTCAAAGCCGGGCTTAAAATGATGCCTTGCAAAAGCAACCCGCCGACTTAGGGCGCAATTCTTCATCCCCTTCATCCACAGGCTCCTCCAAACCGGCATCCTCTTGCACCTCGTCGTCTGGAACCCGCTCAGAGAGCCATGTAGCGCGCTTAAAGAGCGCAAAGTGGACCCTCATTATTGGCTTTGTGAGCACGCACCACAGTGAAGTCATCCAAGCGCTTTGATTATCGGACAAAAAAACCAAGCCTTCCTTACTAAGGTATTACTCTGAGCCTGGCCAATTTCCTCCAAGCTTTGCTTTGGTCAAGTGGAGCGCCCACAGCTTGACCTTCGTCTTCTGGCCCAGAATCTTCTTCAGGAAGAGGGACAATGTATTTGGAAGCTTCAGGCACCAAGCCGCAAAAAAAATGTAACACGGCAACATGCCTGACACACGGGGCTACCTTTGTCCATTTGTTCAGCGCTGGGACGCAGATAGCGCTGAGCAGCTTGGAATTGAGCCATTCCATGCTCTTTTCAATGCTGGCTTCTCTATCTGCGCAGCAGCCGTTCCTAGCGCAGATGTGGACTGATGCTCCTGGAGCTGCAGGCGGGCATGAAAGAACACAGAATAGGGGGAGAACGGGAGAATTATTAGGTAGGAAGTATAGGGAAAGAACTCAACACAACCGGCTCTCTTGTATATCTGGAACCAGGCCCAAGGCCGTGAAACACCTTGGCCCGGGCATCGTTTGGCAAGTAGGCCCTGCCAAGCTTTCCAGCCTTCAGATTTGCCAACGACCTGCTAGCTTGCAAGTGCTTGGACAGGACCATGGCTGTGTCAGGAGCGCGGCCGGTACTGAAGAGGCTGTTGGCGAGAAAAGTTTGGGCCAAAAAAAGCAGCACTCGCAACACCCTGCTTGCAGCACAATAAGGCCACAAGCTTCACTTCAAGCTCACACTTGGTCCATGTGAAAAAAGTGAAATAAAGCCAAATGATGTACACAAATATAAATAATATATAATTAAATGCTATGTAACTATATATATAACTCATCAGGGCCAGAAGTTGGAATGCTGGGGATTGAACAAATGATAATAAAACCTGCCTGAGGATGCCTGCTTATTTTCAGTTACTACTAGGTAAGCCTAAAGCAGCACCCCCTACCCCAACCCAACCGAAACCCAACCCAGTCCTGTCCATGGGCCGGGGAAGAAAGCCACGAAGTCGTCGATGAACCTGGTCCGAGACCGCTTTGCATGTGGTGTTTCATCTTCACATTGCAGAATCATGTGCAAAAAATGTTTTGCCTGCCGGCGGGCCACTGCCCATTCCGCTTGCAGTCCAGGAGGCTCTGAATCTATGATCACAAGCTTTTCAGCCAGGACTTTCCTGACTGCTTCTTTCAAATCATTCAAGAATTTTCCCCTGCCCGTGCTCTGGCCACGCAAAATGAACCAGGTAATATACCGAGATGTTTTGTTCCCCGCTCAATAACATTTCCGTTTCTGTGCTGAGCACACAGGCTTGGAAAAACAAAGACGTTCTGCGACACCACTGAGTGCAAGTGCTTCAGCTGCTGATCGCACGATACCAGAACAGCTGAAAACTTCGCGTCTGAACCGATGAAAACAGGCCTGAGGCCGCCGTCGTCTAGGCAGGCCCCCAACATGCACGAAGCCGTTTTTCGCGGCAAGGCCCTGGGGGGCCTTGCTATGTCAACTTCCAAATCGTGGCCGGTAGCATGGATGCTCAGTTGGCTGTGGCTGGCCAATATTGACCAGCTGGCTGCACCAGCTTCAGTCAGGGCAACTTCTAATTCCGTTTCGTCAAACATAATGTTCAGAATGTGGTACAGCATGCCCCTTTGGCCAAGCCGGTTTCTTTCTGACTGGACATGGGAACCCTGGCAATCAAGGGCTTTGATCACATGGGCTGCGCTTGCCCCATCGACTTCCCTGGCTGATTGCCTCAGGGTGGCAGTGGCCTCGCCAAAGGCAGACCTCAACAGCGCCTCAGGCGTCCACTGCTTCCAAGCCCCCCGGCCTTTTGGTCCAGCGGCTGCAAGGGCAGCATGTGGTCCACGGTTCTGTGGCGGCCAGAAGCATTGGATGCCATTGCCTGCCACTTAAAAGATTCAGCCCTGTGGTCCTTCGATTTTTTTTATAAAGTTTTGCCTGCTTCTTCGGGCGTTCATACGGCGAGCCCCTGCCCTGAAGCCCGCAAGGGCACGGCCACGGCCACGCCCAACACCCCGCCCCAGGCGGCCACCAACACCACGCCCAAGGCGGCCACCACGCCCAAGGCAGCCACCGCCCACGGCCAGGTCCAGGCGCATTTTGGACTGGTTGCTGGTCCATGGCTATCCCAGCCAAATCTTGTAAAATCAGCATTGATCACCCGATGCCCTGCCCAAAAAAACAACAACATCCAAACTCCAACTATAATTTGTTTTGCAGTTCAACTTAGCAAAAGGCAACTCGAGCCTAAATTGTCGGAGAAGAATGCGCATGTGGGAGCACTTGTGCGTCCAAACATCAAACACCCACTTCCCGGTGAGGAAATACACGGCTCTGTGTGCAACACATCATGTCCAGCTCTGTTTGTTCATCTGCTCTTTAAGAATCAGAGGATTAGGACATCAAATCGCTGGATACAAACATATTGCCAACGCTTTGTAGATAAACTGATCCATGTTTGGGTAGCCTGTTGTGGCCACAATAGCGCAAAACATGAGCGCGTTCAAATGGTTGCACATGTTGAATCTGTTTGTTTCAATGTCTGCATTTTTTGTCGAAAATTGTTACAATTATTCAAACAATTGTTTGAAATTAAAAACATTTGTCTATGTTTTTGGAGAACTACTATTTTATAAATTGTTCAAACTTTTGAAACAATTCCAGAACAAATAAAACAGTGTAACAAACAATTGTTGAAACTTTTGAACAATTGTGAAAACAATTGCGGAAACAATTGATGCATGTTTAAATGGATTCCTTGTAAACCCTCAACAGAAGCCTTTTGAAAACATACAACAATAGTGCATCTATGCACTAATCCGCGTACCACATTATCGATTTTTATCGACCAATAATTAATAATGAATAATGTTTGCACCCGATTAGTGACATGGTACCCTATTGTGAGAAATGTCTTGCTCCTAATTCAGTAACATGCTGTTTGTGGGGGGGGGCCTCTATTGTGAGATTTTTTCCAGACTTTTTTCAACTTTTTATTTTTTCCAAATGCTTTACTGCTTATGTTTTATTTATTATTTTATTTTTATTTACGATTGTTTATTTTTTTCATCGCTTCCTTTTTCATTGATTAATGATACTATGAGTGGCTCAGCTACTCAATAATAAAATTGTTTGGATGGTACTCTATTGTGAGCACCAACTTTTGGGAGTGAAAAAAACAAAACCCTTTCTCCACCTTTCTTTGGGTAAAGCTGGTCTTTTTACTTTTGAAAGCCATATTTGTGTTAAAGCTTTAAAATGCAAGGTTTTCCAAATAATTAGATGCCTGAAAAAAAACATGAATGGCTCAGTTACTCAATAAAATTGTTTGGATTGTACTCTATTGTGAGCACCAACTTTTGGGAGTGAAAAACAAACAAAACCCTTTCTCCACCTTTCTTTGGGTAAAGCTGGTGCCTTTACTTCAGAAAGCCATATCTGTGTAAAAGCTTTAAAATGCAAGGTTTTCCAAATAATTAGATGCCTGAAAAAACATGATTGGCTCAGTTACTCAATAATATAATTGTCTGGATGGCACTCGATTGTGAGCACCAACTTTTGGGAATGAAAAAAAACGAAACCCTTTCTCTACCTTTCTTTGGGTAAAGCTGGTCTTTTTACTTTAGAAAGCCATATTTGTGTTAAAGCTTGAAAATGCAAGGTTTCCCAAATAATTAGATGCCTTATTAAACCCTTATCAAAAAACAGCATCCAGACAATTTTTCAAGGGGGTACCTCATGAGTGGCTCAGTTACTCAATAACAAAATTGTCTGGATGGTACTCTATTGTGAGCACCAACTTTTTTAAAAAGAAAAAAAACAAAACCCTTTCTCCACCTTTCTTTGGGTTAAGCTAGCCCCTTTACTTTAGAAAGCCTTTTTTGTGTTAAAGCCTTAAAATGCAAGGTTTCCCAAATAATTACATGCCTTATTAGACCCTTATTAAAAAACAGCACCCAGACAATCTTTCAAGGGGATACCTCATGATTGGCTCAGTGACTCAATAATATAATTGTTTGGATGGTACTCTATTGTCAGCACCAACTTTTGGGAGTGAAAAAAAAAACAAATCCTTTCTCCACCTTTCTTTGGGTAAAGCTGGACCCTTTACTTTTGGAAGCCATATTTGATCATATTTGTGTTAAAGCTTTAAAATGCAAGGTTTTCCATACAATTACTGTAGATGCCTTAGTAAACCCTGATTAAAAAAAAACACCCAGACAATTTTTCAAGGGGGTACCTCATGAGTGGCTCAGTTACTCAATAATATAATTGTCTGGATGGTACTCTATTGTGAGCACCAACTTTTTGGAGTGAAAAAAAATACAAAACCCTTTCTCCACCTTTCTTTGGGTTAAGCTAGTCCCTTTACTTAGAAAGCCATATTTGTGTTAAAGCCTTAAAATGCAAGGTTTCCCAAATAATTACATGCCTTATTAGACCCTTATTTAAAAAAAAACAGCACCCAGACAATCTTTCAAGGGGATACCTCATGATTGGCTCAGTTACTCAATAATAAAATTGTTTGGATGGTACTCTATTGTGAGCACCAACTTTTGGGAGTGGAAAAAAACAACAAAACCCTTTCTCCACCTTTTTTTGGGTAAAGCGGGTCCCTTTACTTTAGAAAGCCATATTTGTGTTAAAGCTTTAAAATGCAAAGTTTCCCAAATAATTAGATGCTGTATTGAACCCTTATTTAAAAACAGCACCCAGACAATCTTTCAAGGCGATACCTCATGATTGGCTCAGTGACTCAATAATATAATTGTTTGGATGGTACTCTATTGTGAGCACCAACTTTTGGGAGTGAAAAACAAACAAAACCCTTTCTCCACCTTTTTTTGGGTAAAGCGGGTCCATTTACTTCAGAAAGCCATATTTGTGTAAAAGCTTTAAAATGCAAGGTTTTCCAAATAATTAGATGCCTGAAAAAAACATGATTGGCTCAGTTAATCAATAATATAATTGTCTGGATGGCGCTCCATTGTGAGCACCAACTTTTGGGAGTGGAAAAAAAAGCAAAACCCTTTTTCCACCTTTCTTTGGGTAAAGCTGGTCCGTTTACTTTAGAAAGCCATATTTGTGTTAAAGGTTTAAAACGCAAGGTTTCCCAAATAATTAGATGCCGTATTAAACCCTTATTTAAAAACAGCACCCAGACAATTTTTCAAGGGGATACCTCATGATTGGCACAGTTACTCAATAATATAATTGTTTGGATGGTACTCTATTGTGAGCACCAACTTTTGGGAGTGGAAAAAAACAACAAAACCCTTTCTCCACCTTTCTTTTGGTAAATCTGGTGCCTTTACTTTAGACAGCCATATTTGTGTTAAAGCTTTAAAACGCAAGGTTTCCCAAATAATTAGATGCCGTATTAAACCCTTATTTAAAAACAGCACCCAGACAATTTTTCAAGGGGATACCTCATGATTGGCACAGTTACTCAATAATATAATTGTTTGGATGGTACTCTATTGTGAGCACCAACTTTTGGGAGTGGAAAAAAACAACAAAACCCTTTCTCCGCCTTTTTTTGGGTAAAGCGGGTCCCTTTACTTTAGAAAGCCATATTTGTGTTAAAGCTTTAAAACGCAAGGTTTCCCAAATAATTAGATGCCTTATTAAACCCTTATCAAAAAACAGCACCCAGACAATTTTTCAAGGGGGTACCTCATGAGTGGCTTAGTTACTGAATAATATAATTGTTTGGATGGTACTCTATTGTGAGCACCAACTTTTGGGAGTGAAAACAAACAAAACCATTGAAAGCAATTAAATTGAACGTAAATTGAAATTAAATTAAAATCAATTGAAAGTAAATTGAAAGTAAATTGAAATCAATTGAAAGTAAAATGAAATTAATTGAAAGCAAATTGAAATCAATTGAAAGTAAATTGAAATCAATTGAAAGTAAATTAAGAGTAAATTTAAATAAATTATAAATAAATTGAAATCAATTTAAAATAAATTGAACTCAATTAAAAGTAAATTGAAAACAATTGAACGTAAATTAAAAGTAAATTGAAACCAATTAAAAGTAAATTGAAGCCAATTAAAAGTAAATTGAAATCAATTGAAAGTAAATTGAAATCAATTGAAAGTAAATTAAAAGTAAATTGAAATCAATTGAAAAAATGAAATCAATTAAAAGTAAATTGAAATCAATTAAAAATAAATTGAAACCAATTAAAAGTAAATTGAAATCAATTAAAAGTAAATTGAAATCTATTGAAAGTAAATTGAAATCAATTGAAAGTATATAAATTGAAATCAATTGAAAGTAAAATGAAATCAATTGGAAGTAAATTGAAGTCAATTGAAAGTAAATTGAAATCAATTAAAAGTAAATTGAACTCATTTGAAAGTAAATTGAAAGTAATTTGAAATCCTTACTTAAGTTGATTAATCAAAACAATGTTGGGGGGTTCAAAAAAAGTGCGAGTTATAGAGTATCCTCAAATTGTTTGGAGGGGGGGGCCCTCACACTAATCAGCAGCAAACATTAAAGGCTAATGGCTAAAAAATGCTAAAACATGTTTAAAAACTATTTGCACATCTTTGCCACGTTGGGCCCATGTCCGACTCAACCCGAGCTCTTCCCAGCAGCTTGGCACCTCGTGCCGCCTCAAGAGTCGCAAGACGTCATGGCCTCAATGCACAAGGCTTGGATGACTTCAATGCTTCTCAGACTGTTTCTCCAGCGACAGAGCAACCATGATCCACCTGCAATAGTAATCAGCCTTGACAAGTCACCAAGCCAATTTTGCTAGTGATATTTAGCATAATTGCCTCACGACTGTCAAAGTGAATGAACTTTGATCGTTGAATTCTTAGTTCAAGCGTCCAACTCTTGCGAACAACATTCTGCCAGTCCATCTACAATGTCCCACGAAAAAACACGAAAGTCTCCAGGGATTCGCACGAAAAAACACAATCTCTCTGCTCAAGTGGCGAACCTCGCATGACCACACTGTCAGCATCTGTCAGTTGTTCGAACATCCCATCGTGCTGGTTAACGTGTGTTCACCCAGCGACCCAGCAAGTCCTGCTATATTTCTCCAACTCCCAGTCTCAGTCTTCACATTCTGCACATTCTTTACTTTGGAATTTTTGGGGACGGCTGCCTTTTTAAAAAGAATGAACTCTTTCGGACTTGATGGCATCTAAAATCTAAATTCATGCTCAGTCTGCGACATGGCAGGGATTTGTTGCCATCACCTTGGCTGTCTGGAAAATACGTATGTTACAGTAAAAATCGTTGCTTCCTATTCAACGGCTTCTGTAAACTTCCGACTCCAGAGTAAGAGAATTGCCCCAATATCACCAATCACACTTAATTCATGCATTTCACATCCCATCACTCCAAGTACGCTTCCTCCCAACACCAGGCAGAAGCAGCAAACCCAGTAGACAAGCTGCGTCAATTTTGTGCCAAACAACTCATTTGCAAGCATCAATGTACTCTGACCACGTAGGCCAAAGGACTCAAGTCCAGCCTATTGTGATATTTTGTGCACTGAATTAAGCATGCACTGCAAAGCAGCTAAAAAATCAGGCGAAGGCCAAAGGTCTGATGAAACTGAATCCAACAGAAAAACGAACAAATCTAATAAATAACACAAAACTAATAATATGAAACTATTGGAAGCCTCTGCTTCTTGACTCTTTGCATTTGCAAAGGTGCAGAAGTAAAAAGCTACCAGTTCATCAACTCTTTGACCTGGTGCTATCTGCTATTGGAGATCAACAATTTGGAAACATTCGATGCCTTCCCGGCAGACGTCCAAGTGGAACATGTGCCTAGCCGCCTAGCCCGCCACGCGGGCCCGGCTGGTGGCTGGGGCGGAGAAACGACGCCGTGAGGAAGCAGCGCCGCTGCGCTTGCGGCGTTCCGAGGCGACTTCAGCGATCCGTTGTCGGTCCAAAGCCTGACAAAGGCTTTGCTGATCCAGCCCATATACACAAGTAGCGCAAAGATGTCGATTGAAAAGTGATGAAAAATATGAAACACCATGGAAAGCCATGACAGCTCCAACACAACCGCAGATTCCAATGATATCAGAGAGGGTCTATTTAGGATATTCAACATAAACATACTGGATGCAAAGATATGCAAAGGCAAACAAAATGACATTGCCTGGCTGCTATCACAGACATGACACATTCACCAGCCGCAGGTGTTTCTCCGAGCGTGACAAAGGCCAGTCAAAGACGACAGTTGACCTGGCATCACCCCGGGGGGTTCATCTGGTCGGTAGTGTTCAATGTCTCAAAAACAGTTTTGGTTTACCATTACCGGTTTTACTTGGTTTACAATCTATTGTGCTAGCTGCTAACTTCTATGCCGTCACAAGCCAGATCTGCCCAAAAGGCTCTTCGTCGCTGGAGCTCTCAGCTGATGATGGGCATCGAGTCTCCTGTCAGCTGAGTTAAAGAATTACTCACATAATTAATAATTGATTCACTTCATGCTAAAAGTTGGTGAAAAGTTCGGTTCAATCTACAAGCTTTGTCTGGAACTCAGCAAAGGTCATTTTGCGTGAAAGACCAGCAACAAGAAGAAAAGGAAAACACACTTAATGGAAATATAATGAAATGAACACTCTGCATGTTCAGGGTCCCTGCTCCAAATCAAGAAAGTGTTCATCAGTTTCCCCCACGTAGTGAGATGTTGCATAAGAATTGATGAGCCCTTTACAAGGCAGAATCGCACCCGCATCAACAACCTGTCTTTTGACATTGTGCGACAGGTGCACAGGTCACTAACTGGAGGCTCAGAGGTGGTCAGGAGTCCCGGTCTGCCCGATGAAACATCCAAAGCAAAATTGACTCATGAAACAAGACGGACGAGGACTTAATTCATCTCAATACCCTTCCTCCGCGTGGCTGATCGCAATCTCCCGTTGTCTCACAAGCTCCTCGTGGATTTCATGGATGCTTGGTGCCAAATTGACGTCATGGCATCGAGGCACCACAAATTAGGGGCAAGGAATGGCCAGTCAAAGTCGCAATTCCGTTCCGTACAACGATGGAGATGGTGGAGCTCTGTGTGGCCAAATTGCCATCACAAAAATCAAAAACACGGTGGGAAGCAGCGACAAAGTGAAGCCAAGTCCAAGTGGAGAAGGAGCTGGGCAAACAAAGAAGCTTCGCATTGCAATTTGCAGGTTCCTTGTTTGATTTTAGAAATGGATTTGAGTTCCTAAGGGAGCACAAAATGGGACCCAGAGTATGCTGTTTACTGAACTCATGAGCCTCACGGTTGGCAAGCTCGGTTTCTTTTTGACCTCAGGCTCACAGCTGCTGCATCTTTGCAACTGACTCAAAGGTACCGGATCAAATCGACGGCTGTCTTGCCACACAACTCTAAAGTTTAGGATTCTCTTGGCTCCTAATTGAATAATTAGAAACCTGCTCATACCTGCTCATACATCCCTAGCACTATGCCATGTGTAAGTCTGGAACATAGTTTTCACAGTTTTTCATCAACCACACTTTGTGCCACCCCTGAGCTCTGCCACAAAAGTTCTGGAACGTTCCCTTCCCGTAGATTCTGGCCATAACACTGATCCGTTGTTCTCGAAGGGTAGTGTTCCGCAAAGTGGATGCATGGCGCAACCTCAACTGATATGCAAATTGCATCTTGTAGGGCCGTAGCCACATCAATCACATGAAGCAGAATGTAGTAAGGTTCTGGATTCGAACCGGAACCGTGGAACCAAACCGTAGAAAATCAAATAGCCTATGAACCGTAGGAACCGTGAACCGCTGGAACCGTGTGCAAAACCGAACCGGAGGAACCGGAACCGTCTTACCCTCTCCCAATACTTGGAGAGCCCGGGAACTTGTGAACTTATAAGTTAACTTACGGTGAACTTATCTTAGGGGTATGTTAAGTTCCATCTAAGTGCAACCTAAGTTAGCTAAGTTGTTTATATCATTTTTTTTTAACCTGGTTTGACGCCTTTGCCACGATTACGCGCGTTTTTTCCACGACATGATCCAGAGTTTGCTACGTCAGGACACCAGCCTATATATATATATATGAAGCGACCGAGCCAAACATTGCGGACCAAAAAAGACCATATTTCAGGTTGATAGCAAAACTCACGAGATGATTGGTTTCGTAGAACTTCAATCATGTGCCGCGGACACTGAAAATTTGCTGTGACCACCCGTGGACACGCGGACAACCTACAATCATGCTCCCATAACACTTCAGTCAAATATGCAATTTAACCTATGCTTCCGCGGACACAGACCCGCGGACTTCCCAGCTAGCATCTTTTTTACTCGCGGACCGTTCGTGGACACCTAGTCTACCTCCAAAACAGGCTGCGTGAGATCTATGACGATGGCCTGCACATGCTTCCTAGCTGTTTCGATCCAACTCGCCTCTGGTAAAACTCACACAAGCAAACACTGCACATCGTTGATCTTATTTTCTTGCTATTGACTACCATTTCCATCCATTTCCTTTCTCATTCCACTCAACCTTCAAAAACTTGTAAAAGTATAACTTACCTAAGTTCTACATAACTTCATTTCATCCCTTACCAACATAAGAACCTAAGTAACTTATAAATCACTAAGTTAGAGGTTAAGTCAGAGTTGAACTTATGATCGAAGTTAACCATTTAGGAGATTATCAAAGGAAGTTTAGGGGGAGAAACTTCCGTGTTACGGACTTCCGGGAGAAACTTAGTTTCTTTCAGGGAAAGAGTTAGTCAGGGTCTTAGTTGAGGGAAAGAGTTAGGGAAAGGTCAGGGAAAGAGTTAGTCAAAGAAAGAGTTAGTCAGGGAAAGGTTAGTTAGGGAAAGAGTTCATCAGGGAAAGAGTTAGTCAAAGAAAGAGTTAGTGAGGGAAAGAGTTAGTTAGGGAAGAGTTCAGTCAGGGAAAGAGATCAGGGAAAGAGTTAGTCAAAGAAAGAGTTAGTAGTTAGTTAGGGAAAGAGTTCATCAGGGAAAGAGTTAGTCAAAGAAAGAGTTAGTGAGGGAAAGAGTTAGTTAGGGAAAGAGTTCATCAGGGAAAGAGTTAGTCAAAGAAAGAGTTAGTGAGGGAAAGAGTTAGTTAGGGAAAGAGTTCATCAGGGAAAGAGTTAGTCAAAGAAAGAGTTAGTCAGGGAAAGAGTTAGTTAGGGACAGAGTTCATCAGGGAAAGATCAGGAAAGAGTTAGTCAAAGAAAGAGTTAGTGAGGGAAAGAGTTAGTTAGGGACAGAGTTAATTGTAACTTTTAGATGTCAGGGAAAGAGTTAGTCAAAGAAAGAGTTAGAATGGCATTGCAAGTGGTGCTGGTGGAGGAGTTGCCGATGGAGTTTTGAAGGAAGTCTCGCACGAAATGCGTTTTTGAGAGATAGCAGATGCACGAAACCCTATGTTTTTCCATACAAAGTCTGTCCCCGAACCTCGATGATCTACCTCTGCGGTGCGACGGTTGCGAGACGGTCTCGTGTGTGGTCGGATCATGGTCGGATCATGTTCGGATCATGCTCGGATCATGGTCGGATCGGTTCCGCATTGTAAATGGGGTTTCACCTGTGTTTCGTGCATGTGCGGTCGACAGAATCTCATTGTGATTTGTAACTGTAGGGTCGTTCCTGCCGATGGAATTCCATTGTGATTTGCAACTGTAGGATCGTTCCCGCAATGCAAATGGCATTGCAAGTGGTGCTGGTGGATGAGTTGCCGATGGAGTTTTGGAGGAAGTCTCGCACGAAATGCGTTTTTGAGAGATAGCAGATGCACGAAACCCTATGTTTTTCCATACAAAGTCTGTCCCCGAACCTCGATGATCTACCTTTGCGGTGCGACGGTTGCGAGACGGTCTCGTGTGTGGTCGGATCATGGTCGGATCATGTTCGGATCATGCTCGGATCATGGTCGGATCGGTTCCGCATTGTAAATGAGGTTTCACCGTGCATGTGCGGTCGACAGAATTCCATTGTGATTTGTAACTGCAGGGTCGTTCCCGCAATGTAAATGGGATTGCAAGTGGTGCTGGTGGATGAGTTGCCGATGGAATTCCATTGTGATTTGCAACTCCAGGATCGTTCCCTCACTGTAAATGGGATTGCAAGTGTTGCTGGTGGATGAGTTGCCGATGGAATTCCATTGCGCTTTGCAACTGTAGGATCGTTCCCGCAGTGTGTGGCTGCATTGGTAATACTATTGTCTTTTGCAGCTGGACTTCGTAAATCGTATTGGAGTGGCTGCATGAAGGCTGCCACATTGATTTGTCAGCAGATTTTTTTCATTTTGGCGCTAGTGAATTTCCTTCTAAAAATCCTTTTAGAAAGTGCTTCAAAATCGTCTTTTTTTCGCTCTGGCGTCGAGATCCGGTTTTGGAGCTACAATTTCCGACGCCGTTGCGCGTACTTCTATTGTGTTTTGCAACTCAGTCTCTGCAGATCGCATTGTAATGGCTCCGTCAAGGTTTCTTCGTGCTGTGGCTGCATTGGTAATACGATTGTCTTTTGCAGCTGGATCTCGTAAATCGTATTGGAGTGGCTGCATGAAGGCTGACACAGTGATTTGTCAGCAGATTTTCTCCATTTTGGCGCTAGTGATTTTCCTTCTAAAAATCATTTTAAAAAGTGCTTCAAAATCGTCTTTTTTTCGCTCTGGCGTCGAGATCCGGTTTTGGAGCTACAATTTCCGACGTCGTTGTGCGTAGTTCTGTTGTGTTTTGCAACTCAGTCTCTGCAGATCGCATTGTAATGGCTGTAATGAGGCTGCTTCGTGCTGTGGCTGCATTGGTAATACTATTTTACTATTGTCTTTTGCAGCTCGATCTCGTAAATCGTATTGGAGTGGCTGCATGAAGGCTGCCACAGTGATTTGTCAGCAGATTTTCTCCATTTTGGCGCTAGTGATTTTCCTTCTAAAAATCCTTTTAAAAAGTGCTGCAAAATCGTCTTTTTTTCGCTCTGGCGTCGAGAATCCGGTTTTGGAGCTACAATTTCCGACGCCGTTGTGCGTAGTTCTATTGTGTTTTGCAACTCAGTCTCTGCAGATTGCATTGTAATGGCTGTGTCAAGGTTTCTTCGTGCTGTGGCTGCATTCGTAATACTATTGTCTTTTGCAGCTCGACTCGGTTTTGGAGCTACAATTTCCGACGCCGTTGTGCGTAGTTCTATTGTGTTTTGCAACTCAGTCTCTGCAGATCGCCTGCTTGCATTTTTTTTCGGATTTTGCCTGCTTGCAAACTCCAAAGCTTGGCAAATGCAATTTTTGGGTTTTGGCATCGAGATCCGGTTTTGAAAGCTCGTCTTGTATAGCCTGAGGCAGTGCATGTGTAGTTTCAGCTCTGCCAGGCTGTGTGCGAATTGTGCATGTTTGAGGTTTGAAGTGTGAAGGAAGCAGTGAGAAGTGTGAAGTGTGGAGTGTGAAGTGTGAAGTGTGGAGTGTGAAGTTTAAGTTTGGAGTGCGAAGAGCGCAGTGTGAAGTGTGAAGTGTGAGGTTTGGAGTGTGAAGGAAGCAGTGAGAAGTGTGAAGTCTGAAGTGTGAAGTGTGGAGTGTGAAGTGTGGAGTGTGAAGTTTCAGTTTGGAGTGCGAAGAGCGCAGTGTGAAGTGTGAAGTGTGAAGTGTGAAGTGTGAGGTTTGGAGTGTGAAGGAAGCAGTGAGAAGTGTGAAGTGTGGAGTGTGAAGTGTGAATTGTGGAGTGTGAAGTTTGAAGTTTGGAGTGCGAAGAGTGCAGTGTGCAGTGTGCAGTGTGAGGTGTGGAGTGTCGAGGGAAGGACACGGTCGGGACAGGTTGTCTTCGAACTATAGAGGTCATTTATGTTTGGGAAACTTCCGCCGCCGGCTTGCCCGGGTCTATGTTAACTCAAGTTATAAGTTAATTTAGGTAGTTATAAGTTAGCTTATAAGTCGATAAGTTCCTGGGGCTCTCCAAGTAAACTGATTGGACAAGTTGTAATTGCTTTTTGAGTTCAATGAAAAAAGCAAATTCCAGGAGAATAAATTACATGCATTGACAATATCAGGAAGCTTTGGTTTGCCGAGTTCAGCTCTCTCCGCTCTTTGAAAGCCGCTGCTCATGAAACCAGTTGCGGGAAGCAATCTGTATTTGCCTTTCCGACGCCGGAAAAAAACAAATATCAATGCAGAATGTTCCAAACACCGAACCGAACCGAACCGAAATCGACCAGAAACCGCAGGAACCGAAACCGAACATGAACCGAACCGGGCCTATAGCAAATACTAGAAACCGAAACCGAACCGAACCGAACCGAAACCACACTGAGTGAAGCAATCAATTCTCTGAAAAGGATTTCTTCCAGTGAGTGTTGGTCTAACTCTTGCCGAGTCAGAGAGCTCTTCCCCGCCTTGAAAGTATTCTCCCGATTTTCAGCAAGAAAGAAGAGTGTCCAAGTGGGAAAAATCCTTCCCCGCAAGGCTTTGTTCCCGAGGGTATGGTACTTCGAAGTGCTGACCCTTTGGCAGGAAACAACTGTGAATCTTCCTTGGACCCTACTGAGCGCTTGGCAAAGCACACAGAGACTCTTTGAAGTGTTTGTTTGGCAAACGAAGCCAAGAGACTTCACGCCTGCCTTGGATTGTGAAAAACCAACGCGTATGATAGTTGTTAAACCAGGGAGCAAGTGCTGTCCCTGATAAAATATGGCTAAAAACCACTCCCAGTTTTGTAGCATGTGACAGCAAGATCAGTGAAAGACCTGCAGGAATGGGTTCGAACTCTGTGTGTAGCGCTAGCTGTGCAGCCCAAGTGACAACACATGAGGGACACGAGACAGGGATCATATGAGCTCAAATCAAAAAGGCTGTCGAAGACGACGTAGAAGCGAGGTGCAAGTGCAAGCTGTGGGAAGTCTCGAGGATCCTGCAACGATTCTCTTCCTGGATTATTTTAGACCATGCTTGCAGTATCTTGCAGGAAAGTAAAATTCAAAAACCAATGTCTGAGACCATGGTGAGAATGTGAGATTTGAAAGATCAGCACAAAACTATACAAAACATTGCAAAACCAATGCTCCCGGCGGGCCTTGTCATATGCGAACATGACCAAATCTCCACCCATTCGATTGGCCTTATATCAGCCCCACACATCATCTTGACTGACTCAAGCTTAAGTCTGGCCGTGGGATCAAAGCAAAGAATTGCAATGTGACAACATCTGCCACATTCTGCAACTAAAATCAATGTGAATACCAATGACTGAGATTATCCATCCTCGCCTACGCATCAGCTACACAAGGCATGTGTAGCTAGCAAGTGTGAATCCTTACTCCTACATTATTGTTCTCTTTACAAATGGTGCATGCAGGTTGCCACTCCAAATCAGCGGCCGTTGGGCCATCGGTTCAGGTCTTTGCAAACTTTGTTGGTGTTGGTGGTATCTAACTGCTGCCTTCCCAGGTGCTGGTTGAAAGTCGCAAAAGTGCGTCCTCCAAATCCCCCATTTCACTGGCAGCAACTTGGGTGCCTGGTCACCAGCAACTGTCTCACTGGCGTAGTCTCCTACCTGATTGATTAATCTAGCAACTAAGCGCAACCTCAAGACATAAATACAATTCATGGACATGATCCCAAAATCTCTCAGCCCCCGACATGGCAGCGCACATCGATCCAGAAGCCAAGGTGCTGCATGGCGAATCAGTAATGCTACGGCCGGTGCAGAACGTGAATGAGCTGCCTGTGCTGTGACCTTTTGAGCGAATCGTGTGTGAGAACAGTTGCACAGTTCGTGCAATAGAACCATGTATGAGCATGTTGCATTGCTTGCAACATCTTCCAATCATTTGAATCATGCCATACCAAGTGTACATGATGCTTTCAGACACTTCTTCGGGACAAGTGGTCAGAGATGGTCAGAGGTTGTGCCCAAATCTCTGGTTGTTCATCGCCTTCATGCAAACATCTGGTGTTCCTCTCTTGTCTGAAAACCAGGACGACCAAATAAGACGTGCGAGATGACACTAATGACACTGGCAAACAATTTGTAGTAGGTCAATTCATGACCACCTGCAGAGTACAAATCAAATGCTCAGGGAAGTCAAATTTTTCTTCATCCACGAATTCCTCTACCTCTTTGGCCCCCAATGTATTTCCCATGACAACATTGATAGCAATGATGATCTTGGGCCCCAGCAGCCCCGGGGATGTCCCGGGCCAAATCCGCTGTGAGGTAATTGGGCAGGGGGGCCTTCGGCCTTAGCGTTGGACCGTTTCTGCAGGGAAATGGTTTGAAATCTTGCGAAACCCTCCTGGGATTGAGATCTGGTGAAATGTTTAAATCTTTGGGGTTATGAGTTGGCAACTAACTGCAGCACCCGAAAATCTGCAGCAGCTCTTTTCTCGCGCCATAACTTGAGCCACGATCTTGAGCCACAAGCATCGAGTAGCGAAGCTTTCAGCCATGTCTATGTCATCCTTAGTGCAGGGGCCATGCTTCTAAAAACCAAGCTCACCCTTCTACACATCACTGCTAGGTACAATGAAGCTGGAGTGTTTCACGTTCACACATCCACACTCCCCCTACCTCATTTTGAGGTACCTAACCAGGAAACAAAAAAAACTCTAGCGCAGCAGCTCCTGAACCAAAAAAAACGCAAAACCGCTTAGACATCCTCTATGATTTCATTCCAGCTGTGCTCGCTCAGTTCCTCTTCTTCAGGAGATAGTCCACCATCTCGTCGTCGGAGATCAGAAAGGATCGGCTGAGCCCTTTCCACAGCTGAAGTCTGCCACCTTGACTTAGCCCTTGGTGCCCTCGAAGTTGGTAGCGGAGCATAGGACTTCGCCACTACAGCGCTTGGCACACCAATGCTTCCAAGGGTTTCCGAACCTTGCATTTCGGAAAGCAAAACTCGATGAGCTCCTTCAGCACCAGGTAGTTCAGGACCTCCAGGTTGAAGCGCTCCACGATCATGTGGTGCTCCAAGGTCGCTCCCAGCACTGAGCCCATCACGCTTCTTCACCTTGAAAAAGGTCCATCCTGTCCACTGGCCTCTTCCATGATCCCTCACAGGATCAGTCCAGCGGTCCTGGTAGATGAACTTCTCCTTGGGCTCGGTCACAAAGCCAATCGTCACTCGATCCACCTCCAGGTTATCAGCCGCTAGTGGTGCAGCCTTGTGCACGGGGTGGAAGTATCTCTTGCGAGGCTCTCGGTGACAACGAATCAGCCATCCATCCAAGACCTGATCCGCAATCAACCGATCTTTTCCTCCAGGCGGAGGTGGCGCCGCAAACTCCACATTCTCCCACGGTCTGGTAGTAGAGCTCGGCATCCTCATAGCTCTGGTGCAACCTTCCCTTTCGGAGTCCACTGAGACCCCCAGTTTTCATCAGAAGAATCACCTCCAGAACCCTGAGTCTCCAAAACTAGTAAATTTAGGTGCCCAAAAAATTACGTAAATTTTGGGATTTACTAACGTGGATTTACGTAATTTTTTATTAACGTTAGTAAAATTTACTAACGTTAGTAAATTGATTTACTAACGTTAGTAAATGCATTTACTAATCCAACCTTTTTTTTGGGTTTGCATTTTTGATGTTGTTTTTTGGCTAGTGCCTGACAAGGAATTTTCTTGAAACTCGTAAGGTTGGGAAAGATTAGACATGTTTCCATCAGAGAATTTACTTGAGGTGGGTTATGCTGTGATAGATTTGTAGATGTGTTTGTGGAAGATTTTACATGAGCTTTGCGGGTTTGTGACAAAGAATTTACTTGGGATGTTGTGGTTTTGTGGTCGGATTTACATGAGATCTAGGCCCCTGGTGGAAAATGGAATTATGCAAAATATCTAATCCTGACATGAACTCAGAGACAATGCATCATTTCTTGGTGCACTGCAGTGGGTAGCAAAACATTGCTCAGCAACAAAAGTAAATTCAACTTACTTCTCATGGTTAAGTTTTATAAAATGCTATTTGGGATTTACTCTATGTATTATATTTGTACATTAACTAATGGGTACCCAAAAAACAAACCTGAAAACTAAGGGTGGATTGGCATAAGGAATTTACTTTTGGAGCTGCCTGTTGCACAAGATGCACATAAACAGAATTTACATAAGCATAGATGAATCCACAGAAGGAAACATTGGATCTTGACTTCAATTTTCTTTGGAATAAAACTAAAGAAAATTACTATAAAATAAAACCTGATGAAGTATCATAGCAATGAGAACCATATCATAGTTTGTTTTTCCAGGCAAAAGAAAAAAGTTCAGGATTGCTTGTTAGAAACCTTGATCAACTTATATAAACGTTTGCCCATGGGGTGATACTTAGCTGACTGTATTTGTGATAATGTATGACATACTTTGGAGAAGGTTTGGATGAAATTCTAGTCAGCCCTTGGCTGGCTTCAAAAGATACATCAATGAAGTCTCATTGAGACCATGGCCCCACTTTCAATTCCATCTTGATATTTTTTTGGACATGTGTTTAATGATTTGCAAGGTTTTAATAAAAATGATTGAAGCCCGGTCAAAAGCATCATGCACCCCTGGTGCCTTCTCGATGCACTTTAATACAGATGATTGAAGCCTGGTTAAAAGCATCATGCACCACTGATGCCTTCTCGATGCACTTTTTGATGCACTTTTGATGCATTTTTGATGCACTTTTGATGCACTTTTAAATTTGATGCACTTTTGATTCACTTTTGATGCATTTTTGATGCACTGTTGCATTTTTTAAGCACTTTTGCTGCCTTTTGATGCACTTTTGATGCATTTTTGATGCACTTTTGATGCACTTTTGATGCATTTTTGATGCACTTTTGATGCACTTTTGATCATTTTTGATGCACTTTTGATGCATTTTTGATGCATATTTGATGCATTCTTGATGCACTTTTGATGCACTTTTAAATTTGATGCACTTTTGATGCACTTTTGATGCACTTTTGATGCCTTCTCGATGCACTTTTGATGCACTTTTGATGCACTTTTGATCTATTTTGATGCACTTTTGATGCACTTTTGATTCACTTTTGATGCATTTTTGATGCACTTTTGATGCATTTTTGATGCACTTTTGATGCACTTTTAAATTCGATGCACTTTTGATGCACTTTTGCTGCCTTTTGATGCACTTTTGATGCACTTTTTAAAAGTGCATCAAAATTGCGTCATTTTTTTTCATGAATTCTGTTTAAAAAAGAAAATATTTGTCAAAAAATATCTTGAAAAATGTACGCAGCAAGTTCCAAGTCAAGTTCACTGGATGCAGACCTGAGTAAAGTTCACTGGATGCAGTCTCAGGTAAAGTTCACTGGATGCAGCCTGAAGCAAGGTTCACTGGGTGCAGTGTCAAGTAAAGTTCACTGGATGCAGTCTCAGGCAAAGCCCAGAAAGGAACCAGCAGTCTCAAGTAAAGATCACTGGATGCAGTCTCAAGTAAAGTTCACTGGATGCAGCCTCAAGTAAAGTTCACTGGATGCAGCCTGAAGTAAAGTTCACTGGATGCAGACCCAGGTAAAGTTCAATGGATGCAGTCTCAAGTCAAGTTCACTGGATGCAGCCTGAAGTAAAGTTCACTGGATGCAGATGCAGCCTCAGGTATACTCAAGTAAAGTTCACTGGATGAAGACCCAGGCAAAGTTCAATGGATGCAGTCTCAAGTCAAGTTCACTGGATGCAGCCTGAAGTAAAGTTCACTGGATGCAGTCTCAAGTAAATACAAGTAAAGTTCACTGGATGCAGTCTCAAGTAATGCTCTGAAAGGAAACAGTCCCAAGTAAAGTTCACTGGATGCAGACCCGGGTAAAGTTCAATGGATGCAGTCTCAAGTCAAGTTCACTGGATGCAGCCTGAAGTAAAGCTCACTGGATGCAGTCTCAAGTAAACTCAAGTAAAGTTCACTGGATGCAGTCTCAAGCAAACTCAAGTAAAGTTCACTGGATGCAGTCCCAAGTGAAGTTCACTGGATGCAGCCTCAAGTAAAGTTCACTGGATGCAGCCTGAAGTAAAGTTCACTGGATGCAGACCCAGGTAAAGTTCAATGGATGCAGTCTCAAGTCAAGTTCACTGGATGCTGCCTGAAGTAAACTTCGCTGGATGCAGTCTCAAGTAAACTCAAGTAAAGTTCACTGGATGCAGTCTCAAGTAAAGCTCAGAAAGGAAACAGTCCCGAGTAAAGTTCACTGGGTGCAGTCCCAAGAAACAGGATGCAGCCGCAAGTAGTTCAGAAAGGAAGCAGTCTCAAGTAAAGTTCACTGGATGCAGCCCCAAGTAAAGTTCACTGGATGCAGCCTCAAGTAAAATTCACTGAGTGCAGTGTAGGTGTGAAAAACACGAGTCTTTACAAATCTCCCTGTTTGAAACATGTCTCAAGCACATGCAGCCCAAAACTTTGGCAGCAGCATTTTCTTCAGCTCTGGCTTGCAAGCATCAATGGTCAAAGTGTCGTTCGAGTTCATAGCCAAGAAAAGCATCGTCTTCAAGTTCAGTTCAATTGCAGGTTCATTGTCACCAGGTAGATTTACATGAGTTCTTGGGCTTTGTGGTATTGACTTTAGAATATTGACTTTACTTTTGGTAATCTATAAAAAGTCCTTACTTGACTGGTCACTTGCCAAGATTCTGGCTTTACTTGCCCATATCCATTAAACATACGAGTATGTGAGAAAATTAATTCTTTGTTATGGAAAAATTGGATTGTCACTTTGTGAACTAAAACGACATTCACTAAATCTAAAATATGCTACTGCATTTCTGTTACAAAAACAAAAAATCAATCAAAAATGCTAAGAAAAAACTGCACGGTCGATGCACTTTTGATGCACTTTTGATGCACTTTTGATGCATTTTTGATGCACTTTTGATGCACTTTTGATGCACTTTTGATCATTTTTGATGCACTTTTGATGCATTTTTGATGCACTTTTGATGCATTTTTGATGCACTTTTGATTCATTTTTGATGCACTTTTGATGCACTTTTGATGCACTTTTAAATTTGATGCACTTTTGATGCACTTTTGATGCCTTCTCGATGCACTTTTGATGCACTTTTGATGCACTTTTGATCCATTTTGATGCACTTTTGATGCACTTTTGATTCACTTTTGATGCATTTTTGATGCACTTTTGATGCATTTTTGATGCACTTTTGATGCACTTTTAAATTTGATGCACTTTTGATGCACTTTTGCTGCCTTTTGATGCACTTTTGATGCACTTTTTAAAAGTGCATCAAAATTGCGTCATTTTTTTTCCTGAATTCTGTTTAAAAAAGAAAATATTTGTCAAAAAATATCTTGAAAAATGTACGCAGCAAGTTCCAAGTCAAGTTCACTGGATGCAGACCTGAGTAAAGTTCACTGGATGCAGTCTCAGGTAAAGTTCACTGGATGCAGCCTGAAGAGAGGTTCACTGGGTGCAGTGTCAAGTAAAGTTCACTGGATGCAGTCTCAGGCAAAGCCCAGAAAGGAACCAGCAGTCTCAAGTAAAGATCACTGGATGCAGTCTCAAGTAAAGTTCAATGGATGCAGCCTCAAGTAAAGTTCACTGGATGCAGCCTGAAGTAAAGTTCACTGGATGCAGACCCAGGTAAAGTTCAATGGATGCAGTCTCAAGTCAAGTTCACTGGATGCAGCCTGAAGTAAAGTTCACTGGATGCAGATGCAGCCTCAGGTATACTCAAGTAAAGTTCACTGGATGAAGACCCAGGCAAAGTTCAATGGATGCAGTCTCAAGTCAAGTTCACTGGATGCAGCCTGAAGTAAAGTTCACTGGATGCAGTCTCAAGTAAACACAAGTAAAGTTCACTGGATGCAGTCTCAAGTAATGCTCTGAAAGGAAACAGTCCCAAGTAAAGTTCACTGGATGCAGACCCGGGTAAAGTTCAATGGATGCAGTCTCAAGTCAAGTTCACTGGATGCAGCCTGAAGTAAAGCTCACTGGATGCAGTCTCAAGTAAACTCAAGTAAAGTTCACTGGATGCAGTCTCAAGCAAACTCAAGTAAAGTTCACTGGATGCAGTCCCAAGTGAAGTTCACTGGATGCAGCCTCAAGTAAAGTTCACTGGATGCAGCCTGAAGTAAAGTTCACTGGATGAAGACCCAGGTAAAGTTCAATGGATGCAGTCTCAAGTCAAGTTCACTGGATGCTGCCTGAAGTAAAGTTCACTGGATGCAGTCTCAAGTAAACTCAAGTAAAGTTCACTGGATGCAGTCTCAAGTAAAGCTCAGAAAGGAAACAGTCCCAAGAAACAGGATGCAGCCGCAAGTAGTTCAGAAAGGAAGCAGTCTCAAGTAAAGTTCACTGGATGCAGCCCCAAGTAAAGTTCACTGGATGCAGCCTCAAGTAAAATTCACTGAGTGCAGTGTAGGTGTGAAAAACACGAGTCTTTACAAATCTCCCTGTTTGAAACATGTCTCAAGCACATGCAGCCCAAAACTTTGGCAGCAGCATTTTCTTCAGCTCTGGCTTGCAAGCATCAATGGTCAAAGTGTCGTTCGAGTTCATAGCCAAGAAAAGCATCGTCTTCAAGTTCAGTTCAATTGCAGGTTCATTGTCACCAGGTAGATTTACATGAGTTCTTGGGCTTTGTGGTATTGACTTTAGAATATTGACTTTACTTTTGGTAATCTATAAAAAGTCCTTACTTGACTGGTCACTTGCCAAGATTCTGGCTTTACTTGCCCATATCCATTAAACATACGAGTATGTGAGAAAATTAATTCTTTGTTATGGAAAAATTGGATTGTCACTTTGTGAACTAAAACGACATTCACTAAATCTAAAATATGCTACTGCATTTCTGTTACAAAATCAAAAAATCAATCAAAAATGCTAAGAAAAAACTGCACGGTCGATGCACTTTTGATGCACTTTTGATGCACTTTTCGTTTTTTCACAAAATTTACTAATATCAAGAAAAATGGAGAAAAAATTACGTAAATTCTTCCCCATTAGTAAATTCACTAAATTAGTAAATTTACTAGTTTTGGAGACTCAGGGAAGGGCCTTGATGACCTGAAGCTCCACCTCCATCACCAGGAGGGTCTCGATCAGGAGGACCATCACCACCAGGAGGATTTCCGTCTCCAGGCTGGTCATCCTGCCCATCTTCATCGTCATCTTCCGGCTCTTCCTCTTCGTCTTCCTGTTGGTCAGCCTCAGCGTTCGGGAAGACCTCCACCAAACCATCTTCACGGTAAACTTCAAGGTCACCATTTTGGTTGATGCGTCGGCGAGGAACTCGATCACCCTGACTGTTGAAGTAGCCAAACTCACGGTCCCTGCGGCCAAACGTTCCCGGTGTCGCAGATGCCGAGCCACGCGCTGCGTCCTCCACCACTGGGCTTGGCTTCGGCGCGTGCGTAGGCTCTGGCGGGATCGCCTTCAGCTTTTGTTGGTGGCCCTGCTTGGCCTTCTTTCTCTTTCTCTTTCTTTTCTTCTTCTCACCGTCGCCCTGGCTTGGGTCATATAAGACTCTACCCAAGACTTATCAGGCCTATCTCCTCCATCTTCTACACCATCGCCACCAGCACCACCAGCAGCTGCGGCAGCAGTCGGCGCAGCATCCATGGCTCCAGCGCGTAGCGCACGAACCCGGTAGCCGAACCGTGGGCAGCCCGTAGGGCAGTGGTCGCGTGACCCGAAGTCTGTGGAAAGGACGGGTCCCTTCACATGGTCTAGCCTGCCGCATGGAAAACTGCAGGCCACGCTATCCCCAAAACTCGATTCCCCAAAACCGGAATCCCCAAAAGAGGTGGGACTTTGGTGGTGACCATTTGAGGGGTTAATGCCAGGTTCATTTTCCCTTGGCATCTTACTAGTTAGGTTGTGGGCTGGGTTCATTTTCCCTCAGCCATCCTTTTTTAACATGGGGACCATCTACAGGATTAATGCTGGGTTCATCTTCCCTCAGCCATCTTGTAATGCTTCCGGGGTTACCGGATTCCCCAGTTGAATTGCCGGGTTCATCTTCCCTCGGCGTTCTTTTTCTTTTCAACTTTAAGCAACAGAGGTGAGACTTCCATCTTTTCCTAACCTCCGAATTCGATGCTGGCTCTCTGCAACAGGCTGCCATTTTTCAAGCTCTACAGCTACAGTCAGCCCTTTCAGAGCCCATTCCCTACAAATCCCAATCTTCTTCAAGATCTCCAGGTCCTCCGGCTCGGCCACGTCGCAAAGCCCTGCAAACCTCCGGAATCTCGACCATGTAGTTCCCACCGTGATCGGCTTCGTCAGGAAATCTGCCGCAAGTTCCACACCAGCCATGTGCTTCACCTTCCACACCTCCTGCTGTACCCTGAGTCTCCAAAAATAGTAAATTTACTAATTTTCAAAATTTACGTAAATCGAAGAATTTAGGTTTTAAAAAAGCTTAAAAAATCAAAATTAGTAAATTGATTTAGGTATATACCTAAATCAATTTAGGTTTATACCTAATTTTCTTCATTTTTTGGAAGTTGTTTTTTGTATATGTTTTTGTTGAAAAACATACAAAACTAGTTAACAAATGTTTTGGCAATCTATAATTTTTGAGATGGAATCAATGCATTCAGGTTTATGATTTGTTCTTTTTTGGTACAAGTTTGAGGTGTAAATAAAATGATCATGTAAGAAAGTAGCTCACCATACCCAAGGAACTTGTACTCATTGAAGATGTTTTTAAGCAAAAGGACTTCAAGACAATGCTCAAATATAATGGCTTAAGTAAGAAGACTCAAGTAAGTGGTTTCAAGTGAAATCACTGGTGCATTTTTTTGCCATCACCATCTAGTGTATTGAGGACCTGGCTGATTACTTGTGGACCATGCCTTACTTGAGTTTTACTTGGGATCCTGGCTGGTTACATATTGTAGTCGTGTTTTTGCTTATTGTACCAAGTCAGGTCTGGTACAATAAGCAAAAACACCATGTCAGTGATGTCCCCCGAAAAATATATGGAGCTGGTGTTCTTGTATAAGAATAGTATCGGGCCAGGTGCGGTGCAATCAGAAAAAAACACCATTTGGGTGATTTTCTGCAAAAAATAAAGATGGGCATTGTGTTTTTGCTTGTTGTGCCGGTTCAGGTTTGGCACAATAAGCAAAAACATATCTTACTTGAGGGAATTGGAGATATTGCGCTGTTTCTGTTTTCTACATAAGCACTTGAGAAAATGGAAGGCGTTTGCAGGTTACTTTTTATTACTTGAGGATTTGCCACACCAATTGTCTTACTTGTGCTACCTGTAATCTTTTGAACATGGAAGGTACTTCACTGATTTCCTTGATATGAACTAAGCTAAAAAGCATATCAGGTTTTGAAGTTTCTGCGATATTGGTGATTACTCAAATGAAAGTACACTGGTTTTGGTGTGTTTTGGTTGGTTTTGATGTTGTTCTGTGTTATTTTTTGTTGATTTTGGTCAAAATCCTCATGCATTTTTTATGCACTTTTTATGCGCTTTTAAAAAGCGCATAAAAAGTGCATACACTTTTTTAAAAAGTGTATACACTTTTTATGCGCTTTTTAAGGGCGCATAAAAAGCGCATAAAAAGTGCATAAAAAGTGCATAAAACATGCATAAAAAGTGCATACGAAATGCATAAAACATGCAAAACAGTGCACAACAAGTGCACAAAAGTCGCATAACAAGTGCAAAAAAGAGCAAAAAATGCATAAGGATATCAGTGAAGATTTGGTTTGCAATAAAAAACATAGAAAACAACAGCAATAACACATCTAGTACAGCCATGCCCCAAGTCAAAGGAAGGCCAAGACCTTCTACAAAGGCTTCAATGCCCACAAGGCCAAAATGGCGACCAACTAGAAAAGAAAATATGAGTCACACATGAGTTACTTGAGCCAATATTGAAATGCAAATTCTACCCATGGAAAAGACCCACAGACTGCAACTTACACTTGGACATGCTCAAGTAAAAACAAGTAGACACAAAAACATCACACAAGTAGCAGAAACATCTCTCAAGTAAAACAGTTGTCGCAAGTAAAAAACATCAAAGAAGAAGTTCAAACAAACACAAAACAGTACCCTAATATAAGGAATCGAAAGCAAAATCCAAGATGCACAAGTAAACACACAACTGACATGTCCAAGTGCAAAAAGCTCAAGTAACACACACAGGTCCCAAAAATAACCAGCAAATAACCACACAAAACTAACATGCCCAAGTACAAAAAAGCTCAAGTAACATACGCAAGTCCAACAGAGAAAGCAGCAAATAGAAAACAAACATGTTCATCAGAAAGAAAATATCATCAACACACAGCCATCACCACAATCAAACCAATATAAAACATGTAAAACAGTATTACAATTGAACAGTGCCAACAAGACACACCATGAAAAATGTTAGAAAACCAACAGCAAAAACTTTAAAAAAAACAATAAAATCAATCAAAAAGTATTAACTTATCTATGTGAAAAACACGGCAAAAAAATAGGTATATACCTAAATCAATTTAGGTATATACCTAAATCAATTTAGGTATATACCTAAATGTTTTTCAATAGTAAATATTTACTAAGCTAAGTAAAAATTTCGACCTAAATCCAAAAATTTACGTAAATTTTTGCCGACCTAAATTTTACTATTTTAGGAGACTCAGGGTACTGCTTCATGCAGTGCTCTCGAGCGCAACCTGAGATGCCTTGATCTCCAAGGCCCATTTGGGTTGAGTACCACTTGGATTCCCGATTGAGAATCTCCATATAACACTCGGACCCCTTCTTCGGTTAATCTCCCCTCCTCGAAGATGTCTACCAAAACGGCAACGGAATCACCTATAGGCACATAGCGTCCACGTAAGACGTCACCTCAGCTTCCGAACTACTCAGGGTGGCAAAACCTTGCCGCTTGCTTTCCCACTGGATCAGTCCTCCAGCCCAGACTGCCAGCAGTCCCTGGTGGGACCTCTCTCCACCCGGACCGAACGATGCATCGGAATGAACCTCTAAGGTGTTGGCATCCCTGCAGAACGCCAATTTCCCATCAGGCCCTCGATCGGCCTCCTGGCACTTTGTATAGAGCAACCCGTGCCCCAAGGTGCGCTTCAGATACCCCAGGGTTTGCATTCCTGCCTGGCACACCTTCCTTGGACACTTTGATGCCCGTGATCCAAGCCAGCTCACCGCATATGCCACGTCAGGCCTAGTTTTTGTACTTAGCCACAAGAGCTCCCCAACGAGAGCCTGCGCTTTTCTTATGTCCGAGGGGTCTGGCGGCGATTCTTCACCGTCCTCCACCCTTCCAATCGGAACCAGCGATTCCTTCACATCGGGATACCTCTCCACGATTCCTGGGACAAGAGGATCCACAGAAACGTAGCGTACCTTTCTCTGAGAGATACTCTGCTTGAGAGCAGCTCCACTCTTGGCTCACCCTGTCCAAACACCCCTTGATGACCTCCGGTGGCCCACAGACCAAGACATCGTCTACATAGAAGGTACAAAAACCTTCTACCCGTTCATCCGAGTCCGCTCTTCCTGGCTCCTCGCTCGACACGAGTTGCCAGACATTTGGTTCGACCGTTTGACGCATCCAGAACGACCTACCGTTTGAGCTCCACTCAAATTTCTTGACCCTTTGGTCGCGGAAGCTGCTCCAGTCGGCCGGACTGGTCTCCAGGCCGTACATCGCCTTTTGGATCACCCACCGCTCTTCCGGCGGACAGGTCCCAGCCTGCACCAGCAGCTTCGGTGGGATGGTCATCATCAGGCACTCCTGCTCCCTTCGGCGTGGGGCAAGCAAGAACGCGCCCTTGATATCTAGGACTCCCATGTCCCACCCATCCATCATGGCGGTCTTTCTGACCATGCATCGAATGGCGGTGGCATCAGCTCCTCCAGCGTACAAGTCCGCTGCCGTCACTGGAGTCGCCTGAGTCTTGGTTGCCATCCTCGTGAGCCTTCGTCACCAGGTTTCCACAGATCACAATCCGTGCCTTGCGTTTCCCATTTGGCGATTTAACTGTGGCAACCAACTTGCTTGGTGCTAGCTCCATGTCCCTATAGCCCGGCATTTTCTCCAGCTCTTGAAGAGTCACCGGTTTTACGGCACCGCTCTCGGTCACCAGTTGGTGACATTCTGCTTTGATGGGACCCACCCAGTCGTCAAAATTCTGCTTGACTGCCGCCAGAGGCACCGTATACGTCTGGAGCACTGTGGGTGGTTTGCATCCTTCCTGATGCCCCTGGTCCCCTTGGGATTGATCAGGTGCTGCCAAGGCGGCCATCCTGAACTCCCTAGCCCTTTCGGCTTCGGCTAAGGCTTGAGATTTCTCCATTTCTTCCTCCATCGCTGAGTCATGGATCAAGTCATTTTCCAGCCATTCCACTTGGCCAGCAACGTGTCTGTGCTGTTCCTTCCGCCTCAGTTCCTGCCACAGAATTCACCTGTTCCTGCAACAATTTTCTGAGGTTCATGTGCTGAAACCTAATTTCCTGCACATGCTCTGGGATATCCACCTTTTTGATCTCCCCCCAACCTATGAGTTGGGTTCCAATCTGCAACGTCTCGATCTCCCCCCGATCTGTGCATTGGGTTCCAGTCGGCAAAGACTCCCCCCCAGCTCGCACAACTCTAAGAGCTGGCATCTCTTCATCCAAGTCGGGTGGAACCTTCTCGGTATCATCCAGGACAGACGGTTCATACTCATCACTCTCCTCAGCGGCAGCAGCCGCTGGCTGAAGATTCAGCAGAGCTTCCAATTCATGATCCACCTTTGATGGCGGAGGCGGAAGTTTTGATACTTCTCTGACTGGCGGCTGTTTGCCGTTTAGGCGCCGTCTTGGAGGATGTTTGGGATCTTCCACTGCTTCCAGCTCCAAACAAGCAGTGTCACCCAGAGGATCCGGAACAAACACAGATCGTGCATGTTGCACAAGGCTGGCTGCTTCATCCAGCGCCACCCATCCATTGGTCATTGAGGGCGATGGCCCCATGATACGCAAGGTCTTGTAAGGAGACGACAAAGCTCCTTCACGCAACCGCTGCCAGCGCTTGGCCTTCACTTGAGCCAGCACTGCAAACGGCGGCATCTCCTTACAATTGGCCCCCAGCTTCCTCATTTGAGAGCGCAACCTTTCTTCGGTACCATGTCTAGCCGCACACGGCCAGTACGCAGGGGCGACACCAGTCTCCCGCAACAGCAGCCTTATAGCGCTTGAACTGATGCACCTCCCCTTCGACCCTTCCGTTGGCCTCGGGCTCGTCCCCGGCATTCAAAGTTTGGTGAATCTGCCGTGATTCACACCACTTGGCAATGCTTTTGGTTGTGAAAGACCTTTCACGGTCCGAATGCAGTCGGTACACCGGTATCCCTAAGGACCGTGCCCGAGCATGCAGCTTCGACAATGCCTTTGTAACCTCATCCTGATGCCTGGATGCAATGGGTTCCATGAACGTTATGTTCACCACACTAGGGGATCATCTGCTCTTATCTACTTATAACCATACTTATATCAGGGATAAGTTATGATTTTTCTCTGTTAAGTCATGTTATAACTTTTAAAGTAGAAATAAGTTAGTCTTTTTTTGGCCTTACTTAGTTCGTACTTATGGTACTGTTCTTGTTGTGGTAGGGTTTGAAAAAGTTATTTTTACTTATGTTAGTTATCATTTTGCAATTTTTTGCGTTCTTTGTTAGTTGGATGTGTGTTTTTTGATGCAGACAACATGGCTCAAGTTTTGAAAGAAGTGGTAGCGTCACAGAAGTTTTTGTCCGGCCTTCGTACTTTAAGTCACTATGTTGAGTTGCAACGGAAGCAGCTTGAGCGGCTACGTCCTATAATCAACAAGAGTTTCATGTCTGTGGACATGGCTTCCAGGGTAGTGAATTCTTTTTCTGAAGAAATTTGGGACCACAGAGTGCTCAACGATTTGAAAGAGTTGATCGCTGCCAAGATTTCAGAGTGCGAGGATGATGCGAATCGTGCTTCCTTGCAAGACTTTTGCGCCTTGCCGTGTCTTTTGAGTAGGGAATGGTGGCACGTTTTGGAGTCACGCAAAAGCGGAATTTCCAAGTTGGAGGATATCACAGCTTTGTGCGGCAAGCTGTCGTTAAGAAATCCAACAGAGGCCACTTATGGCATGGTGGTTTGTCTTGCTTTTTTTTCAGAATATGGCGAGGCTTGGAAGGAACCTGAGCAGCTTTCACTCTTGAAGCAGCACAAGAGCAAAATCAAGAAGTGGCTGTCAAAATTTGGCCCGTGTTCAACACGTTTGGCAACATTGCCAGAGTCGCGGGAAGATTTGCCACATGATACAGGCAAAAGAGAAAGTCACGCCTAAGTCATGCCTACGGGGCTTCCCCCATTGTCACCGCTGTTTCCAAAAGTCACGCCTAAGTCATGCCTAAAAGGCTTTCCTGCTTGTCACCGCAATCATTCCGGCACTCATTCAATTGATGTGGTTTCAAACTGTTCTTGTGGCCAATGGTTTCGATTGAGTTGTTTAACAATCGAATTCCACATTCGCTAAGAAAAATCTCACATGTTCCTTGTCATAAGGAACACACCCAGCATTGCAGCACTTATTCAATTGATGGAGTAAAATCCTTCATTCCAACCAGGCAGCAGCACAGCAGCAGGAGGCAGCAGCAGGCAAACAGCAGACAGGCACCAGAGGCAATCAGGTTCCTGGCAGTAGTAGGAGAAGAAACGACGTCAAAACGACGTACAAATGACGTATGAAACGACGTTGGAACCAGACCCTAGCCACTCCCGGCCCAGAATGGGCTGCACCTATCCCTGCTGCACCCGCAGAGCTTTCCAGCCGGAAGATAAACCCATGGGCGAAGGAAAAGGCAAGCACCCAACCAGCTCGACACGACAGGAGTTCCCACTGGCACCGCCGGATCCAAACAACAACAATGCAAATCCCGTAAGTAGGCGTTGATAGCGAAACACATAGGCACCGCAACAAAACTCAAGAAAAGTGCGCCAAAAACGCAAGAGGTCGCTTGTGTTTAGGGGGTAGGCACGACTTCTTACGTTAACTTCTCCGCAGCTATATAATTCTGGCATTCTGCAGCCCGTGGGCACGACATTGTCTGTTCCCTGTATGCAGGGTGTCTTGTATCCTGATGGATCTACCATGGGGCACCCAAGCATCATGTCTTTGGAGCGTTTGCGCAGGATTGTTGCGAATTTTCGCTTGCGTGATCGATCCAAGGGAATGGATGCTTCACTTCCGGTTAAAGCGCCGGAAGCAAGTGTTGATGGAGTTGTGCAGTTAATGACCGCTTGCGCTGGACTCGTGAAGTCCGCGAGCAGTAGTTCTGCGGTTAGTCAAGCAGAACCACCAAGGCTGCGATTGTTTTCAAAAAGTCCAGATCCGAAAGGGTCGTCATCTTTGTTAGCCATCAAAGACAAGGAAGAGAACGCCGAGGGTGTTCCGGGCGACCTTGCCCCTACGGGGACGGGCGCGAAAACGGCCCCAACTCCTGCACAGACCATTTCTGCTTTGAAGACAGGTTTGTCTTCAAAAGAAAAAGAGGAGTCACAGCGCATGGCGCGCCCTGCGGCTGCCAAGTCTTCTTTGAAGCGACCACACACACACTTACACACACACACACTTTCACACACAGAGGCTACTACACAGAGGCTTTTACACACAGACGCTTTTACACACAGACGCTTTTGCACACAGACACTTTTACACAGACACTTTTACACACAAACGCTTTTACACAAACGCTTTTACACCCAGACGCTTTTACACACAGACACTTTTACACACAGACACTTTTACACAAAGAAGCACAGAAGTTACACACGAAGCTTTTACACACAGACGCTCTTACACACAGAAGCTTTTACACACACAGACACTTTTACACACAGACGCTCTTACACACAGAAGCTTTTACATAGAGACTTTTACACACAGACGCTTCACACAGAAGCTTTTACACACACACGCACACACACACGCACACACACACACACGCTTTTCTTTTACACACACACACAGGCTTTTACACACAGATGCTTGCACAGGGACTTTTACACACAGACGCTTTTACACACAAACACTTTCACACACACACAGAGGCTTTTACACACAGAAGCCTTTACAAAGAGACTCCTTTACACACAAACGCTTTTACACACAGACGCTTTTACACACAGACACTTTTACACACACTCCTTTACACAGAGAGGCTTTTACACACGGAAACTTTTACACACAGACACTTTTACACACAGACGCTTTTACACACAAACGCTTTTACACGCAGATGCTTTTACACACACAGAAGCTTTTACACACAGACTCCTTTACACACAGACGCTTTTACACACAGACGCTTTTACACACAGAAGCTTTTACACACAGACTCTTTTAAACACAGACGCTTTTACACACAGAAGCTTTTACACACAGACGCTTTTACACACAGACGCTTTTACACACAGACGATTTTACACACAGACGCTTTTACACACAGACGCTTTTACACACAGACCCTTTTACACACAGACACTTTCACACACAGAAGCGTTTACACACAGACTCCTTTACACACAGACGCTTTTACACACAGACGCTTTTACACACAGACGCTTTTACACACAAAAGCTCTTACACACACACAAAGGCTTTTACACACAGACGGTTTTACACACAGACGCTTCTACACGCAGACGCTTTTACACGCAGATGCGTTTTACACACGCACACACGCTTTCACGCACACACGCTTTTACACACAGACGCGTTTACACACAGACGCTTTTACACACAGAGGCTTTTACACGCAGGTGCTTTTTACACACGCAGACACGCTTTCACACACAAACGCTTTTACACACAGACGCCTTTAAACACAGACACTTTTACACAAACGAAAGCGTCCATCGCAATTTTTCCTCAGTTTTTGACGTCCAACGTCCATTTCGTGCGAAAGGGTTGCGCGGGACGCTTCAAAGTCGCATTTTTTTCCTCAGTTTTTGACGTCTAACGTCCATTTCGTGCGAAAGGGTTGCGCGCGACCAATAAAAGTCGCAATTTTTCCTCAGTTTTTGACGTCCAACGTCCATTTCGTGCGAAAGGGTTGCGTGCGACCAATAAAAGTTGCAATTTTTCCGCAGTTTTTGAGGTCCAACGTCCATTTCGTGCGAAAGGGTTGCGTGCGACCAATAAAAGTCGCAATTTTTCCTCAGTTTTTGACGTCCAACGTCCATTTCGTGCGAAAGGGTTGCGCGCGACCAATAAAAGTTGCAATTTTTCCTCAGTTTTTGACGTCCAACGTCCATTTCGTGCGAAAGGGTTGCGCGGGACGCTTCAAAGTCGCAACTTTTCCTCAGTTTTTGACGTCCAACGTCCATTTCGTGTGAAAGGGTTGCGCGGGACACCTCAAAGTCGCAATTTTTCCTCAGTTTTTGACGTCCAACGTCCATTTCGTGCGAAAGGGCTGCCGGGGACGCTTCAAAATCGCAACCTAGGTTTTGGACGTCCAACGTCCATTTCGTGCGAAAGGGTTGCGTTTCGTGGCGCTCCGGCGGCACCGCCCCCGCCTTAAGAGAGAATAGAAGAAGAGCGAGAGGAGATCTGCAGATGTGAAGGTGTGAAGATCTAGATCTGCAGGTGTGAAGGCGTGAAGATCTAGATCTGCAGGTGTGAGGGTGTGATGATGTAGATCTGCAGATGTGAGGGTGTGAAGATGTAGATCTGCAGATGTGAGGGGTGAAGATGTAGATCAGCAGATGTGAGGGTGTGAAGATGTAGATCTGCAGGTGTGAGGGTGTGAAGATGTAGATCTGCAGTGTGAGGGTGTGAAGATCTAGATCTGCAGGTGTGAGGGTGTGAAGATCTAGATCTGCAGTGTGAAGGTGTGAAGATCTAGATCTGCAGGTGTGAGGGTGTGAAGATCTAGATCTGCAGGTGTGAAGTTGTGAAGATCTAGATCTGCAGATGTGAGGGTGTGAAGATCTAGATCTGCAGATGTGTGAAGGGTGTGTGAAGATGTAGATCTGCAGATGTGAGGGTGTGAAGATCTAGATCTGCAGGTGTGAAGGTGTGAAGATCTAGTATAACGGCTGCTTTTTTACGAAGAACCCTTCGCAGGCGCTCTCGGGAAAAATCAAGTGAACTATTGATTTCTTTTGTATTTTCAAGTGGCGATTGAATTTTACAAAAAAATATTGATTTTTTCAAGTGAAAAGCAAAAAAACGATTGAATTTTCGATTGAAAAAAAGGAAAATTCTATTGAATTTTCACTTGAATTTTCTATTGAATTTTCACTTGAATTTTCCATTGAATTTGCCTGATTAGACAAAAGTTCTAAAATACAACGAAATGAGGGTTGCTTCCTTATTTAATGGCTGGATATATATAGCTTTCAAGGGCTGGGCTGGATAGCCCTTGTAGGCTGGATAGCTTCACCTGGATATAGGCTGGATAGCTTCACAAAGCACATGGCAATAGGCTGGAAAGCTTTCAATGGGCTTGAAATGGGCTGGATAGCCCCACAAAGGACATGGCACTAGGCTGGATAGCCTGCAGATGGTTTTCTGCAAATCATTATGTTCTGCAGGGATCCTTTGACATGTCCAAGTCTAAAGCCCAGAAGGGAGGAGCTAGGAGGAGACAAGTTCCTGACGTGGATGAGGAGCACCTCCTTGACACCTGCCTGAGCCATGTGCAGAAAGCTGGGGTCTGTGCCAGTTTCTGCTTGGGTGCTTACTTCCACCTAGAGTCAAGCAATGCTGTGAGAGGAAGTGCCTTGGGAGAAGTGCAGCATGTGATAAGAGATTTGCTGAAAGTGAGCCCCACCCTAGAGTTCAAGTACTCTATGCTGAAAAGTGTGTTTGGTGAGGTGCTGAAGCAGTTTCCTGACTTGAAGGAGAGGTTCCCAGTCAGCCAGCAGGGAAATACTGCCAAGGCCTTTGCAGATGGGATTTTGGTGGTGTGCAACCATGCCAGGAGAATTGGCAGGGATGAGGGCAGGCTGGCTGAAGCTTGTTCCAAGCTGACTTCGATCCAAGCTGCCAAGCTGGAAGAGATAGCCAGCTGGCTGAAGGCACCAAAGTCAGGAGCAAGCTGTGAAGAAGGTTCTGTGATAGCTGCAACCCCCAAAAAGAAAGTGAAGAAGGAGGAGAAAAAGCAGAGGGAAGGAGTAAGCCCTGGCACAGCAGCTGCTTTGGAAGAGTACCAGATCCCTGCCACCCAGGACCAGGAGTCAGAAGGTGAAAGCTTGCTGGCTTCTGCCAAGAAGGCTGAGCCAATCCCTGTGAGGAAGGGTTTGCTGAAGGCTGAAGTGGCCAAGAAAAGGCCTGCTGCTAAGGGGACCTGCAAGAAGCCAGCTGCTGCTTCTGCACCTGTACCCACTGGCAAGCTGGGAGATGATGAAAGAGTGACACAGCCCTTGATTTTGATGCCCTACAACAAAGTGGGGAGCTGTGCTGTGAGGATCAAAGGAGGTCGGCAGATCTTGCAAGTGAAGAATCTTGCAAGTGAAGAGTAGCACCCTGGAGCACAGCAAGAAGTTGGCAAGAGATCTGAAGAAGATGCTGGAAAATGGCAAGACTGTGGGTGAGGTGAAGGCCTACAAGGAGAAGAAGCTGAACAAGTAGGAGGACATGTGCAAAGAAAAAATGAGGTGTGTGCTGGCACATGGTAAAGTAGGCTGGATAGATTTCTGTGGGCTGGATAGCCCAAAGCATTTCTGTGGGCTGGATATCCCAAAGCATTTCTGTGAGCTGGATAGCCCAAAGCATTTCTGTGGGCTGGATAGCTCCCAGCATTTCTGTGGGCTGGATAGCCCAAAGCATTTCTGTGGGCTGGATAGCCCAAAGCATTTCTGTGGGCTGGATAGCCCAAAGCTTCTGTGGGCTGGATAGCCCACAGCATTTCTGTGGGCTGGATAGCCCAAAGCTTCTGTGGGCTGGATAGCCCAAAGCATCCCTGTGGGCTGGATAGCCCAAAGCATCCCTGTGGGCTGGATAGCCCAAAGCATGTCTGCGGGCTGGATAGCCCAAAGCATTTCTGTTTTGTGATTTGTGGTGTGACCAGAAGTGGGGCTCAAAAACCCTGGAAAAGCGCCCAGAGCACCACCTGATCGCCATGGAGGGCAAGGGCAAGAAGGGTGAGGAGAGCAAGGGCAAGAAGGGCTGGGTGGAGAACACCAGTGGCAAGGGAATGCCTTCAGGTGCAGGAGGAGGAAGCAGTGCTGTCCGGAGACAGAACATGAGGGCCCTGATGGAGTTCCACAACCCTGGCATGGATGTGGGCATGTGGCTGCTCCAGATCTGCCTGTACACCCAATCCCACACTGGGATTAACAAGGCAGACTGGGAAAGCTCCAGGATGTTCCTCCAGAGGGTCAAGAAGGAGGTGGCACCAGGACTGGGTTGGGCAGGAAAGAAACCACCACAGGATTCTGCACAATTTTCTTGGGCTGCATAACCATGTTTTATGTTGGGGGTAAATAAGTTTAAGTTATTAAAACATATTATTGCACATATAAAATTGTGGTTGTTGGGCTGGATAGCCTTCAGTTTTTAGGCTGGATAGCCTTGAGCCATAACCATGCACATTCGCCAATTTCCTGCTCCCTGGCAGAAATGGTGGAGCAAGATTTCTACGAAATCATGGTGGAGAGGATGAATGAAGCAGTCCTGGGAGCTGCAGCAGCAGCCCAATTGGGGCATGGTGTCAACCCATGGGCACCCACAGCCAACCAAGGAGTGACAAGCAAGGCTGCTGGAGCACAACCCACAGGAGGAGCCACTGCACCACCACCAACTGCAAGAGTCTGGGGAGCACCAGCCCCCACAGGCACAGGAGCACCACCCTCCACAGGCACAGGAACACCAGCCCCCACAGGCACAGGAGCACCAGCCCCCACAGGCACCACAGGCACAGGAGCACCAGCTTCCACAGGCACAGGAGCACCAGCTGCCACAGGCACAGGAGCACTAGCCCCCACAGGCACAGGAGCACCAGCTGCCACAGGCACAGGAGCACCAGCTGCCACAGGCACAGGAGCACCAGCCCCCACAGCCACAGCAGCACCAGCTGCCAGAGCCACAGGAGCACCAGCTTCCTCAGCAACAGGAGGAGAAGCAGCACCAGCAGCAGATCCAACGGCCACAGGAGGTTTCAGCACTGCACCCTGGAACAACCCAGGAGCAGGCAAGGGATCAGGAGGAGGGAGGAGCACAGAGGAGCCACCCTTTTCTGCAGCCCCAGCAGCAAACACAGGAGAGGGGTCAGAGTGGGGCTGGAATGACTCAACCTGGGCTGGTTGGAGTGAGTCCTGGGATGGAGGATGGAACCAAGGATGGGATCAAGATGGCAGCTGCACAGGAAGTTGGGGAGCAGGAGGAGACCAGGGACAAGATTTACCATGGGCAGAAAAGATTTTTGGTTCCTGATCAATATGTTTTTATAGATTTACTTTTTTTTTTCACCACCAAAAAAAAAACAACAACAATTCCATGTGCCAGGAGTCCTGAAGAGCTCGAGGACTGGGAAGGGGGAGACAACACCTTCTGGAATGTGATTGAGTCCATGGATCTGGACTATGTGGTGACCCATTGCCAGCTTGGCTGCATTAATCTGTTTGACTGGACAGCCAATTCTTGGGCTGGAGAGCCTTGAAAACCTTTTTAGGCTGGATAGCCTTGAAAAAAGTTTTTGGCCTGGAGAGCCCACAATCTCACCTGAGCCATTCCCAGGCAAGGAATGCTATCACACCAGCTATGTCACCAAGAAGTCTTGCCTGAGGAGTGCCAAGTGCCAAGGTTGCATGAGAACTTTGGCTGCAACTGGGCTGGCTAGCCACACCTGGGCTGGATAGCCCATCAGTCATGGATAGGCTGGATAGCATTACTGCCCATCCCAGGATATGGATGCAACAGCTACAGGGGCCGCTCCAAGACTGTAGACTTCATTCGACAAGTGAGGAGAGCTGGGCAATGGGATCTGCTTAGTGAGATTGAAAAGGCCTACAAATAGGCAAGCCCTGGTACAGAAACATGGCTGGTCTGGGAAGTCCAAAATTCAAACCAGCAAAAAACACATATATTTTTTGTTTTGCTGAAAAATCCAGCCATTTCAAAGAGGGCAAGCCTACCAAAGCAGACTGGCTGGGCCGGAGAGCCCAAAAGAAATTTCAACAAATGACATTAACCTCACAATATTTAGGTTTTTGTTTGATGAGAAGCTCAGCCAGTCAGATGAGGCCCTGTACCATATTTTCTAAACACCCGATCAGCTGAGGAGTTGTGAGGGTACAGATTTTTAAATGCAAGGGACAAGAACTTTGGGACCCTCTGCGCAGTCAAGACTTTGGCGAGAAAAAATGCTGCTGGAACCATGGGGGGATGTGAAGGGATTGGGCTGGATAGCTGGAGGCTTTGGGCTGGAGAGCCCCTGCAATAATTGAAATCTATGGGCTGGATAGCCCATCCATTATTGATATTTTATGGACTGGACAGTCCATAAAATGGCATGAGGAGTAGCCCACTCACTATTTCAAATCTATTGGCTGGAGAGCCCATTAAATATTTCAAATCTATGGGCTGGAGAACCCATTAAATATTTAAAATCTACAGTATTGGCTGGAGAGCCAATTAAATATGTAAATCTTTGGGCTGGAGAGCCAGCTAATTATTGAAAATTTCTGGGTTGGAGAGCCTATGGGATATTCTAGGCATAGCCCATTCTATATATGAAATCTATGGGCTTGAGTTGCAAGTAAAGAATTAAAAATCGATTGGCTGGATAGCCAATTATTTTACATATAGATTTTCTTGGGCTGGATAGCCTTGATCCAAGCAAAATATTTTTTCTTGGGCTGGATAGCCCTGACCAAAAAAAAGGCTGAGCAGCCTTGAAAAAAATAGATTTAAACAAAACTACAAAAATATCACATGAACACCCATGAACACCCATGAACACCCATGAGCACCCATGAACACCCATGAGCACCCATGAATTCACATGAACACCCCTGAATTCACATGAACACACCTGAAAATCTATGAATCTGAAATATTTTTTTAAAAACAAATAAAAAAAAACAATTTATGTTTTCTTTCGAGAAAAATCATTGTATATTTATTTTTCTGTTTTTTGCCAAAGTACAAATATATTTTAGAAAAATATGCAAATATATACTTTGGGCTGGACAGCCCCTTGAGCCAAAACAATAAGTACCATTTGCAATAACTACTTTGGACTAGGTATTTGAGCCAGAACAAACACCAACACTTATTTTTTTGGCTGGATAGCCATCAATTTCTTGGGCTGGATAGCCCATTGAGCCACAAAAAAAAACGCAACACATGTGATTTGATTTGGCCTCAACTTGGGTAACCTGCTTCAAAATCCAGAAAGCTTTTGGCCCCAAGAGAAAACAAAGACCACAGCCATAGCAATGAAGAGGCCAGCAGCAGCAGCAGGCTTCAAGAGGCCAGCTGCCAAGGCAGAGGAAGAGGATACACCTGAGGGTGCTCACCAGCCACTCACAGCTCAAGCAGTCAAGGACCACAACAGGTTTTGTGAGGAGACAGCCCAATTGTCCAGTTTTCAGTTTGAGAAGGCATTGAGCTGCTTGGATGAGAAGGCTGCAATGAGGTTGTGGAAGGCTTTTGAAAAGTCCAGGAAAAGCTCTGGGGCCCAGGAGGAGTACAAAGCCACCACCAGTGAGTCAGTGGGAAGCCTTGCCAAGAAGCGAAAACTTCTGTTTGGCTGGGTGTGTGATGGGCAGACCACAGGTGAACACTACAAGGCAATGGTGGACAAGGTCTCTTTGAAGAAAAGTGAAGGAGTCACCAGCACCTGGCTCACAAAGGCCCAGGCACTGGCACACTGGGGGAAAGAAGAGTTGCAGGAGAGGGTGGCTTCTGGAAGTATAGTTGCCAGGAAGGATCCAGCAGATCCCAATTACTGGCAGTTCAGGGCCAACACTGAGCAGTCTCAGGTGAATGTGACCAGGGAACAAGCTTTCACTTTTGAGAAGAAGAACAAGAGCAACCTGAAGGAGCTGGAGCAGGTAATGAGGAGCAAGGGCTTAGAGAAGCTCACAGAAGCAGACTTCTGTGCCCCAAGTGAAGAGAGTGGTGAAGACAGTGATGGGCTGCCAGCTGGCCTCTCTAAGGCTTTGGGCACCAAGTCTGACAAGAGCAAGAAGGAGAAGAAGGAGAAAAAAGAGAAGAAAGAAGGCAAGAAGGACAAGTGGGAGGAGATGAGCACTGTGCAGGAGGAAGATGGCCAAGCACAACTCCTCATCAGGCTGATGGCTTTCAAGGTGGAGCTCACCAAGGACTTGGCAACCTTGGATGGCTTGTGCCACTCTAAGGACATGCCCAAGGCACTCCTGAAGGATGTTGCCAAGACCCAGAAGGAAGGCCAAGAGGTTTTGACCTTGGTGGGGAAGCTCCACAAAGATAAGGGCAAGAAGAAGGAGGTGGTCCCAGCCTTGCAGAAGGCCTTTGCTGTGCTGAAAAAGCTGAAAGCTAAGAAGCTGCTCGTGTCAAAAGCCTTGAAGGCTTAAACACTTTTTGAAGCAGAGCAGGGGCGCCCACCAAGTGTTGAACTGAACACATAAAATGTCTGTAGTTGAGATCATAAGTGGCACCCCTGGCCAAAGTTTTGCGATGGCAGACTGGCAAACTCAACCCCAAGCTGCTCTTGAAAGCAAAAAGGTCAGCTGGGAAGCCATTTGCCTTTGCTGGGCTGGACAGCCCTTGTTACCATTGTTGGGCTGGATAGCCCTTGAATTGGGCTGGACAGCTCTTGTTATCATTGTTGGGCTGGAGAGCCCTTGACATGGCAATTGGGCTGGACAGCCCTTGTTAAAGCTGAATGAAGTTGCCCCTTTAGCTGCTCAAAAGTTGTGGAGAAATGGGCCCATGTCCTTTGTGGGTGCTGCTGCTCAAGAAGTTCAGCATAGGAAAGCTGTCAGCCATAGAAGTGCAGGAGCTTGCTTCAGCAGCACTTAAGAGTGGGCTGGAGAGCCAGTGTGTGGGGAAGTTGGCTGAGCTTGGGGCTTGTGGGCATTCACCTGGCAATTGCCACAGAGACTTGGTGAGAAAGTATTTTCGCTTTCTAGAAGCTCCAGATCCCTGGGAGGTGTATGGCCCCCTGGCTGTGAAGAAGGGTGGCCATAGAGTAGAGCAAATGACTGCCATTCACCTCCTGCTACCTCACCACTGGGTCCTTCAGGCTGAAGAGAACAACTTCTTGAAGAGTTTGTGCTGCAAGGATGAAGAATTAGTTGCTTTCTGGAAGAGCGAATCTTCATGCCCCCAGATGACAGCTGAGCTGAAGAAAGTGATTGAAACATCACAACCAAGCCAGCTTCCAGTGCCATACCTTTTGCATGGAGATGCAGCGCCCTTCACAGAGGTGGACAGCATCCAGGTGCTCAGCTTCAGGCTTGGCTTCCTTTCCTGCTTTGGGCTGGATAGCCCTTGCCTGCATGTCCACCTTGGCTGCTATGTTTTGCCTCATTGGGCTGGATAGCCCTTGGGCTGGATAGCCCTGGGCTGGATCCCATGTGCCCTGAAGGTGCTTGCTTTCCAGCAAGGCAGTGACCCAGAGCCAGATGCTAATCGCAGCTGTGCCCAAGGCTGCCATGACCAAGGAGACCTCCAAGAAGCTGATGGAAGTTTTGGCATGGTCTTGGAAAGTGCTGTGGGATGGTGTGGTGCCCAAAAAAGCAGGGATGCCCACAGAGAAATACAAGGGGAAGAGAATAAGGAGGGGAGTGCTATGGTCAGTGAGTGGAGATTTAGAATGGTTTGCAGCTGAGTTTGGTTTCCCTTATGCTGCAGCCAACCTTCTCTGCCCCTATTGCAATGCAGACCAATGCAAAGAAGACAGCCGCAGGCCTTTCACAGATTTCAGGCAAACCGCAGCCTGGAAAGCCAGTGTGCTGTCACCGAGCAAACTCAAGGAGAAGTTTGGAGCACACCCACTCTTCAGAGCTCCATGTGTGACCCCTTTGTCCATTAGGCTGGACATTTTGCACATCCTGGACCTTGGTGTAGCAGCATATGCACATGGATCTTTGCTTTTTAGCATCATGGAGAAGTTGCCAGGAGCTTCCAGGTTTTTGCCAGCAATAGCAGCTTCATTTTTTTTTCCGGCTGGATAGCCCCAATATAGTGTGTGCAAGCAAACAATTTTTGGCCAGCTGAGGAGCTGTGAGGCTAACCAACCTGAACAAGAACATAGTGGAAGCCTATGACAAGCTGGGGGTGGCAGCCCAAAAGAGGATCAAGCACCTGTCTTTGTCAGACCTGGCTGAGAGTGCAGAAGAATACCCTTGCCTCAAGCACATCAAAGGAGCTAAAATTCGCTATTTTGCCCCAGTAGCTTTGGAGCTGGCCAAGGAGTACAGCATGGACAAGGCTGGGAAGCACAGGGAAGCATTGGCAAAGCAGTTGGTCAAGGCGTACCAAGTCTTAGAGTGCAGCTGGCAAGAATGGCGGTTTGAAGCTTTCAAGAAGGCAGTGGATGATTTCATGGCCCACTACAGCTGGCTGGCAGCCAATGCCTTGGAGGGAGGCTTGCACCTTTGGAGTTTAGTGCAGAAATCCCATGTTTTGCTCCATTTAGCAGAGCAAGGCAAATTCATGCACCCCAGCCTGAGCTGGACATATGGGAGTGAATCTTTCATGGGCTGGATAGTCCAAATCGCTTCAAGCTGCACAAGTGGCACTCCAGCTGAGAAGCTTCCCTTGAAGGCCTTGCAAAAATTCAGGCTTCTGTTTCACCTTTACCTGAAAGGGTACATCTCGCTGGATGATGATGATGGGAGGTGAGCAAAAAAGAATTGCTTCAGTTCTGTCTTGGTAGGCTGGACAGCCTTTGCAGTCCTGCAGGAAGGAAGGTTGATAGGCTGGACAGCCTCTTGGATTCCACACAAGTTTTGAATGGTTGAGGCTGGAAAGCTTTCTCCACAGCCCTTTCTGGTTCTGGTAGCCCTCTGCCCAAAAAAGAGAAGTTCCTGTGCCATGGAAGCAGAGCCCGAGAGAAGGAAAGTGAGCTGGGTGAAGGCTGAGGAGACAGCTGACCCAGAGCTTTGGGCTGCAGGCTGGAGGCTGGACCCAAATGAGGATAGCCAAGTCATGGTGCCCCCACCAGAAGAAGATGAGCAAGGAGAAGATGGGCAAGGAGATGGGCAGGGAGAAGGTGGGCAAGGAGAAGAAAGCCCACAAAGAGAAGAAGAAAGGAAAGAACCTGAAGAAAATTAGGCGTACAAAGCAGGGCTGCTGTGGACTACCAAAGCTAGCCACCATGGGCTGGACAGCCCCATCATGGGCTGGACAGCTCATGGGCTGGACAGCCCCAGCATGGGCTGGACAGCCCCCCCAAGAAAACAAAAAGCACAAGTACATGATATGCAACTTGGCATGAATATATGTTTATGTGAAGCTGCATGAAAAATGATAAATTTAGATCAAAAACCAAACTTTTCTATTGAATTTTCACTTGAAATTTCTATTGAATTTTCTTTGTTTTCTATTGAAATTTCACTTGAATTTTGCGATTGAAAAAAACAAAATTCTATTGAAATTTTGGCATTTTCAAGTGGCGATTGAAAAAATCAAGTGCGATTGATTTTTTTCAAGTGAGGATGCTCTGGATAGCTACCACTAAGGAGAAGTGAAGCAGACTCTCGCTGACCTCCAGAATCTGCAAAAAGCGTGGCTCACGCAACAGCCTCAAGAAACCCTTCCAGAGGCATCGTGGCCTCATGTCTGCATCGAAGAGAGCACAAAGTTCTTGGATGCACTTGCTCCGCGGATGCTAGCTGTGGCATTCCCGTCCATGGAGCCGCGGACATCCGCATGATGGATGACCGCGGACATTGGATGGTTTTTGCAATTAGATTACAATTAAAATCTTCGCGGGCATCGACATGTTGCTCGGTGACCGCGGACATCCCCGGACAGCGGGCGGACAACTGGCGGACATGCTACTTTTGCTTCTATTTCATATTCTATCATACAGTCGCGAAGTCGTTCCCCTGCAGCTCCCGTTCTTGTCTTGGAAAACATGCCCGCTGCATATCCGCGACCTCCGTTTGCACATCACTGCATGTTCTGTTCCTCTGCCAGACAAATTCACTCAGGTCATCAAGAATAGTTGGAATGAAACCAATAACTAATATAACCTCATTCTTCCCCAACCTCTGGAGATTTCTGATTGGCATTCCGCATCATCTGGTTCAAGGGGCAGGCTTTATTTCTCTGACGCTGCATTCAACCTGTGAAACCATCAGACTCATGGCGGCCCTGGCTGAGCACATGTGTCGCTTCTGTGCCCTCCACTACCCGGAGGCACAAGGACGCTTGCACGGCAACTCCTTTGAGTGCAAATCATGTGCCACGTCAGAGAAGATGCTGCGACACAACCTTGGGTCCGCGGCGTGTCTAAAGCCATTCTCTCCGAAGGAAAGTGCGTCTTTCTTTCGGGAGATTGCGAAGCAAAAGGCAGCTGCGCCCAAGGGCCGACTCCAGTGGACCACCATCCGCGGCACCCTTGTGAAGCAGCTCACCGACCAAAAGGTGACAAGCTTCAAGGCATCCGTGTCAGGCAAGTCTTTGCCTCTGAATGTCTGGCTCCAGAAAGGCTACAAACAAGAGGTCGTGGAAGGATGTCCCAATTACTGGTGTCCTGACTAAGGAATTTCGTGAACCCTAATTTTAGCGAATATTCTGAGGGTGGACCCTCAATAAGCGTTTTGACTACATGAAAGCTCAAAATGGAAGGTTTTTGCGCTTAATTTTCGATGATTCTAAGTTGAAAACGCATATTGAGCAGGTGGTTTTCCCGGTGGTATGTGCAGGACCTTGCCCGGACATTCAACCCGCAAACATTGTCAGATCTTGCCATTCCTGAGCTTAAGGTTTATTCAATTTTCTGATAATGATTGCGCTATATGCGTTTTGAGTGCTTGGAGAGTGAAAAACAACATTTGCTGTTTTCCTTTTTGACAAATTAGACTGTAAATTTGCATATCGCCTGTTTGGAAGTGACGGAACCACAAAAATATTCACTTTCCTATATGCCAATCTGCGTTGATATAGTCATTTAAGTTTTATTTTTGTTGCAATGGAATCTCAATATAGCATGCTTCTCGGCTGGATGACCCTGAGCATCTTATCCGCTGGATGATCCTGAGCAGCATTCTCACAACTAAATGTTATTATCATTATCCCGGAAAGTCAAACGAACAAACGCTTCATGAAGAAACAACATATTCATGTTGGCATGCGGGCACCAATAACGAACAAACAAGTCTGAGGACATCCGCCCCAATCTTTCAAAGCCAAAAGGTTTGAAGCGTTGCCGCCCTCAAATTTTGAAAAAAAAACGGTCCCTATAGTAAAATTCTGATGTTATCCTCCGAAACCTTTGGTGATATGATATCATGTGACATCCTGAGAAACTATATGCTGATCCTCTGGGCTGGTATCAGAAAATCCTGATGATATCCCCAGAGTTTATGGCTGGTAACGTGATAAATTTCTGCTGAATTTTTTATGAGTCCATTCTGATGATAATATCCTCAGACAGGTAGGATAATCCTCACAAACTTCTGATGATAATTCCGATGATATCCTTAGAAAGGTTATAATAAGACGCTGGTGATATCCGCAGAAAACAGTCGCAATTTGCGCTGAAAATATCGGCTACAAAACATCCTCGGACTTTGTAGCTGATGTGTTGCAACAAAACCTGATCCTTGATTAGCATAATTTCAAATATATATATATATATATCAGAGAATCAGAACTTTTTGATGGTTATCAAGCACACAATTCTGGAGACTCCTCCAAATTTACTGAGGAACCCTCAACATTTTCGGAGGAGCCTTCAGATTTTCCCGTGGAATCATCAGCGTTTTTTGAGGATCCTCATCCTCAGACTTTTTGAGGATCCTCAGAATTTTCTGAGGATCGTCATCCCCAGAATTTTCTGAGGATCGTCATCCTCAGAATTTTCTGAGGAGCCTCAGAATTTTCTGAGGATCGTCATCCTCAGAATTTTCTGAGGATCGTCATCCTCAGAATTTTCTGAAGATCCTTATGCCGAAAATTTTCTGAGGGTCCTCATCCGCAGAATTTTCTGAGGATCCTCAGAATTTTCTGAGGATCATCATCCTCAGAATTTTCTGAGGATCCGCAGATTTTTTTGAGGATTGTCATCCTCAGAATTTTCTGAAGATCCTCAGAATTTCTGAGGATCGCCATCCTCAGAATTTTGTGAAGATCCTCAGAATTTTCTGAGAATCGTCATCCTCAGAATTTTCTGTAAATCCTCAGAATTTTCTGAGTATCCTCAGAAATTTCTGAGGATCGCTATCCTCAGAATTTTCTGAGGATCGTCATCGTCATCCACAGATTTTTTTGAGGATCCTTAGAATTTTCTGAGAATCGTCATCCGCAGAATTTTCTGAGGATCCTCAGAATTTTCTGAGGATCCTCAGAATTTTCTGAGGATCGTCATCGTCAGAATTTTCTGAGAATCGTCATCCTCAGAATTTTCTGAGGATCGTCATCCTCAGAATTTTCTGAGGATCGTCATCCTCAGAATTTTCTGAGGATCCTCAGAATTTTCTGAGGATCGTCATCGTCAGAATTTTTTGAGGATCCTCATCCTCAGAATTTTCTGAGGATTGTCATCCTCAGAATTTTCTGAGGATCCTCAGAATTTTCACTCGATAAACGTTTTTTTGTTTGAAAATAAGCGTTTTTTTGGCACATTTTCATGAAAAAAAACGCTTATTGAGCGAAAATTATGAGGATCCTCAGAAAATTCTGAGGATGACCATCTTCAGAAAATTCTGAGGATGACGATCCTCAGAAAATTTTGAGGATCCTCGGAAAATTCTGAGGATGACGATCCTCAGAAAATTCTGAGGATCCTCAGAAAATTCTGAGGATGACGATCCTCAGAAAATTCTGAGGATCTTCAGAAAATTCTGCGGATCCTCAGAAAATTCTGAGGATGACCATCTTCAGAAAATTCTGAGGATCCTCGGAAAATTCTGAGGATGACGATCCTCAGAAAATTCTGAGGATGACGATCCTCAGAATTAATTCTGAGGATGACGATCCTCAGAAAATTCTGAGGATGACAATCCTCAGAAAATTCTGAGGATGAGTATCCTCAGAAAATTCTGAGGATGACGATCCTCAGAAAATTCTCAGCATAGGGGGTCTTCAGAAAATTCTGAAGATGAGGATCCTCAGAAAGTTCTGGGGATGACGATCCTCAGAAAATTCTGAGGGTCCTCAGAAAATTCTGAGGATGACGATCCTCAGAAAATTCTGAGGATTCTCTAGATTTTTTTGACAATCACCAGAAAATTCGGTTAATGACAATTCCAATAATCATTGGATATATCCGGTGCTCGTCAGCACGACGATCCTTGCAAAAAAGTTTCTCCAAGAGCAAAGTCAAGCACGAAGCACGGCCCTATTGTGTACACAGACAACGCGCAGTGTTTTACTTGTTTTGTTGTTTTTCCCTGACCATCAAAGCTATATTTATTTTAAAATAGACCAAAACATGATGATAATCATCAAATGTATTTGATATTCAATCACCAGATATATCCAGAGATTGTCAGAATGATGAACCTTGGCAAATCTGATTCTCAAAGGAAAAACAAACACAAAACATGCTGTTATTTTGTATACATACAGCACGCGCTGTTTTACTTATTGTGTTTGCCTCTTTTTCCGTGCTCAAAATTACCTGATGCATGTCGCGAAAATGATATTCTGATAAACTCCTCATGATATCCTTCAAACGTTCTGATGATCATCTGTAAATTCTGATATTCTCGGAAATGGTTCATGATATCCTCAGATAAATCTGATGACCCTCAGAAATTTCTGAATGTATCCCCCAGAGGTTCTGCTGATATCCTAGAATCCTAGAACATCCTAGATGCTTTATGATGATACCGTCAGAGAATTATTTCTCAGAAAATTCTGATCCTCAGAGATTGTTTTATCCTTCGGAAACTGTGATGGTATCCGCAAAAACGAAATTTCCATCAGTTTCCAAAAGTGACATCCCCCAAAATGCCCCATTTTATCCTTTGAACATGTTGCCATGTTGTTCATTTTCCTTTAAACAGTTTTATCATGTACATCCAAAAAATCTTGGAAACTGTCTTGATGTACTTTCAGGATATTCTGACTGCCGCAAGAACTTTCTCTTGATATATGTGGATATCCTGAGAAAATTCGGATGATATCCTCACACAATCCGATGGTATTTTCCCTCAAACCCAGTAAATCACATGGTTGATTGGTATAGCTGGCAGAAATCCGCCAAAATCTTATTTCACACTGAAAAGGGAAATTAAGGTCCCTGCCACCCAAAATACATTAAACACGCATATTACACAAAAAATGGACCTCACAACATGTACTATTTTTTTTCGATGGTTCCCTGCATTCATGGTAAATGTTGGTAAATGGGTTTTCCTGACATAAGTGGTTAGATTCCCCAATATGCGTTCATGGCGCACGATTCTTTTTTTTGATACACCTTAAACGCATATTGACCCCCCCCGCTAGCAGAATTGGACCATAAACGCATATTGGGCAAATAAACAGGACTTCACGAAATTTACTAGTCCTGACATCAAAGATCAGGTCTACCAAGTGCCAGTCAAGGAAGTGAAATGGTCCGAAGAACATTCCAAGATCGAAGCACAGATTTTGCAGCATGAACAAGAGGCAGCGAAGAAAAAAAACACAGGCAAACGCAAAGGCAAAGACGAAGAGTCGTCCGATGGTGAGTTGGACTTACCTGAGGCACCGAAAGAAGAGAACAAGGCAAAGGAACCCAACGGAGCAGTGAAGAAGAAAAAGGTGCTGGCCGCCAACACAGCGTTGTCCAACTACGCAGCCAGGTCACTGGGACCGTTGCAGAAATCAATCACTTGCTTGAACAAGACGGTGGACAAAGTCAACCAAGCAAGTTGCAAGGTGGAAGACGAAGTCCAGAAGACTTTGTCAGAGATCACCACCAAGCTGGAAGACTGGGCAGCAGCTGCCCGCAGCACAGTCAACTCTCACGAGTCCACGCGTGAGATGTGGAAGCAGGAAGATGCTGACTTGCCCAGTTTGGAAAAGCTGCCTTTCGATAGCGGAGACCTCAAAGCCGGCTTGAAGCAGGCGGCAGAGCTGCAGGACGTACTGAAGCAGCTTCTTCCTGTCAAGGAACCGAAGGCAAAGGCAAAGGCAAAGGCAAAGTCCGACCCGAAGGCACCGGACGCAGATGGGCAGCCTGGCAAGCGCTGTCGCATCAAAAGCTCTGCATGAAGAAGATATATCGCCCCGCCGCTCACCAAGCACCACTGTGTTGATAAACACAGTGGAGCCACAGGTTCGATAGGTCTTTTTTGTCCCACCGGACAGGAGGTGTCAAGCATGTTCGGGGAGACACCATGCCCAATGGTAGGACTTCCGCCCGACCTATGGCCAAACTCACGCAGTCCTGGCTCGAAAAAATGTGCATGGGTGTTGCAGGTCGGTTGAGTCCAATGATATCATCATATTTGGAACACATGCGCAAATACATGAAATATATTTCTATGCTCTCAACTTCACCATACGTTCTCACATTCGTCCCTCATGCCATGACCTCAAACGACCATATCCCCATGTACTCTCCCATATATAAAACCATATAAATGCATTCATTGCGTTGTTTCACACTTTCAGATAAGCACACTCTGCGTCCAAGTGCCATGTGGCTGCCAGCTGTGTTTATGTATGAAACCAATCAAATCGAAAACAGAAGCTGCAGCATCTGGGACCTAGCGGCAACGTTTGGACCCAGAAGCATCGAAATCCGAACAGTTCCATATATTGAGACGCATTAAAGGTCTCAACAGTTCCACTGCGAGATCCGTGGTCGCCTTGCTGCAAGCGGATGGATCAGGGTCGCGAACTTGCGCTAGTCGCAAGACAAAGTTTCCCCTGGTTCATAATCTAGTTCATGAAATTAACATTGGCGATCACTCTAGAGGTATGGCAGTTGCCTCGTTGCCTCGCCTACTGCAAGAAAAATGCAATCATTCTCAATTTTTTCGAGATATGCTGCAGGAAATCGTTCGCAAACATGGCCCGGAACTAAGCCTCGTCCTTGCGTGGGATGAAGCAGTTCCGGGTAACATCTTGCAGCCCGATCTTCGCAGAAAATGCGCACTGACCTATGCGAGCCTGGCTCAGATGATTCCATGGCTACCTGCGAAACCCGAGTGCAGGAAAAAAACGCGATGGACCATCTTGGTTTGAAAAAACGCGATGGAAAACAAAAATTGCGATAAAACCAAACAAAATGCGATAAATGATTTTGCCAAATTGCGGCACCCACAGCCTCGTTCTCTTTTAAGTCTGGGCGCCATGGATTCGGAGAATTGGTTCTGTGGAAATAAAAGATAGAGAGGCGGGATCTTGAAATTTTTGGGCCATGGCCACACATGCCGGAAATGTTGGTTTTAAAATGGTTGAAACATATGTCCGCAAATTTCCGCGATATTCCCGCAAATTTCCGCGATATTCCCGCAAATTTCCGCGATATTTGTGTTTCGTTTTTTGTTTCTACAAGAAATATGTTGCAAACCTGTTTTCAACTGTTGTGAGAGTTTAGCTCAGGCATATCACCCAATTTTTTGGGATTGCCTTTTTCATATCTTCAGCCAAGATTGCCTTTTTCATATTATGTAATGGAAAGGGCGGCCAAAGCGTGTGAAGAACCTGAGAACACCTGAAATGACCAAAAAATGCGATATTTCAAAATTTCAAGCCTTTCCCATCCCGGATCTTCAAAAAGTAGGTTTTGTTGAATATCACTTTTTTTTTCTGGCACTTAGGGCGCCCCAGGTAGAAGAAAGTTGGGTGACCGTAGCCATTGCGCGTACGACAATGTTGTCCGATATCTATCTGGGATATCCCAAATTTATGACTCACTTATGTCAACACATCATGAGTGAGGTCGAGGACGGTTTTACCGTTGATTTTGACGGAACCCCTGTGTTGCTGACAATTGGCAGCATAACCATTGTGGCAGACGCAGATGGCATCAGACTACTGACAGGCTGCAAGGGTGCTGCAGCTCTGAAGCCATGCTTGCGTTGCACCAATGTTCGGATGAGTGAGCGTGAACTCCCAGGACACCAAAACATTTCTTCTGCAGAGGTGCATGCTTTCCTGCCACAAAGTCAAACGGGATTAGAAGACATCATGAATCATCTGCAAGGGATTCATCGGAAAACTGCTAGAGAAAAAGCAGAAAAGCTTCTGGGCTGGCATGGTGACGCCTTGGCGGCCTCTGTGATCATGCAACCGGATCTGGCCCACGTCATTTCCTTAAGTTCCATTCGATATGACCCAATGCATTGCTACCTATCGAATGGCTTGGTCAACCACGAAATTGCGCTGTGGTTTCAAGCAGTGTCACGAGAAACGTCAGCAAGTCTAACCGATCTCAGGCAATATGCTAAAGACTGTTGGACTTATCAAAACGAGGTTTCCTTCGATCTGGACAAGGCATTCTCACCGAAGCGATAGTCCAAAGAAAACGATTTCCGAGGTGACGCTAGTGAAGCCTTGTGCCTGTTACCTTTGCTGGTGGCATTCTCACACGAGGTCGTGCTCCCCGGCAATCCAAACCTATACAGACTGTGTGTGACAGCTTGACAAAGCTGTATGTGTGCATCTGTGCGTGGTGGGCTGCCAAACGTGGCATCGACCTGGATGCCACCAGTCTGCACATGCAAAGATGGCAAAAAGAGCACCTCACCTTGTTTTGCTCTACATATGGAACAAAGAGTTGCCGACCAAAAAATCACTTCTCATTGCACATTCCCGTGCAATGGAAGGAACACAACTTCACAGTGGATTGTTATCGCTGTGAGCGCAAGCACAAACTTTTCAAAACGCTTGCGCCCAACTTCAACGAACTATCAAAGCTGCCTCTCTCGATCCTGTCAGAGATGGCCCAGCGAGAGATCCATAACCCGCCAATACACTTCCTAGAAGCTACCTTGGTAGGCAAGCAGTATGAATCTCCCGCGTTGCAAGAATGCTTTGCTGGTCAAGATCTGAAACTGGCCCAATCTCTTGAATATCGCGGTGCGCGGTATGGCCACGGGCAATATAAGGTGCTCAGTGCTACAAAAGCTGTACTCATTGAAGCCGCGGCCCAGTCCCAAGGATCTTTTTTCTTCCTGGGATACCTTCTCAAGAATGTTGCGCACACAGCGGTTGGCTTCTCCCAATGGCACCAAGAGAGAGAAACTGAATCTTAGTGGATCATTCCTATAGCTGATATTGTACAAAGCGTTCATGCTAGTTTTTTTCGCTCCGAAACCAAAGGCAACTTTATCCAGGTTTCACTGCTGCATTTCTGACTTCACTCGGCCAAGATTAAAAGCAATGCCGCGCAGTCTTGGGTCCTCATCATCCCTTCAAAAAAATGGCGAAAAAATGTCATTGGATGTCCAAAATAGCATCAACAAAGTTATTTCTAGTTATTCTTACTTATTTCTACTTATCTACTTCGTTTTTATATAACTAGATAAGTAGAAATAAGTCAACTTATAAGTAGATAAGTGCAAAACGATCCCCTAGCAGGAACCTCCTTTGAGATCTCGTGGACTTCCTTCTTCACAAAGTCCTCCCAAGCCCGATTTCGCTTCTTGGCTTCGGCTTCTGGGATCAGATCCTTTGGCTCTGGATCCAGCAGCAGTTCATCCGCTTCCTCTTCCACGGGTGGAACTACAGCTTCAGGCTGTTCCTCCCCTGGAGGAGCTTCGTCTCCCCCCTTTGGAGCCTCCTTGGAATCAGCCTCTGGATCTACCTTCGGGTCTTTCGGCGAGATCTCTGTCTCCCCCAGAATTGGCCACTGAGGCACTGGAATGGTCGCGATCAAGGCGTACTTCACTTTTCTGCGCTTGGAGACGCCCAGATCGGTGCCCTTGGTGAAAGGACCACATATATCCACTGACATAACGAAAGCAGATTCTTGACCCTTTTTCCTTCGATGCGGCTCGGCGGAGCCCATGGTTTCCAGGCAGACCCTACAGTCTCGCCTGTACGGCACATGCTGTGCCTGGAGATGGTGTTTCCATCCTGCGAGGTCCAACTTGCTCAGCATTGGTTGCTGAGCCTGACCATCCAGGAGCTTGGGAATCACGACCTTGAGAGCAGCCGCAAGACCCGGAGCCCATGTTGACCACGTGGCCGTCTGCTTCAGCCTCTCCTTCAGATCCGACTAAATCTTTTGTCCAGATCCATTCGAAGTGATCCCATCTAGCTCCTTCAGCTGTCCCACATTGGACAACAACATGGTCGGTTTGGGCCTTTGATGCCCCAGCGCTCCCTGATCCACTCTGATCTGGAACATGTCCTGGTGGCGTTGGAGGAATCCTACTGTCTCCTCCCACTCCCAGAATGATGGATACCCCTTCCCGTCATCCACACTCTTACTCTTGAGGATCTTGGGGATTCTCCACCACAAGGCCACATCGACCCGAGAGCCCATTCTCGGCCATCCCTTCCTGGGATCTTTCATAAAGACCCAAGGTCTTCAGCCATAAGGCGCAATCTCCATCCACCTTCATCAACTCACGCTCATTCAGGTCCTTCAACCCGAACCAAAGATCCCTCCTGCCCCTCAGCGGGCAGGGTCCTGGAGATCCATGGCGGAAGCGACTCACTGTTCTGTAAGGTGGGCCCGCTGTGATCATCCTGATCCGGCCTTTCTCTGCCAATCCCCATAAGTACGCCCATACCACTGCCAAGTGCAGATCTTCTTGAGCATTCGCTGTGATGTCCACTGTCAGGACTTCAGTATCATATCCTGCTAGGTCCTTCCACTTCTTGGATTCTCCCCCGGATCCAGAGAACAGGTGAACAACCACTCCACCTCGAGCCCTTTCCAATCTTCGTCTTTTAGCCCTGTTCCAAGGCAAGGTAGAGGCAACCTCTTCCCAGTTCAGACCCTGGCCTCTCATCAATGCACAGATCCTTTCAGGAACCTGTGGATACCGTTTCTTCCACCAATCTATTTCATGGTCAGATGGCTCAAAGTGGTCACCAATGCCACCCTTCTCCAATGACTCCAGAAGATCCAAAGCGGATTGTCGATCCATCACTGGACAACCCTGCCGTCTCACACACTCCATGTGCAAGGTTCCATGCTTGGGATGCGAGATGTCACATCGATCCTTCTGCCAGTTGATCTTGAAACCATGGTCCACCAACAAGCGAAGTGGAATAATCGGCTCCACTGTCCAATGCCAGCAAGGTGTTGTGCGCTGGACACTTGTACAGTGTCACACTGCCCATAGCCATTTCCACTTGGACTGGCCAGAGATGAGGAATCTCCGAGCTCTTCGCCTGCCTCAGAGCATGCGTAGCTCCACCGTCCAGCCGTGCATACTCACCGCTGTCATCCCCATCTGCTTTCACCGTCAGGGCCGTTCCCACAACTTCGAAACAACAGCCACTATGTAGGAACAGCAGTTTGACCGTGGGGTTGGCTATTGGTTGTTTTTCTCCAGTTGCGAAGCAAATTCGCATCGACCAATAATATGACAGCAAAAGGCATGGCAAAAAAAAACATTACCGAACTTTTTTTGAGGCCATCAGAATTCAGCCCGATCATCCGTGGATAAATACAAGCCCCTACATCATCGCCACCAGTGGCGATGGGTCCATCCAGGTTGAAGCAGAATGAACCACCACAGTAGCACCCACAGCTTAAGTTTAAAGAGTTGCAAACACAATGACACCTGGTAACAGCTATAATCATCGATTATCAATGCTTTCATTAAATTACTGTTTTGGATTGTGGGACTTACTCGTTAATTATCAGACCATCTACCAGTACTAGAAGATTAAATGGGAGCAGGCGCTTCCTCTGTTCCAGGTGAAGTTTGCTTGGCAACAATGCTTTGCTATAGTCATCCCGCCCGTCACGGGCAAGCACCGTCCCTGAGAAGATGACCGGGCAATTGAGGGAACACATTGTCACATTGCAATCAAGTAAGGCCGTTTTCACTGATGCTGAGCGGCTCAAGAACACACTGCAAGCCGATAGCGATAGGGAACCGAAAGGCTCAGGATTCATGCTTCACCTGCACACGTCTGTCGTCGCACCAGCAAACTTCAACTGATGGCTTGTGAAATATGAAGTGCTGGAGAACATTGTTGCAGAACCTGTGGCGGTGTGCGCGCGGCAGGCCCTGATTTCGCCATCAGCGTTTTGAATTCCTATCTGAGCCCCCCTAAGAACACCTGAAGCCGTTGCCAGAGTTGCCGTCTTTCGCATGGGAATATGTTTCCAAATGTCTGCAGCCCAATGACTTCTGGGGCCCCTGCCTATCTCACTCAAGTCCAGCACATGGGAGCAGGTGCATCTTGAGTGAAAGGTTAAGATCTCCAGCGTCAAGGCGCAGCCGGTGAATTTCGGAATTTCGCATTGCGTCTTAAGGTGATAGCCGTGCGGTGTCTGGATTTGCCACTGCTGAGCTGACTTCAAGAGAAAGTTTGGAAACTTTCATCGCGCTCACACATCATGAGTCTAGCAGAGGTAGTTGTAGATCATTAGGCCATTGTGGAATTGGATTTCGGCTTCACCAACAAAGGCATTGGGGAACTGCAAGCGTAAGCTGCCGGGATGCAATGGAAGGGAAGAAGGCGGAGAATGCCGATGAGGTTGGACTGGAGACGGCACAAAAGATGAAGACCCAGCCAAGAACAGCACCCCCCCCAAAGCCGACTGGAAAGGGCATGGCGGAGGACTTACATACAACATTATATGCTGCAACGCGACGGAACGCGAATATAGCAGTTGGCCACTGTGGCACGCAGCCATTCTTCCCGGCTGTAGCCGTCAGCAGCACATGGCTTGAATTTTGATCTGCGACGTGGGTGCGAAAACAATAGCATTAATTGCTCGCACCAAGAGCTGATTTCCTTTGGGCTCAAGAAACACATGCATGCTCCATCACAGAGGACGCAAATCTTTTTCGGTGCTGCCGGCAAAATTGTGTCCAACTATCTCTAAAATCTAAAGCCTTGGTTCGCTCAAAATTGTACTGCCTATCGTTTCTATATCTTCTGCTCTACGCCTTCTTTTGACAAGCCAAAAGGTAGAAACACTTTCTCTTCAAGCGGCTATGCCACCAAGTCCCGTATCGTCTCAACTGTATTGGTCCTTTTGATGAATTTGAATCATCCCAAGCACAGTGTCACAGCGACACCCTGCTTGGTGGGATTCGGAATCCACAATCAGAAGAAACATTGTTGCCTCAGCTGCTTCTCTTGTATATGTGGCCAGTCCAAGCCATCTAAGCTTTCCAAGTGGGATTCGGCATTTTGAATCATCCCAAGCACGGTGTCACAGCGACACCCTCCTTGGTGGGATTCCCAATCCAGAATGCCCGGAACAGCTCTGGAAGGTGCCCGGATTAAGGTCTCTGATTGCCTAGGTCTAGAGGCGCTGGCGATGCAGCTGTTCTGTGTTGCCATGTGTTTGCATCCAGGGTGGCCTTTGAAGCGTCCATTCAAGTTCCGGCATGCATGCTTGTTCTTTCAAGCTCTGTGTAGCAAGCACGAAAAACAACAACACGCAAGTCTAAGTTAGGCCCACCGGCACTCCACAATTTCAATAGTCTCCACAAAGCCGTTTCAACAAGATGGAAGCCATATTGAGGAACCCTTCGGATATTAAAGAATCTGCCAAAAAAAATATGCTTTCAGTTCTTTTCTCAATGAGCAGCCAACCCAAATGCATTAGATTGCAACAGTGAGAACATAAGCTCACACCATTCCATCTCCTGGGCCTTCAGCTTGTATAACTCCTTCCGTCACATGCGGTCTAGGGCGCGCGGCTTTTGCGCGCCTGGCGCCCCTTTGGGCGCCCAGCTTCTTTATGGGTTCAGTATACCGCCGGAAAATCATCCCAGTCTGTGTGTTCCTCCTGTTTGGGGTTGTATCCCAGTTTCTGTCAAACTGTTGCCTCCGTTGCTTAAAACCACCTACCAAACGGTAGTAGGGCCTACATAAAGGCGCGCGCTCTTTGCGCGCCTATTGTAGGCGCGCGCTCTTTGCGCGCCTGGGGCGCGCGCTTCTTGCGCGCCTGGGGCGGGCGCTTTTTGCGCGCCTGGTGCGGCGAGTGCTTTTTCCAAGCCAGGCCTAGCCGTTGGGTATTTTTGTTGTGTTTTGCACTACCCTGGTTCATGGCCAAAACCGCTCTGCACTGCAATATCGTTGTCCACGCCAATGTCCTCGGGTGTGCTTCATTCCAGCACCCTAAGAGCCATCTGCTCCCTCCCCCATTCATCCTTCTTTCTGTACCCATCTCTTCCACCAAAATCTTATGAAAACGGCCCTCGTCCATCAAATTATTCGGTAATATATATATATATATGTATACTATCTGTATGTGTAAGATGCGGCCAAGCAAAATCAAATATCTAGGACCACCTCTTCCACTCCGTTCCGCTCCCTCACATCCACATCCCTTCCAGACGATGGGCGGAAAAACGGACGTGCTGAAATGTAGTTAAGCGATTATGCCTTAGATATGTAGAATGCCCATTGACGCTGCACGTCGGGAATTGATAGATCCATCATAAACTTGCGGCCTGCGGCCGGATGCTTCTTGGTCCCGTGGGGCCAAGAGCGGCAACAATAGAGCTCCAGAATGCTAGACCGAGGAAAGAGTAATGAGAACATCTGCCAACCATAATGGGATCGAAATCCGTGCGTAAATGGCTTTAATAATGGGAATACCATATTAATAAGATAGTCTTGCTGGCATCTACCAGGAATAACGGGATGACAAGCAGCCCGCTATGGTTGGCATATATGCCTAACCCCTAGGATCCGGTTAGGTTATTAATAGACAGGATATAGTCTAGGTTATCATCATTTTTTGATAGTCTTTACAGGGTTTGTCACATACTTGGTGATAGTCTATTATCAGGGAATGAAGAACATATATGCTGATAATTTTGGAAGTGTTTTCAATATATCTTATAATTGAACATTTTGTTTTTTAATGCAACATCTACATTGGATTTTTTTATATTTTCCATGTGGTTCTCAAGTTTTGTTTTCGAGTTTTTTCTTGTCATTTTTGTAATTGCGTTGTCTACTGCAGAGACGATGTTGCGCAGAAGGCTGGATCAAATTGTCTTTGATTTCAACCAACAGTCTCTGCAGATAAATTAAAATATATGTTTTATTATTTTAATTAGTTATCACTCTGCATACATGAGTGCAAAGAAATAAGTAGATTAACTTTCCTTTAAATCATATTTTCGTGTCAATAAAATTTAAAAAAAGTTTTGTTGCATTTAAAGTTTGATTAAAGTTTGTTTCAAACTTTGAAAGATTAGATTCAAAGTTTAAATCAAACTTTGAAATTTTATATTCAAAGTTTTAAGCAAACTTTGAATATTAAATTCAAACTTTGAATAAACTTTGAATAGAAACTTCTTAAAACTTTGAATTCAAAATTCAAAGTTTTAAAGTAAACATTTTAAACTTTGAAGACATTCAAAGTTTGATTTATAAATTCAAAGTTTCAAATCAGTCATTTAAAACTTGACAAGTTACCTTTCAAAGTTTTAGATATTTTAATATTAAACTTAAAATAATACCTTCAAAGTTTCTAATGTTAAATTATAAACTTTAAATTCTATTTTTAAAGTTTGAACTAAACTTTGAACAAACTTTAAATTCACTTTTTCGATTTATGTAATATTTGTCAAAATTTGTACTAAAAAATATTTATATATATATATGATAAAACATGTTGCCTCATTTAGATTCAAGTTACCATGTGTCAGATTTCAAACATTTGTCTTCCAAAGCAATCCAAGGATTCAACGTCAGCACATACTTTGGCTCGTTACCTGATTCTGGTGAAGCATCGACGCACACAACTGATTTGGAAACACTAAATGCACACTGAAATGCACAGCAATACTGCAATTTAAAGCGCGCTTTAATTCAAAGCGCTAGTTCAAAGGAAAATCTGCACTTTCAGTGTCACGCATTGAGTGAAAAAAAGTTCCGTCACTGGAATCAGACAGGTTTTTTCGTCATCTCGTTTCCGTTTCCAGTGTCCATGTCCTTCTCCGATTTTCACAAATTATCTTGTGTGTCTACTTTTTTTTAACAAAGACTAACCTTGCAAAAGCTTATCGTGATTTCGTGATAAGCTTTCGAAATAATCTATATAGACTATCATCAAGAATTCATGGATGATAACCTAAAAAGACTATTTATAACCTAACCGGATCCTAGGGGTAAGGCCTATCACGAAATTGTAGCCAACTTGCTGATATATCATATGAATAGTTCCTCGCATTGACGCGTTCCACTCATCATTCCAGGCAATCATTCATTCGAGGACCTCGAAATCCATGATGTCCGTTCTTGCTAGTAGGCGTTTCGCGTATATACCCAGTTGATATATACCCATACTTGATATCCCCGTTCATTAGCTCTACAATCCGTAATGGTGAAACAAAAACAAGGTTGATTTCCTACACAATGACAGCCCCAGTTTGGCTTTTGGGCACGCCCCTGACCGTCTTGATGAACAACGACTTGATCGATGTCATGGATTTCGCAAGAACACTGAGGTTCTGCACCAAGTCAGACTCCTGCTTGGGCTGAGATCCCTCTGATCTCTTCTCTGGTTGTGGAGCTTCCTCCGCTGCCTCCTTCGCAGGCGAAGGTGTCTCCTTTTGGCATTCCTTTTCCGAGCCCTTTTGGCCCTTCTTATCTTGGATCTTGGCAACCTTTCGATCGCCCTTTTGAGCACCGCCATTCCCCTCCTTGGGTTTGACAGTTGGACAATCCTTCTTTCGATGCTTCGTGGATGAGCAGAGCAAGCACCTTGAGGATTTCTCCAGTGATCCCCAAGAATGTGCATACGTGCCGTGCACTTCTCACCCCTGCGACATCCTTCCTCAGTGCCCCAAAAACGACATGGTGCCTTATCACCATCCTGTCTATCTCAGGGCTTCTGCCCATCATTCCTGTCCCAAGGCTTCTGCCCATCACCGGATAAGGCCTTGACAGCCGGATTCCCCTGCGTCAGCACAGGTGCCAACGCTGGCGGATTCGACGGCGTCGCCTTTCCAGCAACTTGAGCATTGGCAAGTTCCTCCAACTCAGCTTGGATATACTCTGCCCAGTCATTCTATGATTCCCAACTAGGAGTTCGATCTACATCCAGCTGTTGGCGCATGGATGCCAGTCGGAACGCCACTTGGCTTCCGCCCAGTTTCGCAGCTCCATCTGCGAACTTTGACAGGACACCTGTCAGCACCAGAGGATCGATCGTCACACGCAACTCCCCTGACCTTCCTAGAGATCTGCGCCACTGCCGGATTGACCCCAGCAACTCCACCAGACCAGCAGGCACCTTCACCTCACTGAGGGACCGAATCAATCCTGTTCGTTCACCCGAACCACCTGGCTGGTAGGACGTGTACAAGCGAAACAGGATGCCTGTGGTCGTCAGTCGCCTTGAGGCAATGATGTCCTGTCTCAAGGACTCCGGCAACGCACCCAAGAGCATTGTGACTGCTCGCTGTTCCAGTCGTGGATTCGCTTCCCAGTGCACAGGTGGCGTCGGCCGCATTCTCAACTTTTCCGAAGGAGATGCAGTCAACCACTGCGCATAATGGTTCTCCACGCCTTGGACCATCGATCCCCAACCATTCACTGGCAGATCCTGACACATCGCACATCAGAGGATATACACTACTGTGAGCCAGTCTCCGAATTGGAGAGACGCCCCTTCCCCCCCAAGAGCAGGGAGCTTGGGCAGTTCCAAGGTCCGCAAAGCCTCCGTCAAAACCGATCCCGCTTGCGTAGGAACAGCTATCCCAGGTGGCGGAGACGGCATGCCTCCCATTCCACGAGGTGGGCTATTACGGCCTCCTCCCATAGGCTGAGGAACACCCATAGTCTGTCCAATCCCGGCACCAACTCCAGCTCCACTGGAATGCTGACTGGTATGATTGAGTCTCTTCGGTTGGCCCCTGAAGCCTTTTCACCTCCCTGGCAAAGGCCTCTTCTGCCTCCCGCATCACCCTCTGTCTGATCTCCTCCACTGCTCTCGCAGCTGGATCCATCATCACTTGGTTTCCTCCTGTTGGCTCACATCCAGCAGGAGCTGGGCTCATCCCTGTGGCCAATGCCTGCATGGGAACCGGGCTCACCATTTGCATGGGAACCGGGCTCACCATGGGCACTGCCATTGGATGCCTTGGTTCACGGACCGGGGTCACCATCATCAGGGTTTCACTCCTGGCTTTGAAGCTGATGCTGCGGCAGGTTAAACTCCACCAATGGCGGCAACGGCTCCACTGCCTTGAGGACGTCCAGCAGGAAGACCTTGTAGAGGAAGTAGACCAGAAGGACCGCCTTGACATACACCAGGATGACCTTGAGCTCCAGGACGAAGTGCATCACCCAAGGCCTGCAGCTGAGTGCCAACCGCACCACCCACGCCTTGAGCAGCTCCCCATAGGAACTGGCCAGCCACCACAGGTGCAGCACGTCCTTGACCACCACCTGGCAAAGGTCCAGTCGCTTGCTGAGCACCCACCATCTGTTGAGCACCAGGTTCCACAGCCTGTGGCAGTCCCATTGGTCTAGGCACCACATCTCGACCTCGTACTCCATCACCACCACTAGGTTCAGCTGCTGGAAGTTCCAACCTTCGAAGACCACCTGCCGCCACCCTTGGAACTGACTGGGCTCTTCCTTCCCCACGTTCCCTTTGGGCTTCAGCGATCATTCGATCCAAGGCTCCATCAGCTGTCTCGCCTTCTCTCATCCCCGAGCGTCGACGCTGCATCAACGACATGGCAGAGCGTTTTGGGCTCGTAACCTTTGGGGTTACTTTAAGGCGGCCGGGCACTTAGCTACTTATAAGTTACTTATCTTGCACTTAGTTTGATGGTTCGCTAACTAGGTTATAAGTAGGAAATAACTTGTTTAACGTTTTGCCTTCGTTTTTCAACATTTTTGATTTTCGAAGGATAAGTTTATTTTTTCAGCTTTTTGTCTTTCATTTACATGTTTTATTTCGTGAAAAGATCATTATTTCCATGTCGAAGTAGTGAAAGTTGCACCAATCCGACCCTTTTTCATCCGAGAAGCTGCTTTTTGCTGTTCAGTGTAAAAATTTTATGATGTGAGAAGATCATTTCCATGTCGAATTATATAGTGAAGGGTCGCGTCGATCCGCTTCTTTTTCATCCGAGAAGCAGCCAGACATCTTTAATGGCACCGTGACATTCCACTCGACTATAGGGTGCACTTTGCGCCTTTTGCGCGTCGTCGAGGTGCAGCAGGGACATTTTATTTGAAAGGGTTGGGCTTTGCCAACGTTTGAAATTGGCGGCAATTTCAGAAGTAAATGTTAACTCCACGCAGAGTAAAAAAAAAAGCGGCATGAATTTTGCAAGCGCCCAGGATTTCAACTGCCTGATTTGTTGCCAGGATTTTGAACTGACCCTTGCCATATGTAACACCTTGGTGCATGATGCGCGGTGCTACTATAGCATCAGGATCTTCAGAGGCAGCTGCAAGGTGACGGCAGTTTGATGTCTTTCCAAGGAAATTCGTTTTGATAAGAGATTCTGTCTGATTCATACGCAGATCTTGCTCTCCTAGTTCCAGGAGACAAAACTTGCTGAAGTTTTCCAAATTCTTTCGATTTGGCGCAACACGTGTTTTGAAAAACGTGTTCTTGCGTTCTGTTGGAAGCCATCCATCATATATCCCTTGGCAAACTGCTGCGGCAAGTGCCTTGAGAAATGCAACTTGGGCCGCGCCCATTCTCGACCATAGCATTCCATGAACTTGGTTGCATGCCTCGTCTGTTGACTTTGCAAGCGCGCAATGTCTAGCAGACCGCCGCGTTTGCTTTGCAGCCAACTGCAGATGACAGCATGCAGTGCAAGCAAACTGTCATTTTCCTTTTTTAGTTCTTCTTCATCTTGCAAGACTTCAGAGCAGAAAGCGGCACAAATTGGTAGCACCACCAAAGTGTCACCTGCGTCTCCACGATAATCTTTACCTCTGATCCAATGCTTGTCTGTGAAGGCACCACAGACTTCTGACGGAGATCCGTCATATTTCCAGCAGGTTGTCGCATACTGGCGCAGCTGCTGCAATCGGATTTGAGTCTTCGTAGTCACTGCCTCCCACCAATAGCCCAATTCTTGATTGCAAAGACCATTGGCTACAAAGCAATGCATAGGGTCATATAAGACTCTGTCCACGCCGATCAAATCTGCCAAAGCCGGTTGCAGCAAAAAGGTTTCAGCCATTGCTTCGGTGTTCCATCCAAGCAAAGTTTCGGCTTTTTCTTTTGCGGACCTTGAAGGAATACTCTGCAAATACCTTTGGATGCCACGAAGACTTTCCAATGTATGCGTTTTATGCTCCGTGACGTCTGGGTTTGAAATATGAACGGTTTCTGCCAAGTCGAAGTGCTGCAGTCGCACCACATTCTGGCAAAGCCAGCAAGGTTCCAACCCACTCGAGCCCTTGTTGCCGAGAGTCAACCTGATACCATCTGCGTCCATGAAGACTGCGATGGACCGGATGAACACCAACTGCGGACCGGATTTGGTCTCAATCATGAATCCATCTTTGCAATCTTCCTTCAGTTGAGTCAGCAGTCTGAGCTGCTGCGGGACGCTTCATTCCCTGACTAGAGTGAGAAGCAGGCTTTCGATGCACCGGCCCTTTGCCAGCCGGCTTTTTTTTTCACAGCAGTCACTTCCGACTCCTTCAACTCCGCTGTCTTTTCCCTCTTCTTAACATTCTCTTTCCGCGGGGTCATTTTTTGTAACAGGAGATTCCAACTCGCTTTTCAACTCTGCCGCCACCTTCCCGCGGCGTCTACACGGATACGTGGCAACCAGCCGACAGATATAATCCATTGCCTTTGTCACTGGAGTCCCTGCAACAAATCCGTTTGGATATGCCGCGTTCAAAAATTGCTTTGGACAATCTTCAGGTGAACTTGGCAAGACATCCATGACAGAAGCCAACGGCACTGCGTTACTGAATACCTTTTTCATACGTGACTTATGCAAAGTCAGCAGCTTCAACTTGTCTTCTTCCAGCAACTGCATGCCACCCACACAAAAGGCCAACGCACATAAACCTGCGTACGTTGGTTCGGACGCATTCCTCAAGCCCAGAGAAGCAGCTAAGCCGCACAGCGACTCCAAATTTCTCACCTTATCCTTTCCACTTTCAAGCAAATTCCACCAGTCTTGGCCCAAATAATGTGGAATGTTGGTGAAATCCTGGAGCGCTGCACGCGAAGCAGCTGTGGATTCGTCATTCTCATAACAAGTTTGCTGAGCAATACAAGTTTTCAACTCCTCCATGTGCAAACCCCAGACATTGCAATCCAGGATTGGCATCAAAGCTGCGGACTGCTCGACACTCAGCACATTCTTGCCAAGAAACGCTATCAAGCGCTTCAATTGCTTGCCACGCAAGTCATCAAAAGTAGGTAACGCAACCACATTCAGCAAAAATTTCTGCGCGGCAACGATCTGTTTCTCCACTTGAGCCATGATTGCTTTGGAAAATCACAAAAATCAACAAGAAGAGATAGCTGGGAAAACTTCATTTTTCCAAAATATATAACAAAAACCAACAAGGTAACAATGAGGACAAAAAAACTATTGAAAAAGCAACATGAGGTTAACTATGTTAAGTACCGTTTAACTTTTTAACATGGTCGGCCCTAAGTACCTAATAAGTCATTAACTAACTTATAACTAGCCCAAAAATTAACCCTACTTATAACTTAGTTATCCACTTAAACCTTAACTTAAGCCTCGCTAACTATACTTATAAGTTACTTATAAGTAGCTAAGTGCCCGGCCACCCTAAAGTATGAGTTAGCAACCAGCTGCAGCACCCGAAAAACTGCAGCAGCTCTTTTCTCGCGCCATAACTTGAGCCACGATCTTGAGCCACAAGCATCGAGTAGCGAAGCTTTCAGCCATGTCTATGTCATCCTTAGTGCAGGGGCCATGCTTCTAAAAACCAAGCTCACCCTTCTACACATCACTGCTAGGTACAATGAAGCTGGAGTGTTTCACGTTCACACATCCACAAAATCAAAAAATCTATAAATGATATATTGCCATACTGCATCAATTATACATAAGTACACATAATTGTGTATTATCCAAATAATATCAAATAATCACATTAATTGTTGTTTAATGATATTTCATGTTCAACCTTGGATCATTTGCTCATGAGATAAAGGATCTGAAGAATGGCCTGGGCCTCCCAGCAACGTCTGAGGCCCGGGATCTCGTGGCCCCGGGATGAAGATGAAGCGGGTGCCATGCATAACGTGAGCCTCCAAGTTTCTCCTCGGAAATGGATCTCAACAACACACCGGATCTCTGCTGAGCCTGTGTTTCTTAACATGAAACCCATGATCAGGATGCGAAGATGTGTGCAGAGAAAGTTTCAACGTCCAGGGAAAATAAAAACTTGGTACAGTATCCGAGGGTTGCACAACATAAACTTCAGGCGCTCAAAGCCTTCACGATATGCGCAAACCTCAACTTGACAACATGCAAAGTCCAGGTTCCTCCTCCAACCTCATGTGCTCTTATACACATCCGTTTGTGACACAAGTGGAAGTTGTCAAACTTCGATGACAAGTGCGATTCCAACCCAATCCAGTCTGATCCCTGTAATCCCTGAGATCTCGAACTCCTTGGGAAGTAGGCACAAATGAGCGCGAGCAGAAGTTGCCCATCAAAATGTAGGCTTTGGGCCTGGCAATTCGCTCATCCAGATCATCCAGGCCCAGGACATTGACAGCTTGGCTGTCACATGTTGTCACCGTTCCTTCCCATTCTTCAGTCTTCTGGGATCCGGACGGACCGGCGCTCTCAAAGCCTGTGGGAAGATCAGACATACTCAAATATGTTGTAAATACTAGTAAACCCCAACGAATTCAAAAGAATCAAATGCCACAGTATGCCACAATATCAAAATTGAAGTCTTGAATCGTGAGTGGCAATGTTTTCACATGCTAGAGATTTTTTTAGTTTTCCGACGGAGGTGGCAGCATGTTGGCAGTTCGTTCCATCTCGTGTGGGTGCCAAGTGTAAATGCCATCTTGCCTTGAAATAGGGTTTCCAACATGTCCAGCACCTGGACCTCAAAAATGTTCAAATGTCTGAAGATTTGAAGATCATCGACAGCACTCAGACCTCACCTGCCTGTCCAAATGGACCATGGGCCTATGCAGCTTAGATCTACTGATCTGCTACTGATCTGCTAGTGAGTTTTCACAATATGAAGTTCCATCAGTTTCGATCAGCAGTCAGACTGAGTCTTGAACGCTATCTAAGTGCACCTGGTGGTGATGCTTAATACTGTCTTCTAAACCAAAGGCACTTCGCGCACCTTTTCTTGATCAAAAATGCCTCAAAGTCGTCAGATCAGACCTGTAATGGGAATCTATGCTCGGACTCCCCCCAACTGCTCGCAGTTGCTACTGATGCCATGATTTCACCGCATCAAGTGCTTCAAGTCTGCAAGACCTTTAGTGCTTCAAGTCTGCAAGACCTGTTCCGAAAAATCCCAAAAAGAAAGGCCCTCACGGCTTTGCGTGGCCCAAGGCATATGATCTATTGAATCTTCTGCTGTTTGTGATACCTATACATCTTTGAAAGAGTTTGTTTAGAAAGGCCCGACCCCGCATGATCGTGTTGGAACTTGTTCCACGGATTCGTCAGGTCAAGCTCCTTTTTCGGAGCTTCCAAAAACTCCCTATATAAGCTACCTGCAGCCGCAGCCGAAGTTCGCTCACCACCGCGGCTCATCCTGGAAGATGTCGATGCAGCCTGCCCTGGACTGCTTGACACCGCCGCAGAAGCTTTCTCACCACCGCGACTCAGCATTGAAAAGGTCGACGCTCCAGCTTGCTCACCACCGCGACTTGGCAATGATGAAGTCGATGCAGCCTGCCCAAGACTGCCTGAGATCGCCATAGTTTCATCATCTGGCGATCCTGTGGTGATCTGGATACTCAAAGACGTAGAGCTGTTCAATGGTGTTGATCCCCCCACATGTTCCAGTTTCACCGATGCATTGCCTCTTGCAGATTCTTCAGAAGACCTTTGATGACTACCCTCGTCCTGGTGGCGCGATGTCCGCTGCAATCGCTTCAGGCAAAAACTCGTACAGCTTTTGATGCCACCGTATGTGAGCTGCCCGGCATAGATTACCCCTAAGGCCATCAAAGTTGCACCACACGCCCAAATGGCGCCAAACTCAGCTTCACCTCCAATCTCTTCAGAATCCACTCCAGACAGCAGCATGCTTCCCAGCGCCAATGATACTGCAGCTATTTGAGGCGCTGTCCCATATCCGCCTCCATCTCTTTCTTCTCTTTGTTGAGGTCTCATGCCCAGATCTCGGGTGAAGGACATGAAAGATTGTCCAAGAAGCGGTTTGGTCAACCCATCCGCCACCAAGTCCACTCCTCGTAGGTGGATCAATCTCCACACCCCACCAGGCGCCGTCCCCTCCAAGGCCTCCCTCACATAAGAAGCTCTAATGCGCAGGCAGGTGTCTCGTGCGCCATGATGTCCCACCCGTTCCTGATGCCATGCCTATGGCTGCTACATTGTCGCCATAGATGACCCTCTCTATTTTGGAAGTTCCAGGGCTTTCACCCAGCATTGAACATAGTATGGCCTCCGTTGGCCTACCCACATTCAAAGCATCACAGTAGGCCACCAGTTCACTCTCCGCCGTTGAGTGTGTGACGAAGGGCTGGATTGTGATGTATTCCAGCTGATGATGCATCCACACAGAAACGTCGCAATGCCCTGAGTGCTCCTGTGCTTCGTCCCAGTGTCAAAGGCGATATCCGCCATGACTTCTAGTAGAAGTGGATGTCGTGCAATCTTCAGCTGGTTCTTTTCACCCCACACATTTCCAGGAACGCCCTCTGTGTAAAACAGTCCTCCAAGGTTCCCCGTGACGTATTCCATCAACGCCAATCCAACTTCAACAGCTCGAGCTGGATTTCTTGTTGCAAGACGGCTAACTGTGGCAACTCCAACTGATAAGTCAGGTCTTGTTCTCATTGCCAACCATAGCAGTGCACCAGCAATCGCCTGGGCTTGTTTGATCTGTTGAGGCTCTACAGGGTCGGAAGGTGTGTCGTCATCTTCATTGATGAGATAGCTGGGGACATCGGTGGCCTTGGTGATGTTCCATCTCTGAAGCATCTCAAGCTCATACTTGTTCTGAGAGATCTTGAAGCCACCTTCAGACATCGCTTCTATTTCAAAGCCACAGTATTTCACTATGCCCTCCCCCGTTTTCTCCACTGCTGAGATCGCCCATGTCCTTTCAATTGCCGATGTTGCTGCATCAATTGCTCCATCTTCAGCAATCAAAGAGTAAGTCGTCGACATAGATCGACATGAGGCCAGACCACATCGTGTTGCCACTTTCACAGTCTACCTCCTCCATTCTCCACGTGTTTTCATCTGGAGTCTTCTTGAAAGCACCTTTCACCTGGCGTCCATCGCGCTCTCGTTCCCAGGTGATCTTAGGAACCGTCTCATCTCGATGTAGGCCCCAATCACGTGGTGAACTCGTAAGTCCATATACAGCGCTTTGTCGATCAGCCAAATGTGATGCCCTTCTGCAAGTCCAAGCTTTTTGAAGACTGTTGGGATCTCCATAGCCAGTAGCTTGTTGTTTTCCCTTCTAGGGGCATTGAGGAACGCCGTACGGATGTCAGTACAGCCACACCTCCACTTGCTGAGAGCTCCAAGACGTAGCATCGTCCTTACCTGGTTGGCATCTGATCCACCAGCATAGTGCTCAGCATTGTCTGGAGCTTCGTAATTCCCACATACCACTGCTCGGCTTCTGTAAGCCCCGCTGCCAGCTTTTCTGGTGTGAACCATCTTGCCCGGCAACACCTCGATCGGCAGTCCACGTTGTTGCGCCAGCTGCTGCAACTCCGTCTTTGTGATCTGTTTCACAGCTTGTTTGCTATTGACTAGCTGGTTGTATTCGGCCTGGATCGATGGTTGCCATGCCTCTAAGTTTGACCACACTTCAGTGTTGCTGATGGTTTTTGTTACCAAAAACTCCTAGTCCAACTTCTCCAGCGTCCGTTGTGTTTCACAACCTTGAGCATCTTGAAGCTGGTGTTCAACCATCATTTTCATGGTGAGGGCTTCAGCCAATGCGCCAATCCACATTGATTGCTCCTCAGTCGTGGCGTCCAACTTCTCGTACTCCGTCTTGATATACTCAGTCAAGTTGTTGTGAAGACACCGGAGCACCGTCGTCCCTGTCATGTTTGAGGCCACCGGGTGGGCGGCACCAGCCCGGTCGTTAGGCGCCTCCTCCACATCCCCTCCTCCAGGCTCTTCAACGTTGGACTGCTTCGACGGCGTCCGATCATGGGAGCTTGCTGAAGTCTCCTCGGAATCAGTTTTCAGGGACCAACTTTCTTCGTCACTACCCGTTATACTTACTTTCCAACTCAAAATGGGGTTGCAACCATTCAGGAACATGAAAACAAGAGTCCGATCCACTTTTGGGGTCTGTTTGACCCTGGTCCTCCCCCTCGATGTACACCATCGAAATTGCAGGAACAGTATAGTTTTGCTCCGCAAACGGCGAGTGGGCACGCCGGACCAAGTTGGTGGAGATGCACGTTCACCACGTCCCTCCAAGCGGATCACTGGTTGGTCTCCTGGAAGTTCCAGCAGTGCATCAGCAGGTGGTTGAACCACATCATCTGTGTAAAAGGACCTGCCAGTCTTGAGAGATCGCACATAGTAGCTAGTTGCAGTCAAAGAGGAAAACTTGTCAGGCCCCATGATCACAACTTCTTCTCAGGCATCTCTCCAGTCCTGGTAACGCTCTTGCCATGACTTTCGAAGTGCAAAGGCCTTGTGCTGCTAAACCGCAGCATTGGAGAAGCAAGCCACCCGACTCCCTTCAGCTGGTTGCGCAACCGTCTCTCCCCAATGTGTCTCGCAGCCAACGGCCAAAACTCTGAGGGGCACAACCCAGCGGAGGTGATGGTTTTGATGGCTCGCTTCGTAGCCCCCACCTCCGACTCCACACGGCCATTGCTCTTGTAGGTAGATCCTGAAGTGAGCGTCGTGATGATACCTCGAATCCAACGTCCAACGATGTACCGGTGCCGCCACTAACTCCCTTGCCCTGTCGCAGTGAAGACGTAGTACAGGGAGCCCCAACGCCTGAAGTCCGGCGTGGATTCAAGCCAATGCTGGCATCACCTCGCTCAGCTCAGAAGCTCAACGAACGTCAAGTTCTTGACCCCCACATTTGTTGCCTCCTCGATCATTTTGTGCCACACTTCATCAGCCCCACGCATCGCATCTTCTCTGGGTCCATCAGATGCAGCTGGTAGCGGAGCTTCTTCACACAGTGGGTCATCCGGCTCTGGAAGTTCTCGAAGATCTTCTGGCTCTGGTGGCTGGTCACCCCCATCATCCATGAACACCTCATCACCATCATGAGCTCCATCGTGATTTGCTGAGCCCTCCCCTCCGTATAAGTCCATCGACGGCAGAGGATTCGCAGCAGTGCCTTCCCCTCCGGATAAATCCATCGCCGGCAGAGGATGGTCTTGTTCATCACTTGGAGCTCCAGGTGGATTAACAAGAGGCCGCCCATGACCAGTGACTGGAAAGGTGTAGCATGCTACCATCACAAGTACTTTCGTCGTTGATGTTCTTGATCTTGGCCGGCTGTCATCCTTCCAGATAAATCCACTGACAGCGTGTAGGCCTCTGGATGCACCACCTTTCGATGAGGTCTTGATCTAGCCTGGGCTCGAATGCATTGGGCACAATCTCGTCGAGCTGGCAAGTGGTCGTTCAGGAAGTGGTTTTTCCAGGCTTCAAGGGCCACACGATTCAAAGGTCGCATTGCTGGTTGAGTCCTGGCCTCAAGTTCACCCATCAACCGTTGGATGTGCTTGTTCAGTGCTGTCGCAATTGCCTCCTTCAAACCAGGAGCCCAGGATGCCCATGTTTTTGACTCCTGAATACGCTGTTGTAAAGACATAGATCTGAAGGCCTCAGAAGCTTTCTGCTCATTCTCTGGCTCCCCACGAATGCCGTTGAGCTCCAGCAGTTCCGGCATATTGGTCGCAATGGTTGTTGGTTTCCTCTTCTTGTGACCCAGGGGGTGCTGGTCGAAGTGGATCATGTTGATGCCAAAGTGGTTTTGGAACTGTTGCCATTCACCGGTTCGAAACACTGAGAAGTAGTGGTGCTGCTCAACATCCTGGGGCTCCCGATACCTTGCTGGATCTTCAGGTTGTTCTAGAACCAGCTGTGTTGGTGAGCCTTGTTGCTCACGTACATCCTCCGCCAAGATGAACAGCGACAGGCCTCGAAACCAGAGCGTGACATCACCCTCCACCAAGCCCATATCAGATGGAGCCAAGTCAGGCCTCCCGTACGGGTTCGCATCATCACGAAGAACACCCGGACCACCATCTCCCTGATACCTCAAAGATGAAACCGTTCTGCATGGGGGCCCCAACACCACTGCACGAACTCGTCCTGTTGCACATAGTGACACCAGGTACGCATACACATTCTTGTCGTGCAGGTTCGCTGGGACTGGTCCTTGAAGGTCTACACGTAGCACTTCCGTTGGCCCGCACCGTTCTTCCCAGTACTCGTGGTCCGCTCCTGAAAAGATATGGAGCACTATGTGTTTGGCCTTGAGGAGCCTACGCCTTTTGTGGCGATTTCATGGTAGAAGTTCTCCGAAGTTCTCGGCCTTCACCTGCTCAAGTCTTGGAACGATTTTCATCATCACTTCATCCTCAAGATCAGGAAAGATCTCCTTGACCTTCCTCGTCAGCGCCACCTCTGCATCAAGGGTCCTTTTGTCGACCAAGTTGTGGTCAGCTATCAACGTCTTGACCACCGCCAACTTCCGTCTTTGATGGACGTAGAAAAGCTCCAGCCACTGAAGGATTCTCAAGCCATCACTCCTTGAGATCATCGGGCATCCGTTTTGGACCGTCACCTCAACTTCTCGGCCCCCATCGTCTTTTAACCGGCATTGACCATTCCTCCACTGCAGCTCAAAGTCCAAGTCTGCTAGTCCAGTCCACCATGGGAATGATCGTAGATCTGCTTGGAGATGCAGGGTTCGAGATCAAGATCTTTGTGCCCCTTTTCAACCGGAACATGTCCGTCACTCCATCCGCCAATTGCACCGATGTAGGCTCTCCAAGAATCCATTCACCTTCATCATGAGCTGGTCGTAGAGCGTGTGTTGCCCCACTGTCCAACAAGATCATGTCGTCCTCGGCCTGGTTCAATCCAGAGATCTGCATGACCTTGAGCTTGGGTTGGATCCTCAGCGACTTCAGAAGTTGGGTTGCCTCGCTCAACACCTCCGTGGTCTTGTCATTCTTGTTGGAAGATCCACTTTCACTCCCTCCGCCTTTTCCTTCACTTGTTGTCGTGTTGGTCACTTCAGGAGGTACATTTGATCCATCAGAAGTTGATGTAGCTGTAGTCATCGGATCAGTTCCGGCCATCACCTTTGCAGCTGCTGCAGCTCCCGCTTTGCCACCCATGGTAGAGGAGCCAGTTGTGGATGTAGTAGAAGATGCATTGTTGCTCCCCCCCACGTCCTTGCCCATTTCCTCCTCCCCCTGAGCCAGCCGGCTCACTTGGCTTCTTGGTGGATGAGCGAAGCTTGCAGTCCCTCTTGCGATGGTCTTTTGCCCCACACACCCAACACCGGGCCGCTTTGTCCCCCGCAGTCTCGAAGGAATGCTGCCATTCGCAGGCCTTTCCAGCCTTACTTTGGTTCGGGTTTGAGTTATAAGTCGTTATAATTTTAGTTATACAAAAAGTTATGAAAAGTTGTGAAGTGAAGCAAATATATTCAACTATTTTGTTACATTTTTATAATTTAGAACAATTGAAAAAACACTTGTTTTTATTGCATCAAAAACAATATTTTTTCTAATTATAGCGGTTGAGCCGCTTCGAAGTTTTTTTTTGAAAAATGCGCGGTTTTCACCGCTTCCATGGCTGAGGGAATGTGCAACTGGTTTTTAAACAGAACAGGCCACTGTGGGAGCGCGCCTTTTTAGGTGCTTTATGCACCTGCAATGGGTTAGTTTGCTCTTTGCAACCTCACCTTTGCAGTTTCTTTTCTTTTTACAAGGACAAAAAAAAAAAAAAAAACAAAAAAAAAACAAGAAACAAAAAAAAACAGACCCAACAAACTGCATCTGACCCCCTCTCCTTGGGGTGTGCAATCTTGTTTTTTTTGTTTTTTTGTTTTGGTTTCTTGGTGTTTTGCTTTCTTGGTTCGTTGTTATTTTGAGGGACTGGCAAAAAAAGTGGCAGGATCTAACTCTTTGCCACTTTTCCCCCCTTAGGCATTGCAAATTTGTTTGTGGTTGTTTCTGCTTGCTTTAGGTCTCTGGTTCCATTAGAAACCATGTAAAAACCAAGGAAAAACATGTATCCTTGGGGGAAGGTTAGGGGCTTGGGGCATGGATTAAGCAATTTTGTTTTTGACTTATACTTATTTTCGAAAACATGCCAGAAGACTATGAAAAAACAAAGGCAGCCAATGAGTACGTTTTTTGATATTGACATTGCTGACTATAAACCCCAGTTTCCCCTAGTACATCCCAATGTATCCCATCCATATGGGAATGTCTCAAAATGAGGCGAGCCCTTTTTTTTTTAAGTAGCGTTTTGGGGGTCAAAAAGGGCGCGCCTCATTTTGAGACGTCCCCATATACCAAAGAGGTCTTTACAGGCTTGGGTGAGGGACTGAGGGATTGGATTAGATTAGATTGGGTTATATAGTTATATAGATTAGATTAGATTAGATAGATTGGATTGGCTTGGCTTGATTTGGATTGGATTGGATTGGGTTGGATTGGATTAGATTAGCTTGGAAAGATTGGATTGGCTTGGCTTGGCTTGGATTGCATTGGATTGGGTTGGGTTGGATTGGATTGGACTGGATTAGATTAGATTAGATAGATTGGACCTGACTGGATTGGATTGGATTGGATAAGATTAGATTAGATAGATTGGATTTGAGTGGGTTGGATTAGATTGGGTTGGGTTGGATTGGATTAGATTAGATTAGGTTAGATTGGATTGGATTTGGTTTTGTTGGATTGGAATTAGATTGGATTGGAATGGATTGGATTGGAATTAGATTTGATTAGATTAGTTTAGATTGGATTAGATTAGCTTAGATTAGCTTAGGTTAGGTTGGATTGGATTGGATTTGATTGGATTGGATGGGGTTGTTGGATTGGATTGGGTTGGATTGGATTGGATTGGATCAGATTAGATTAGATTAGATTAGATTGGATTAGGGAGCGTACCAGTATACCACCAGTTTGCCACCAGTATACCACCAGTATACCACCAGTATACCACCAGTATACCACCAGTATACCACCAGTATACCATGGTATACGGTCAGTATACCATGGTATACGGTCAGTATACCATGGTATACGGTATTATACCCTAGTATACCGTAGTATCCCCAAGTAAACCCCAGTTTCCCCTAGTATATCTCAATATATCCCACCCATATACCACAGAGGCCTTTACAGCACTTCAATAAGATTGGATTGGATTGGAATTAGATTAGATTAGATTAAATTAGATTAGATTGGGTTGGATTGGATTGGATTGAAATTACATTAGATAAGGTTAGATTAGAGTAGGTTAGATTGGATTGGATTGGGTTGGATTGGAATTAGATTAGATTAGATTCCATTAGATTGGATTGGAGTGGCTTGGATTAGATTAGATTAGATAGATTGGATTTGCTTGGATTGGATTGGATTGAATTGGATAGGATTGGATTATATAGATTTGATTTGGCTAGATTAGATATATTGGATTGGATTGGATTGGATTGGATTGGATTGGATATGATTGGATTGGACTGGATTGGATTGGATTTGTTTGGGTTTGATTGGATTGGATTGGATTATATAGATGAGATATATCTGGATTGGATTGGATTGAATTGGATTAGATTAGAGTAGATTAGATACATATATCAATGAAAAGTAATCCAGGTTTCCACGAATGCTGCTTTTTCAAAGGAAGATTGTGTTGCCATAAAGGACAATGCTCTGTTGTAAGGAGCGAAAAAACATTCTGAAAGAATCTCACATTTCAAAACATATTGCACTTTTGAAAGGGATGCTCTATGTCAAAAATAGTGCAGTGCATATTGTGCAGCAATATTGGCTTCTCTAAAAGGGATACTGCTCCTTTGAAAGGAAGGTTAGACATGTGGAAATAACAAGATTTCCTTTGAAAGGGGCCCCCAAGGTGAAAGAGGTCCTGGCCAAGAATGTTCCTTATGCGCGCGAAGCCCCCAAGATTAATTTCGACCGAGTTTTTCGTACAAAGGCAAAAATTCGGTCGAAATTAATCTTGGAGGCTTCTAGGCCAGGACCCCTTTCACCTTGAGGACCCCTTTCAAAGGAAATGTTGTTAAATGCACACTGTACTCCTCCAAAGGGCATGGTGTATCCTTTAAAGGAACATTTGATATTTCATAGGGATATTGTTCTGCAAAAACACACTGCGTTGCTCCAAAGGAAGATTGCACTTATGAAGAAGGGTATGCTGCATTTCTGTTTTGAATACTGCATGCCTTTGTTGGCAGGTATGGGTATGTTGATGTATACTGTATATTGCAATGTCGTTGAAGACATCTAGGATATCCTGCAAAAATTGAGTTTTGTCAAAGGGACTCTGCAGCATTTAGCCAAGGTAAAGTGAACACCTGGACACTTCTTCAAGCAATACATCCTCTCTAGTGGACATGAACACATCTTCATTCACAGTTTGGGTTTTAACACGTGATTAATTATAGTGTTTGACATTCTGAAAACGGCTGTTCCAACAAAAACAGCTTTTAGCGGTTTGAAAACCGCTCCATTTGGCATTTTTTTGAGCAGCTGAAAACACTTCAAACAGCAAACACTCAAAATCATCAAAAAAATCAAAATTTGATCACTTTTAAAGACACTTTTTTATAACAAAAAAAGTTACAAAAAGTTAGCTAAGAAGTTATGACTTAGCAACTGGGATATAACCCTAGATTATAATCGAGTTATAACTTATAACCCCAACCAATGTACAGCCCGTGTCGGAAAGGAAGCAGCGACATGGTTTGTCAGCCATAGGAGTTGTTTTCCCCCTTGTGGTCACCAGCAGCTTTTGCAGGGGACTTCACATCGCCGTCCAACTGCTTGATCTTCAGGGGCACCGTTGCTGTCGTAGAGGTAGTTGATGTTTGCAAAAAGACCAACGTCTCTGCTTCGGCCAACAGGCACTGTGAGAACGCCCACAAGTTTTCGTGAGTTGGCTGTTGATCTAGATGAAGTTGCATCCGGCTCTGACTCAAACGGAAAGCCGCCTGAGGATCAAGTTGTCCAAGTTGATGTAGTGGCACATCAAGGGCCAAGAACTCCGTCAGGGAGAGTTGCATCCACCTCCTGAGCCCGCCCATAGTGCCTTCGCCAGTTTCTGATCCCTGCTGCAATCTCGTTGATGTCCTTGCCCTTGGGGATCGCCGTAAGTTGGCTTAAGAGCAGTTGTTTTTCTCCTGCTCCACCTGGTTGAAACCGCACCAGCAACCTGTAGATGATTGCGGTGGATGACAGAACCCTGTCTGTGATCAAGGCCTGTTGTTCCACCTCCGGCAACGATTTGAGGAGCATCTGGATGCCACGTTGCTCTGTCTGTTGGAACCTGGCTTCTCGAAGTTCATCTGGAAGCTTCGGCACAATCTGGATGCGCTGCAACGGACTGCTATGCTTCCAATCCTCGTAGAAGACCTTGGCCTCTCTGAGAGTCCGTTCCCAGCACCATCCCGCAACACTGCTGATGTCCTTCATCACAGGGGTGCTCAAGTGAAGCCAATCTCCAAATTGTAGTGGCGTTGCCGACGATGGAAGATGCGGCAATTCGCCTTTGGTGTTCATGCCACCTGTTGACTCACCCCACATGCCATCCATTCGAAGTCGTGACATTCCTTCTCCCACTTCACCTCCCCCCACATCATGTTCAGGAAGCGTGCAAGAGCGGCCACGACCACCATCATGTAGTTCCCACGCTGGGATGCAATCACCACCCATGTGCTGAGCCCGACTGTGTCCATAAAGGCCATCATGTAGCACCTGCGAAGCCCGATCTTGGCCACATTGTTCGCCAAGCTCATGCAGTGCCCGATCGCGGCAAAGGTGTTCACCGTGCATGTACGCTGCCCGAACACCCCCTGGTACCTGCAAAAGCCCGATGCCGAAGGTCGTCATTCCCACCTCCACCATGCAATGCCCGATCTCGGAGAGCGTCATTTCCACTTCCACCATGCAGCGCCCGATCTCGAAGAGCGTCATTTCCACTTCCACCAAACGCTCCAAAAGGATCACCAGGCATTCGCACGGCAGTGGCATACTGACCCAACCCCTTTGAAGAGACACAATTGTCAAAACCAGCATTCCAGTACTCTGATTGTTGTAACATAGGTGGTATCGAAACCCGGTCAAGTGCAGATTTGAGGGATCTCACCTCACGTTCAAGCCACACCTGTTTTGCCTCGCTTGGGGAAAGGATTCCACTTCCCTCACATGGTTCTGGGGGCTTCCATGCTACATCCCCATTTTTCACCTTTGACTTGGATTCACAAATGTCATAGAGCCCACTGCAAAAACTCACATCCCCATCCTGGCCACCCATCGGTGGAACTGGGATCGGAGGCACTGGCGGCAACTCCCTGCTGTCTGGCGGTGGACCATCAGGGACACGTGTGCCGTTGGGGGTATATTTTTTGGAGTCTCTTTTCTCAGGGCTTGCCGCTGCATCACGTATCTTGGATCTTGGGGCCTACTTCCATGTCTCCCATGTCGTTCAGGTGGAAGAGTACCAACAAAGCCATTGGAGCTATCCGCCGACCCATCCACTGGATGACTCCATACCCGAGGCAGGCTTACCCATAGATCCCTTCTCCCGTTTGGCCCTAAGAAATTGTAACTCATCCATGAGTTTCGAATTTTGTTGGCGCAACATGTTCACCATCTCCCCCTCCAAGCTCTCTGAAGTCCATCTGGAGACCCATGCTGTTGAACTTTCCGTTGATTACGAACCATCCCCATTGTTTTCAAGCTATCACTCTCCCGTGGCATTTCACCCTCAGACATCATCCGGCTGTTCCCATATTCTGTAGGTTGCAGTGAGCCTAACATTCCAGTAGCACTTCCACCACGACCCTTCCCAGTAGGTTCAAACAGCCTTTCCGGATTCTTCTGGGCGGCACTTCCAGTAAGAGGAGCTAAAAAGGACGATTCGCCATCACTTCCATCAACAGGCAAGTTTCCAGGCCTCAGTTCTTGAAGACGGAGTTCGCTTTGGACCTTGTCGGAGTAGAACGGATTGACACTGCCTGGTCCCCTGCATGGCACCGACAGGGACCTCGCCATGACCGTCGGAGTTCAGCGCCCCAACGTTGGGCTCATAACCCTTCTAAACCAAGGGCACTTCGCGCACCTTTTCTTGATCAAAAATGTCTCAAAGTCGTCAGATCAGACCTGTAATGGGAATCTATGCTCGGAACTGTAAATTGGATGGAGAACCAAAGCTTCTCTTCATTTGTTGGTAATTCCGAAAAATCCTTGGCCCAAAGACTCCATTGCGTACTGAGGTCAAGGTCAAATTGCAAGGGTTCCCCTGAACTCAAGCGCTCAAAGTCAAATTGCAAGGCTGAATATTGCGGCCATGCAAAGCACACGCCTCAGAAAGGACCACATACATGCCATCTCTGCTGGATTCTTGAGCCTGCACTGCAAACATGCCATGCACGGACCTGGCTGCTGGCAGCTTTCAGATCTTACGCTACCTGCCATGACCGAAACACCGGCTCCTCCAAGAGTTTCAACTGCTCCTCCGTCATGGAAGCTGTGGGAATTTGCACTGGCAGCAGATCCTTCTCAATGCTCACCTGCAAAACACAGCTGGTCAGGTTTCATGAGCAGTCTGCTGTCAAGATCTGCAAGGATCTATCAGGATCTCTCAGGTATGTCTGGCCAAGTTGGGTTTACAGAAATTTGCTGATAGCTGGCAGAAATCCTTCGTGGCTCGTAGCATATGCAGCATCTTGTACTCCCGCAGGGTCCCGCAGACCACAAAATGCTGGAGGAACACAATATGCTTACGTATGCTTGAAGGTATGATTGAAGGTATCACAGCCAAGTGCAAAGATCTGAGCAAGTAGTGAAGGTCTCACGCATGGGTTCTATGGGCAATAGATCGTAACAGCTGCCCTGTGCTTGGGATACTCTTCCCCCCGCAGCGACATTGAAGCCTGTCGTGGAATGGCTTTCAATGGATGCAACTCGCAAACCTTTGAGCAGTGGCTCCGAACACCCCGAGTTCAGTATAATGGGAGGCAACTGGCTAGAAAGAAAGGTAAAATGACAAATTCCATAATTCCCCCTTTTGTGGATATCATTTGTCTACAACGGATTGGAGCAATCCCGATCTAGCTTTCTTAATCTCTTTTCAAAGTGGGTTGCGCTGCCGTTTCTCAAACATCCTGGGATGGATGCGCTCCTGTAATCTGTTGACCAGCCACCGGTCTGTACGGGTCGTTGTCTGGGTGTCACACCTGAAAAACGCCATCCCGCATTTCACCTTCGCACAGCACAAAGGATCCATCCGTCACCAGATGCCGTCCTGTCCTTGGATGCTGGATCACTCCAACCAGGGACATGCAGAAGTACTTGAAGTGGACCCGTTCATTCTTTTTAATTTAAAAATTATCCTTTTGCACCTTTTGTTTTATATCAGATCTGGCTTCACAAGGTGCGCAAGCTGGATATTGGATGATATTGGCACAGATGCACTTCCTTGGTCTTTCTTGGTCTTTCAATACGTTCAATGCAAGTTGAAGGACGGATCCGTGACGGATCCAATGAAGACCTTCATCGACTTCACTCAGCCCTGAGGGACATGCTCCACGGCTAGCTCGACTGGGAGTACCTAGCGTCGTTGATGGATCGTACTTCAAGATTTGAGGAAGCAGAATGAAGCAAATCCATCTCATGCACTTAGTTGACATAGTTGCACTTCTTTATATATAATCTTGATCAGTATCTGTCCAAAAATTGGCAAAGAGAAGGGTATGAAACGGTAGTCATCTTCAGTTCCAAATCTGCACCTTGTGCAAGTCCTCAATGACCCAGCGTCCGTTGGACCTTGAGAAACAAAGAACACTTGGCAGATCTTGGCAGACTGCCGAAAGGCATCACACTCCCAGCTCTGCATTCCATGTGTAGAAATGGCACTTCCGGAAACAGCATGGGCTGGTGAGAATTTTTGGCAAGTTTGTTCAACCAGTAAATTGACCCAAAGGCTGAAGAGGCAATTTGGTGAGATTCGCTGACACCATCGATTTTCTGGTGATTCTCATGAGATCTCATGATAGCATCTTGCTCCACAATACTTGTAAGTTATAGATATAGTTCATAGTTGTAGATTATTCTTGTATTTTCAACCTACACTGCCACTCCTTGGATCAAGGCTCATCTTCTTGCCGCCTCAACAATCCGAAGGAAAGCTTTCGGCCAGGATTGCCCACAATAGACCTCAAGGTTCTAAGCGTCGATCAAATCTGGTCAAGTGAAAGTGATCACGAAGAGATTTCGCTTGAAAATCACCCATCAACAACAGCTTTTAGCAATGGTAGTCCAACCAGCATGATCATCATGATCCTTGTACGACCTGGTCGTTAGGATCTCCCCGTAACACAGTGGCAACCCGGAAACCCTGGCTCAAGCTGCTAAGGTGTCAACGCCACTGAAGTCAACATGCGCTGTCCTGCCTGAAGGGTGGTGACCTCAAAAGGCGGTGCCCGAGGAACTCCAAGGCTCAGCTGCATGGCGTGGAGAAGCTTGGAAATCATCCTTGTTTAATACCAAAAATATCGAGAAAAAACACATCCAAAGATATCCAAAACATCCATATACCCTGACACAGTGTTCAGCACAAATAACTTCACGGTTCTTCCTTGAATATCTGCAGCAAACTATCACCGCAGAACATCTTTCGTCAAATTGTCCAAAATGACCAGCCAGAGGCTTTCCCGGCCAAGTGGCACATCTGCACATTTTCACCGCTGCTTCCATTGGCTTCCATTGGTTTCTATTTTCTCATGGCTCCGATATAGTCGTATAGGAGTGATTCCCCCCCCAGATCTCCAGTGGCGCAACTGGGGCTTCGAGACTCCAAGGCCTTCTGTCGCAAACCTCATGGTGAGCTGTGATTGGTGGATGTTGACGGTTGAGTCAGGCCCCCAATCATAATTATATCGTCAGTATATCGTCAGTTGGATGTCAGTCCAAGTCGGGATGGACAAGTATAGAGAGCAAGAAGATGTATAATTATTCAGAATTATGTTTTGTTTTAAACACCCAGATCTGACAGGCCTTGGACTGCACATTCTCTTGCAGGGCATGGCCCTGAGAGTCCGACTCTCCTCCCAACAGCAGACGCCTCTGTAAAATTCGGAAGCCTTAGAACGCAATGGGAATGCAATGGCGCACGGATTCGCACGGGAACCACCGAAATTCAAGGGAAACAACTCAGGGGAAAAAGCGCACGCAACACTGTCGCTGATTCTCATTCATTGCTACCGGCCATCAACTACAAAATCATTGATTGCAGAGGGACACATCATGGACCATGATCATGGACGCATATGACGGTTTGCCAAAATGTCTTTTCCTGGTTTTGTTGATAAATCGTAATTCCTTGCGTGCCGCTTCTTACTTTGCCTTCGCAACCATGACTGACCTAAATAGTCTGAAACCCTGCATTTTATCTTTCATGTCTGAAGCCGTAGCTAAAATCTGCAGTAGATGCTAATGCGCGTCTATATGAAGTGGGTGCTGGTGCTAGCTGCTAGTGGTGGAACTGGAATATCTGCAGAGCTGGTCGTTGCCTTTGCTGTCACTGTTGCTTTGTCAAACAGACAGGATAAACTACAAGTTCTCTGGTGGCGACTGGGTCACGGGTCAACCAAGGCCTTTTGAAGCTTTTGCTAGCGCATTGCTAGCGGGGATCTAGCGGGTAAAATTACGTACAAATTCGCAAAGTTGAGCCGCAACCTCAAACATATAGGAAAACTGTTGAGTAGCACAGAAATTCACTAAGACATCCTTAGGTTTCAGGAGCTAAGTGTTACATCTTGACTTTTCTTCATGTTGAAATGACAAGCAGACAGGAACACAAAAACATATCCTTGAACATGGGTGTGAACAAAAAACTGGCGCAAACCTAGCGGGTTTGCTAGCGTTGCCTTGCAGAATTGGTGAATTTAGTTGCGTGCCGCCTCATAACGAAGAGGAAAAACAACTAGGTCCACACTAATTATCAGCAACTAGTACAAAGCTTCTGTCAACTATTTTTGGCAAATGGTCATATGTGCGGCTGGGTCCCAGCCAGAGAAGGGAGGTGTGAATCCAACGATAAAAAGGCTCTGCCAACTTGTGCTGAATATTGCAAGTATTGAATGTGTTGTTCCCTGGCTGAACAAATCCTTTGATTCAGCCTCGTGCGATCTTGGTAGATCTTATTTTTGGAGGACACGGCTGGAAAGAGAGTTGGCCTTAGTCCGAGCGGTTCAACTTCCCTTCAGCTAAATCTGTTCTCTGTTTCCTCCATGCAAAGCCTGCTGAATGTCAAACAGGGCAAATGCACAAACCTTTGACATACTGAAATTTATTGAGGGCCTCTTTTTAGATTTCATATAATAAGTTCCTGAGTTCCGTGCGCATGCAGTGCTGGATTCCATGCCTGGCAAAGGGTGCAGAAGCCAAAAATCATTGCAACCATTCTCCCAGAAAAGGTCGCAAATTGACAATTCATCCTTTTTTCTCCTTTTCAACAATTAAGCCGTCAAACAGTCAAAATGATCCAGCTGACCTTCGTCGCCTCATTGAAGGTAAACGGCTTGACCTCTTTCGCAGTTGGTCAGCAAGTACAAAGTTTGGTCAAACTGAGCGTGTAAATGAAACGTGATAGATGTCTCCGCTCTTGCACAAAGGACATTCTCAATGCACCAATGTTCTCAGAGAACATTATTTGGGTGGCGGTCCTTGCGCTGTGAACTAATTATACATATGCAGCAATTACACACATACACACAATAAATCACACCAGTTATCGATTCAGTGCGCAAAGCGCAGGAATTTGAAGATTAAGTGACGGCTAAGCTTAAATAAATGGGTTGCTAATCACTTGCCGCACTTGCCAAATTCATCTGCGTAAGATGTGCATGTTTTCCTTTCTACCTCTTTGCAAGGCTGACATCCCAACCTGGGGAAGGAGGCGATTGCCGTTGACTTGGATCAACTATCTGCAGCTCTAGAGTGTGGAGGGCAGCCAGACGCGGCCAGGTCTACCCACGTGTTCTTTGCCCGGACCACGGGTCCGAAATTTACAAACCCTCAGTTGTGAGACCGTCGGTCTGATGCGAGGCGTCAACGGTCTAGAGTCTAGACGCGCAGAGGTGTAATGACTTGCTCCTCCCTCCGCCCTTTCTCTTTGATATAAACATATATAAAAGAGAGGCTAAAAAGCTTTTGAGCAAACACGAACCCCACGCAGAGATCAAAAAAGAATCCAACAAATCCATGCGGCTAAGTCTTGAAGAAAATGTATTTACCACACAAATCCTGAGCATGCTCAGTGAATCTCTGTTCTGTTTGCGCGGGCACGCCGATAAGTATGTATTGGGTGGGAAGGGGTCAGGGACCAGGGAAAGTGTTGAATTTCCATGGCAAAGTTTGGGAATGTTTGGGATTACCAAACCGGACCCACGTGCAAACCAAGAAAGGAATGTGAGACCGTTTCCCCACCACACCCTGCGCTATATCGAAGGAGATGATAGGAATGGAAAACGCCTTTCTCAGTGATAGCCAATGACTAACACGTCATTCCATGCCATGATCAACAACTACAAGGTGGATGGGAATGGCTTCTTCATTCGCTTTGATTTGCTTAGCGTTGAATGACCTTTCAACCTGCAGCTACGAAGGCTCTCCTGATTTGCCTGATTCAATGAGAAACAACGCTGAAATGAAAAAAGTGCGCTAGCAGCCGCGGCAGATCAGCCCAGGTGGCAAAATTCTGGCAGGAACAGCAAAGTTTGGACTAGTGATGACTACTAGTATATATAGTAGGGTCAACATGTGAGATGTAACATTGATTCATTGATGCAAAAACAACGGAAGGGCCGAGAAAACGAGAAGGAGAACCAGAACAAACAGGTAAGAACAAGAAACTGGTAACATACCATGAAACTACATGACTTTGTGACACTTGCACAAATTGCAGTAAATCCTGCCGGTAGTGTCCCCATTCCTCCAACGCATCAATTTCTAGTTTCAGGGGTTGTCTGCAAGTGTTGCAAGTACTGTGTGAACTTTCTGACAAACCTGAAGAGCCCCGAGCATTGAAAATGAAAGCTTCTTTTTCGAGCTCGCCGTTCAGCACCTGGCAGGAATGCTGCTGAGACACCGTAGCGTAGAGCGATAAATTGTGGCCAGGTCATGGCAACTTGGGAACTGTCGAATGTGGCAGCGGTCAAAAGCCGATTGCGCTTGGGTCACAACTGCATAAAAATCACAGAGTGGGATGCTGAAATGCATCCAATATCATCCAGATTTTTTTCAAGGCAAAGTGCAACAACATATTTTTGTAACATACGTTTCCGACATCTAAATCCGGTTCGCATTCTGCGAAATGATCGGACTGCCGAGACAGTCATACCCTATGGTTTCTTTGGCCGATCAGTATCAATGATCCGTCTCGAGTTCGAACCACCAAACCTCAGACATAGTGACACGATGTTGTGCCAAACAAGACATGCGCAGGCCATCAAATGTTTCACCAAAAAAATCCCCATGACACCATGTTCAACCAATCGAAACCAAGTCAATTCAGGGTCTCAACGACATCAACCTCATGACAGTTGCGAGAAACATACGTTGATTTCGAAGCTGTAATTATCCACGCCAAACGAATGTGAGGAAACTGCGCGTGAGTTTGACACAGCAATAAATCGCGAATGCATTTCCAACGTTTCCATCCTATAGTGGTTGGAGATCCGAACCAGTTGAATGACAGAAATGTCATAACAAATGAGTCAAACACAAAGTCTTGTTGTTTGTCCATCCTTGCTGGGCCGCGCCCAAAGCGCAATGGCCCAAGATGGCCCAAGTTTGTCTAAAACCACCTGACGAAGCATGGGGGTGCATGGAAACGCAACAGGGAACGCGAAAATCCGCCGACCCCGGCCGACGGCAAGGGGGAGCGCGTCAGGGAAGAGAGGTTGAAAAGTGTGGAGGAGTAATCTGCATGTAGCCAGCAGTCAGCCTGTAAGCAGACAGCAGGCAGCTAGTAGTCAGTAGCCAGTTTCGGCGTTGGTGTTTTGCTGTTTCGCATCTGTCAGCAGCAGCAGCAGCAGCAGCAGCAGCAGCCGTCTAGTATCTCTCATCAGTTCTCTCAGGTCTTGAGTTCTAGTAGGGTTTCAGAAGTCACGTGAGGCAGTTTTTCGGTGCGATTCTGGGGCCTGTTCGTCCTTCCGTGCCTTGCTGTTTTGGTGTCGGGAGGTGCTTTTGGTACTGTTTTGTCAGCATCAGCAGCAGCAGCAGCCGTTTAGTATCTCTTATCAGGTCCCTCAGGTCTTCAGTTCTAGTAAGGTTTCAGAAGTGATATGAGGCAGTTTTTTGGTGCGCTTCTGGGGCCTGTTTGTCCTTCTGTGCCTTGCTGTTTTGGTGCCGGGAGGTGCTTTTGGTACTGTTGTGTCAGCAGCAGCAGCAGCAGCAGCAGCCGTCTAGTATCTCTCATCAGTTCCCTCAGGAGTGCTCTCAATTTTAGTAGGGTTTCAGAAGTAACGTTAGGAAACCGTTAGGCATCTTTCCGTGGAATTCTGGGACTTGTTCGTCCTTCAGTGGCATGGTGTTTTGCTGTCGGCAGGTGCTTTTGTTGCTTCTGCGGTTCACAAGTAGGAGTAGGAGGTAGGGCATCCTGTTGTCGGCAGCTGCGTTTGGTGCACAAGTAGCAGGTAGCAAGTGGCAGTAGCAGCCAGCAATAGCAGTAAAACCTCCGAAGACAATAGTTTTTTCTACGGTTTCAGAAGTAACGTTAGGCATCTTTCCGTGCAATTCTGGGACTTGTTCGTCCTTCAGTGGCATGGTGTTTTGCTGTCGGCAGGTGTTTTTGGTGGTGTTCGTCCTTCAGTGGCATGGTGTTTTGCTGTCGGCAGGTGCTTTTGTTGCTGGTGCGGTCCACGAGTAGGAGTAGGAGGTAGGGTAGTTTGTTGTCGGCAGCTGCTTTTGGTGCACAATTGCAGGTAGCAAGTAGCAGTAGCAGCCAGCAGTAGCAGTAAAACCTCCGATGACAATAGTTTTTTCTACGGTTTCAGAAGTAACGTTAGGCCATCTTTCCGTGCAATTCTGGGACTTGTTCGTCCTTCAGTGGCATGGTGTTTTGCTGTCGGCAGGTGCTTTTGTTGCTGGTGCGGTCCACGAGTAGGAGAGGTAGGGTAGCTTGTTGTCGGCAGCTGCTTTTGGTGCACAATTGCAGGTAGCAAGTAGCAGTAGCAACCAGCAGTAGCAGTAAAACCTCCGAAGACAATAATAGTTTTTCTACGGTTTCAGAAGTACTGTTAGGCATCTTTCCGTGTAATTCTGGGACTTGTTCGTCCTTCAGTGGCATGGTGTTTTGCTGTCGGCAAGTGCTTTTGGTGGTGAGGCGGCTCACAAGTAGCAGTAGCAGAGCAGCCAGCTGCTTTTGGTGCTTGTGTTCAGCTGCTTTTGGTGCACAAGTAGCAGGTAGCAAGTAGCAGTAGCAGAGATTTTTCTACGGTTTCAGAAGTGACGTTAGAAGTGTTTTCAATTTTAGTAGGGTTTCAGAAGTAACGTTAGGCATCTTTCCGTGGAATTCTGGGACTTGTTCGTCCTTCAGTGGCATGGTGTTTTGCTGTCGACAGGTGCTTTTGGTGGTGAGGCGGCTCACATCGGCTCACAAGTAGCAGTAGCAGAGCAGCCAGTAGTAGAAAACAACAAGGGTTTTAGTTTATTTATTCTACAGTTTCAGACGTAACACTAGGCATCTTTCGGCGCAATTCTGGCGCTGGTTCGTCCTTCAGTGGCATGGTGTTTTGCTGTCGGCAGGTGCTTTTGTTGCTGGTGCGGTTCACAAGTAGGAGTAGGAGGTAGGGCATCCTGTTGTCGGCAGCTGCGTTTGGTGCACAAGTAGCAGGTAGCAAGTGGCAGTAGCAGCCAGCAGTAGCAGTAAAACCTCCGAAGACAATAGTTTTTTCTATGGTTTCAGAAGTAACGTTAGGCATCTTTCCGTGCAATTCTGGGACTTGTTCGTCCTTTAGTGGCATGGTGTTTTGCTGTCGGCAGGTGTTTTTGGTGGTGTTCGTCCTTCAGTGGCATGGTGTTTTGCTGTCGGCAGGTGCTTTTGTTGCTGGTGCGGTCCACGAGTAGGAGTAGGAGGTAGGGTAGCTTGTTGTCGGCAGCTGCTTTTGGTGCACAATAGCAGGTAGCAAGTAGCAGTAGCAGCCAGCAGTAGCAATCAAACCTCCGAAGACAATACCCAAACGATCAGGTTAGGCAATTTCCTGCTTAACAGTTAATTGCTTATTTCCTACCTAATTATATAGGTAATTTTTAAGGTAAAAAGGTAACCTGATTTTAAGGTAATCGGCACGTGGGGTTGAAAGTTTGCGTGCAAACTTGCGAGGCGGGGCTGAAAGTTTGGATGCAAACTTGCGAGGGGAGGTTGAAAGTTTGCGCACAAACTTGCGAGGCGGGGTTGAAAGTTTGCGCGAAAACTTGCGAGGCGGGGTTGAAAAAGTTTGCAAGCAAATTTGCGCCCTTGGACACGCACGCAAGCATTTGCAGGCAATTACACTCAAACTTGCGAGAATCTTGCGAGGGGGGTTGAAAGTTTGCCTGCAAACTTGCGAGGGGAGGTTGAAAGTTTGCATGCAAACTTGCGAGGCGGGGTTGAAAGTTTGCGTGCAAACTTTCGTTGAAAGTTAGGTTAAGGCAAGAAAAATTAACTAATTTAGGTAAGGGAAAAAAAAACTAATAGGTAATTTTTTTGTCTAAGATAAGGAATTACCTTTTCGGCAGGAAATTGCCTAACCTGATCTATTGGGTAGTTTTTTCTACGGTTTCAGAAGTAACGTTAGGCATCTTTCCGTGCAATTCTGGGACGTGTTCGTCCTTCAGTGGTGTTTTGCTGTCGGCAGGTGCTTTTGGTGGTGAGGCGGCTCACATCGGCTCACAAGTAGCAGTAGCAGAGCAGCCAGCAGTAGAAAACAGCAAGGGTTTTAGTTTATTTATTCTATAGTGTCAGACGTAACGTTAGGCATCTTTCGGCGCAATTCTGGCGCTGGTTCGTCCTTCAGTGGCATGGTGTTTTGCTGTCGGCAGGTGCGTTTGTTGCTGGTGCGGTCCACAAGTCTGGCAGTAAAACAGCCAGCAGTAGCAGTAAAACCTCCGATAAAACCTCCGAAGACAATAGTTTTTTCTACGGTTTCAGACGTGACGTTAGGCATCTTTCCGTGCAATTCTGGGACTTGTTCGTCCTTCAGTGGCATGGTGTTTTGCTGTCGGCAGGTGCTTTTGGTGGTGTTCGTCCTTCAGTGGCATGGTGTTTTGCTGTCGGCAGGTGCTTTGGTTGCAGGTGCGGTTCACGAGTAGGAGTAGGAGGTAGGGTAGCTTGTTGTCGGCAGCTGCTTTTGGTGCACAATAGCAGGTAGCAAGTAGCAGTAGCAGCCAGCAGTAGCAGTAAAACCTCCGAAGTTTATTAAGTTTATTCTACAGTTTCAGACGTAACGATCTTTCGGCGCAATTCTGCGGCTGGTTCTTCAGTGGCATGGTGTTTTGCGTCGGCAGGTGTTTTTGTTGCTGGTGCGGTCCACAAGTAGGAGTAGGAGGTAGGGCATCCTGTTGTCGGCAGCTGCTTTTGGTGCACAAGTAGCAGGTAGCAAGTGCAAGTGGTAGTAGCAGCCAGCAGTAGCAGTAAAACCTTCGAAGACAATAGTTTTTTCTACGGTTTCAGAAGTAACGTTAGGCATCTTTCCGTGCAATTCTGGGACTTGTTCGTCCTTCAGTGGTGTTTTGCTGTCGGCAGGTGGTTTTGGTGGTGTTCGTCCTTCAATGGCATGGTGTTTTGCTGTCGTCAGGTGCTTTTGGTGGTGAGGCGGCTCACAAGTAGCAGTAGCAGAGCAGCCAGCAGCAGAAAACAACAAGGGTTTTAGTTTATATTTATTCTACAGTTTCAGACGTAACGTTAGGCATCTTTCGGCGCAATTCTGGCGCTGGTTCGTCCTTCAGTGGCATTGTGTTTTGCTGTCGGCAGGTGCGTTTATTGCTGGTGCGGTCCACAAGTGTGGCAGTAACAGCCAGCAGTAGCAGTAAAACCTCCGATAAAACATCCGAAGACAATAGTTTTTTCCACGGTTTTACACGCAACGTTAGTAGATCAAAATCTTCTGTCGTGTACGGCTCCGTGTCATGCCGACGTACGCGGCCAGTGGATCCACGCCACAAAGATCGGGGATGACGCCCGGCTCTGCGGTGCTGCCCTGTGCTGCGCCATGGAATGTGTCGGCAAAGTCTGGAGCCAGCGGGAATTGATACCGCGTTACCTTGAGCTTTGGCGTTGTGCGTCCAGCATCCAGAAACCAGTCCTTGCTGACTGGGAAAACATTTTCTGCGTCTACCCCAGGGATTGTCCAGCGTGTTCGTGTCTGGAAGCGAACAAAAACGAACTCAGGCAGCGTGTTCCAAATGACGCTGCCGTCGGGCGTTGCTGTCTCGGTGGGTGGTCCTCTAAGATGAGCTAAGTCAAAATTCTAACTAATAGTTAAAAGTCAAAATTCTAACTACTGTATTAGTCATTTTTTAAATTGACTTACTGCACACTTAAGTTAATTACAAAAAATGACTTAAGTTAATCCTGGAATTAACTTAACTTTTTATGGTTTTTAACTCGTTTTTTTTGCTTCTTGAAGAAACAATGTGAATAACTTTTTCTTTGTTTTTGTTAATCACATTTTTCATTTCCCAGGTAACAGTTTGCTTCTTGGCGTTTGTTTTCTTATCCTAAGTCACATACATTTTTTCGACTAAGTCGCATTTGTGGAAAACACACATACATTTTTGCATCTGGCCCTGTGGTATTTCCTGGCTCGAGGTGAAAGTTGTTTTGGTTTTGTTTATCAATATGTAGACACACACATCATTGGTGTAGAAGGTTCTTTGAAGAAACATACCTCATGAATGAGTCATGTTGCTCCAGGCAGTTGCTCAGGTTATCATCACTGGAGAAATGTTTTTCATCGCAAAACCAACTTGTTTTCCATGGGTACCTGAAAGGTGAAGACGACAAGTTGGTGCCACGGTTCTGTCCCTGCTGTGAGTTTGAATGTGGGACATGCAAGAAGTGGGCTCGCAAGTGGCTGTGGAAGACCTTCTGCCCAAGCTGCCTGGATTGCATTGGCCCCTAAGACTTGCTGTCTAAGTAACATCTGTCTAAGTAGCATTGGTTTGTATCTAGGTAGCATTTGGTTTTGGACCATTGCCCCAAGTAACATCTGTTCATGTCACATGTGTCTAAGTAACACGAAAATGTTAATGAGATTTATCTAAGTAACATGTATCTAAGTATCATGAGACAAAAACAGAACTCTAAGTCACTTGTGCTCAGGTAACATGCCACATCAGGCTTTCTGCCAATCTTGGAACTAAGGTGATTCTGACTCCAACCTCAGCATTCCAAGTGCTGGTGGAAGTTGCGACAAAGCCAAGGGAAAAGGCAAAGGCCAGGTTGAGTCAGATGTATTCTTTTGGTACTTTTTGTTTTTAAGTCTTCTTGGTTATCTTTATCTCTTTTGGTTCACATATGTTTTTTCCTTCTGATCAGGTTACCCTGTCCAGCAGAACCAGCCCAAGGCTGGAAGTTCAGAGGCTTTCAGTGTATAGCAGTGGCAGGACTAAGCATGTCATGACATGTCAAGAAATGTCAAAAGGCACTGGCACAGGCCCAGAACTAAGTTCTTAATTTAGCTTTCCCACTGTGCTGAGTGTGTATGATGGAGCATTGCTCTTTGTTGAGGCCAAACCCTGGGAGAAGATCCTCAACCCGAAGAGGCCATCAGGACTCAGGATGAAGGTTTGTCTACTGATGCATGTTTGGATTGGATTTTACATTTTTCATGTCTCCGCAATGCTCATGGTACAGCAGGTTTGTGTTGAGTTTCCTCCCACTGACTCTTGCCCTGCCCTCTGCTGCCCTGTCAGGTGGACTTCGTGGAGTGACCTTTGAATGGATTTTGAGATGAATGAAGTGAAAAAACATTGAGTTTTAGAGGGGGGGAGGGGACTGGGTACTGCAGACTAAGTAGCATTCCAGTTGAACTAACTCACATGTCATTCACAGGAAGGTTCAACAAACATAGAAACTTGAACTGGTCAGTATAATTTTATAGATGTAGGTACTTTTTTTGGAGCACTAAAATTAACAGTAGGTCACATCACAGGTGACTAAGTAACAGTTCCTGCATTTGAGATTTGACATACAAGTTGGCTAAGTAACATGGAGAGAACTTGAGATGGAAACATGTTCCTGGGTCCTCCAGATCCACCCTTGAGACCTGCAACTCTGAGTTGTAACAATATTATCACATAATGTGAATGGTTGAAGTAAATCTTCAAAGAAAATGTACAAACATCTGCACTTGTTCAGGGAATCTTTTACCTCCAGGTCACCACTGAACAAGATTTTTTTTACAAAAAATGATGAGAAAAACTATTGTTTTAATCATTTTTCATTCAAAATTAGCAAGACCAGGTGCAAGTTTAGTGCTAGTTTGGTGCAAACTTGCACCTCTGCTGTGCTACTTTGATGCTAGTTTGGTAGCGTTGCAAATGTAAAATAAAAAGTTATTGGAAAGATACACATACAGCAAACTAGTACCAAACTGGCGCTAAACTAGCACCAAACTAGCATCAAACTAGCATGAAACTAGCACAGCAGAGGTGCAAGCTTGCACCAAACTAGCACCAAAGTTGCACCTTAAAAACAAAACAAACATGAAATCAAATTAAATATTTTCATGAAACAAAAACATAAAAACATGCAATTTCTAAGAAACAAATAATATAATTCACATTAATATGTAGTCAGACAAAACCATGTCAGCATGCACATGTGTAATTATACCCATATGTTTTCTCCATAATTATGGTTTCAAGGAAAGTGGTCAACAGCATGCAGCACATACATCATGGGAAGACATGCCTGTAAAGGATAAGGTAGAAACAGAAGTGGCCCATTGTTTGAGTACATGCTGTTCACTAAGTAACATCCTGGTCACACCACCGGTCTTTGTCGCCTGGAGCAATGAAGAGGCCTGCTGGACCAGAAGGAATGGTTACACCAAAGAAGGCCGAGGAAGAGAAGGAGCAGCTTTCTGAAGCTGGAAGTACAGAAGTGGAAGGTGTGGCAGGAGCTACCCCAGGAACCCCAAGCAAGACACAGACAGGAAAGGCCAAAGCTAGTCCAAACAAAAGGCTATGAAAAAGGCGGCTGCAAAGAAAGTTGCTCCAAAGAAGAAAGCGCCCCCCAAGAAAACAGTAATCAAGAGACCAAGCACCAAGGAAAGCAATGGAAATGGAAACAAGACTGGAGGAAGGGCACCAACACTTCAGGACAAGACAACCTCGTGGACCAAGGCAGTGGCCCAGTCTGACCAAGAGAACGAAGACAGCGCAGGTGAAGGAGAAGAGCGCAGGGACCCTAAAAAAGGCCAAGAAGTTCAGAAAGCTGGCAGACGCTGGTGCCATTCCTCCTCACATCTTGGACTTGATCGACACTCAATCCAGAAGGCAGACAACCCCAGGAAGGAGAAGACTGCCTTGATCAATGGCCTCTTTACAAAGAACGCGAAAGGAGGATATGACATGATGGCCACTGCTCCCGTCTTTGAGCAAGCCAAAGCCGCTTACTTACTATAAAAGGTATGGGAAAGACGAAAGCACAGGCTTTCCCAAAGATGTTTTTCTGTGGCAGACCTTCCATGGGAACAAAGAAGCTTTGGAGGCAGCCATTGCTAATGGCAGCGTGCAGGAATACAAGAAGGATGGTGTTCAGTTTTATAGCTTCCAGAAGAGCAAGACTGGTGTGGAAAGCGGTACCAACAATGACCTGAAGCTTCGCAGTGGACAGGTGGACCTCAAGGATAATCAGTACAAAACCTTGTCCAGGGCCTTTTCTTCCCTGGCTTTGAAATTGGACGATTCCGAGGAAGAGGAGCTTTGCAATGGCTCAAGTACACCCTTCCTTGGGGCAAAACTATGGTGAAGAGGATACAAAACTGTTCAGCGGCATTCCCAAATTACATAGCTGGCTGCACAGTGTTTTGAGCAGCAACTTCTGCAACCCGAAGCTGACTTGGTGCTTCAGATAAGAGGATTACATGGCAGTACAAAGGACGCTTGCAAAATCCTCTTGCAAAGGCTTGCGAGGGCCACAAGTGACAGCAAAAATTGTCGCCAAAGCCAGGGTGGCAATGCACATCCACTTAAGCAATATGTGAAAAATGCAGAAAAAAGTCGATGTGGTAACTGGAAGATTCAAGGAACAAGGGAGGTGAAACCTTAGATTCCAGTTGAAGTCTGATGCCAAGCTGGTAGGGTCTCAAGTGCCTCAGTCATTTTCCTAAGTAACATTTTAGTCTTTTAAGTCGCATTCCAAGGGTCTCAAAGTTCACTAAGTAACATTCAAGTCCTCTAAGGAACAGTGCAAGGCCAGATACTAAGTAAGACAACCAAATCGAAATTCAACTTCTGCAGAACATGTTTCCATGGCATGAGGCACTTAGCCAGGTTGGTGGGAAGGACAGCAACTGTGTTTGGCCAGCTTTGCCAGAAGAAACAATGAACATGTTTTCAGCCCCTCTCCATTCTCAGACACAATTTCATACAATAAATGTACAACACTTTGGCACAACCTTATTAGATTTCCTTTCTTTTTTAAGAAAAACTTGTGATTTCCTATTGTTTTTTGATGCTTTTCTGAAGGTTATTTAAGTGAATTAACTTAATTTAATTTATGTTAAAATTGACTAATAGTCAAAATTTTAACTAAAAAAGCGAAATTAACTATTAGTTAGAAATTTGACTTAACTCATAGAAGAGTGCAGACCAACCACACACGACGCCGCGGCATCCGCGCAAAATCTTGAAGTTTCCGCGATGGAGATGCTCCCGTGCTTGCACAGGCATGCCCAGGCACAGCGGCAGGACGCCATACCGATTGCCACAGTCGGCATCGCTGCGTTGCAACCACGTCACAGCTTGTCTTGCGCGATGTCGGGCTTCTCGTGAAGGGCCTGCGACGAAATTCGATCCATGGCGACAGCATAATGTATAGACATTGCTTACGCGTTCGAGCACAGCGTTCGGCGCGTTGTTTGTTAGCGTGACATTTAACCCCGTTCGTATGGAAAAGGGCACGCGCCAGCTCAAACTCATTGAAGCGAGGGTCGTTGGGGCCGATCGCAACCAACTGCCTGCTAGCGCGCTCAGTCCGGCAAGTCGCACACTCGAGTGCTTGGATGGTAGTTGGCGTTGATCCATATTTTGAAAGACGCTGACAAGTGGTCTGTCCGCATGACGCTTGCGCGGTGGTGGTCGACCAGCTACCGCAAACCTTTGTTGGTTTGCTGTGCAAGAAGGCATGATTGTCCTCAGAGAGGCGTCCATGTCGCAACTCCGCTTGAAGCTCTTGTAGCCAAACATCTTGCGTGCGTTCGCAACCCGTCAGTTCCGTGACACCTTGCACTCCGCCTTGGGTGCTGCTTGCCCAAACGAGTTGCTGGCCTTGAAGGCTCAGAGGCAATTTTTTGGACGAAATTCCGGTAACGAGTTGCCATGGGATTTGGCCTAGGAAAGTCCCACGCGGCGGAGGTAGCTGCCGCAAATCGCCGGAAAAAATAACATTGAGTCCACCAAAAGGTGCTACACGGCGGTCGCCTTTTTTTGCGTATTTCGTTGCGGATAGATCCATGATGAGTTGGCGGCAGCGCGCTTCAAGGCGCGCGAGCATTTCCGCACTTACCGTGCTGATTTCGTCGATGAGCAACCAACGCCATTTCACCGCTTCTTTTGCTAAATCCAATATGCGTTGCGCATCAATGCTGTGGTCATTTCCATGCCATGCTAACCCCAATGCTTTGTGGATCGTTTCGCCGTTCAGCGTTCACCGCTTGGAATGCGACGACTTGGAATTCAACACCTTGCCGCCAGCCCAAGCAATTTTCGAACAAGTCGCGGCGCAGCAAATTCAAAACATACTAAAATGGTTTTGGCTTAAAGGCTAGATGTAAGTCTTGTTACAACTGAGTGAAGCAAAGATATAACTTCTGCATCATGAGATGTAATTGAGCTAATCCAACATTATGTTTTTGCAAATTCACACTGACTTATATATTGTTAGTAAATATTTGCACCACTTAGAAGTCAAGTTATAAGTTTCACGAGGATACTTAGCAGTGAAGTTACAAGTTACTTATAAGTAGCTAACTTCCCAGCGTTGATTTTTTTTAAAAAAAACTATGTCCTCACATCCGTGCAGGAATGTTTTTTTTTGAGGGTTCTTATTTTTCATGTTCCAATACGTTTTGTTTCCTTGGCCATGCCCAGTTGTTCATTACAATGTGTGTTTCTCCGGTTGTTTTTTGGCTCAATGGCGTGCGGCTCGCCCACGCAAAACCAAGAAAACGCTGAAAGAGGCTCGCCCGGCATGTGCGCTGCACATCACCGTACAGACCGGGCGCGCAACGACAACAATGCGCACATGGGGCCGATTCCTCTCGGAGGAGACGGTGGAACGCTCACTGCGCAAGATAGAGATGAAATCTATGCCCGGACAGGAGTAAGTTGCAGTGTGAGATTCCGACCTCAGTGGCGAGAGAGATGTTTAAGTCTCTCAGGCCCCTCTGAGTGGTTAACGGAAGCTCGCAGGATGGCAAATGAGAGAATTGCGGCGAACGGCACTGAAGGAGGACGTCGCGTGTCTCCTGATGAATTGGCAACAAACCTCGCAGCCCTTCAGCATTCTACGGAGAGGAGCAACCAGTGGTTCTCGAACCAAATCGGTGAGTTACACCATGGGCTCCAACAGCTGAGTGCGAGCAATGTCCAGCAGCTCAAGGATTTGCAGCTGCAGCTGGACCAACTGGCTGCTGCAGTGAGGGGTGGTCTGATAGCTGCCAATGAAGCCCGCCAGATTGCCGAGAGAAAGAGCAAATCAAAAAAAAAACGAAAAAGCAAGTCCCCAAGAGCCAGCCGAGATGTTACAAAGCCATCGCAACAAAGGGAGAGGAGCCATGAACCAGAAAAGAAACTGAAAAGCACTTCCCATAAACCAAAGATGGAGAAGGAGGAGGCTGCGGCTTCATCGAGCGATGATGCCACCGAGACACCCAGCGAGACCGAGGAGAAGACAGAGGAGAAGAGTGAGTTGGCCCAGCCCGTGAAGCCAAACGAGGAGGCTTGCAGCCCAACATCACGTGCTGACGTTACTGGTTTGCATTTTCTTGCTTGTTTTTTGTTTTGCAACTATGTCAAGTTGGTTTCTCATCTATATACATCTTGCGTTTTCCAGTGTTTGTGCCTTTGAAACCATCAAACTTAGTTCATTACAATGTGTTTTCAAAAAGCCATGCATGGTTGAAATACATGTGTGACCAGCTCTCACCGCTTAGGATGGCAACATCACCGATACTGGCAGTGTGACCATTGACGACTCTCCGTCGGACGAGGTGCCTACACAGCTGCCCCCAGAAGAGCAAGCCCGATTGGAGGCGGAACGTTCAATTAAGAATGACGAGGCTCGCCCGTCATAGACTGAACTTGCAGAACGCATAGATACAGAACTTGCGATGTCAAAATGGGTGGTGTGCTTGTGGGCGGGGTATGGTGGTGTTTCGGTGTTTGATATGAGATCGGAGTGTATGACGCTGTAAACTCAATGTATGCATTTCATCGCCCAATCAATATATGAACGGTAAACTGATGTAAATTTAGGGCAGATTAATCATTAATATTAATGTATGAAAAGTCCTGGCTTAGTGAATTCAGTTTGTGTAGAAAAAACAGAACTTTGTATACTAATGCCTTTTGGCTCATTTTAGTTGTTGCTTAGCGTTGGAAGGCTCGCCTCCACCAAACATGACATCCTCTTCATCATGTCAAAAGAAAGGGCGAAGAATCGATATCCCTGTGAATATGTCATTTGCCGACTACGTCAAAACAAAGGGGGATAGTGAAAAAGATTCTGGACACCAAAGAAAGAAATTACGTGCGAGTATTGAGGATAGGCTCACAGTAGATGGTGCTTGTGGAAGGATCCTACGATCCATGGACTTGAATTTGGAGGATGGCCAAACATACAAATGGCACTTTCTGCATCCGTGTGCTCTACTGTGTGAGCTATGCAAACTGTGCAGTTCACTTGGGGACTTGATCAACCAAGTTCATCAAGGTAAAATGCAATTAGCATTTTACCAAGATGAAATCAAACCAGGAAACATTTTGAGACCCGATCAGGGTCGCACGGTTGCCTGTTGGTATTGGACCATTGTTCAGCTACCTCAGTGGTTTCAAACAAGGCGAGAAGGCTACTTTTTCTTTGGTGCTTTTCCTACGAAACTGTTGCAGGTATTGCAAGGAGGATACAGCTATCTATTCGCAAGGATTCTGTCAGCTTTCTTCGAATTGGAAGAACCAGTCAACTTCACCACTGGATTTCCATTAACCTGCTCCAAAGGTTACTTTTTGTGCAAAGGAACGTTTTCAATTTTGATGAGTGATGAAAAGGCTATCAAAGAACTCTGGCTACTACGTGGAGCGAGTGGAACTAAACCTTGCTGCCTATGCCAGAATGTTTTGGGGCATATGAACAAGGACAATCTACCGTTGGATGGCAGATGGTTGGTCCACTATGCATGTCCAGACCGGACCAAATTTGCAAAACACACGAGTGCATCATACCGCGCTATGCGTGATCACTTGGAAAGGCTTGCAAGAAGCAAAAAAGAGTTGAATAAGTTTGGTCAGGTTTATGGCTTACAGTACGACCCAAAAGGTGTTTTGTGGCATCCAACTTTGCGAGACCTCATATGCCCAGTACAACATACGATGTATGATTGGATGCATGTGCTTGTTGCCAGCGGGGGGGTTGCCCAGTACGAAGTCAATGGATTCCTGACTGCTGTTCAATCCATTGGTATCAAACTGGAACAAGTCGATGCTTTTGCATCTGCAGTGGCCACGCCCAAATCTAGAGGCCGACTTCCAAAAAAGTTTTTTGCGGACCGCTACAACCCGGAGGAGAAATCCCACATCAAATGTTTTGCAGGTGAGCTTTTGACTGCCATACCCATTTTGGTCCTTTTTTGCGAGATTGTTCTCCAGCCGTGTGGCCAGCTTCTCCGACACAGCCTTTGCTTGCGGTACATGGCTGACATTTTGGATATTTTAACACATCACATCACAATGCTGTGCAACTGGTTTCAAAGCTCCAGGTGACCGTTGATGATCACAACCAGCTTTTTGCAGAGCTTTACCCGGATTGCACGAAACCAAAATACCACTGGCTATTTCACCTTTCTGAGCAAATTTCCAAGTTTGGGGTGAACCTCAGTTGTTTCTGCCCTGAACGCAAGCACCGTGCGGTGAAGTCCATAGCAAACCATTGCTTTAATGACTCTTTGAACTACCACGTGACCTTGAGGATGGGGAATGAAGTGGTGAACAGTTTTTCTACAGACCAAACACTATGCCAAGCCATGTGTTTACATCAGCCTGTGCGAGAGGTTTTCGGTTGTACTGAACTCCTGTGGCTGTTTGACAAAGAAGTTGTCAAGGTTTTGACCAGTAGACATTTGACAACGCTTGCTGGGACAGTTTCACCGGATGACATAGTTTTTGCGCCATCCTCGAAGCAAATTTTACAGGTGCATGCGTTTTTGGAATTTACATTCCTATCAGGGAGCAACTGCTTCGTTGTTCAAGCTTCTACACACCAGTGGAAGGAGGGTTGCCTTTTTGACCAAAGGTCCAAGCAAAGCTTTGTGGTTTGGGAAAAAACTTTTTGCCAGTGGCTTACACTAAGAGGTCGTGTGGCTCGATCCATGTGTGCTTACAAACTGTACATAGGGACATGTTCTGAGGCCCGCCCAGAACCCTGCAATTTGGAACGTCCTCATCTTGGGTAAAGTGGTGGGAGAAAAGGAGCGAACCTTACCTGTGTCTATCAAGGGTGGCCAAACCTGTAAGATTAGATAAAATCATTTATGTATAACAGTATTAAATAATATTATATATTATGCTGTCATGCGTTGAGCCACCCACCGGTTTGTTGTGATGTTGGGTTTTGGTGATATTTATCAACTTATGTTTGTCAACTTGGTTGTGCAAGTGATGTCCTGCAAACAAAGGTGCTATTGATCAATTAAGGGTTGTTCAAAAAACAACCACAAGAAACTCAAGAAACCATACACCACGTGATGTTGTTGGATTGTTTACACGCTGTTCAGGCTTGACCCCTAACCAGCCATACATTTTGATACATATACCCAAGCCATGTCATGATAACGGCCAATTTTTCCAAGGTTATTTGTTACTTTGGGTCCGTTTCATGTGGGTGGGTGCTGGTTGACATTCCTTCATTTATGGTGGCTTTGGTTCAAACCTGATTATTGCAAGGAACACCTGCAAAACCAAAGTGAAAAGTGAAGGCTCGCCTCACATTTACACCAAATCATGTCTGATAAGGCAGATTCTGCAAGCGTGGCCCCAAGCACCCCTATGGGAAGTGAGATTGGTGACAACGCAATGGTCACGGCGGATGAGTTGGTGGCAGACCGCTGTTGCACATGCAGGAAACCTGTGGATGAGCATAACTCACTAGTGATAGTACGTTCTGATTCAAAACGACCTGAAGCCAGACGGTGCCGATCTTGCCACAATGTTCGCTCTGCCATCAACCGTCTTGCTGCAAAACATGGGAACCTTGTCAAGGACTTCACCAAGGTTGAGGGTCCTAAACTACAAGCCTTTTACGAAGCACATGGACATCTTCGAGGGGAAGGTTTACGTGTGAAGGTGGAGGAAGTGTTTCAGGACTGGAAGACATCAACCACAAGGATGGAGTTTGAGCAGGAGGGTGAGTTTTTGGAAGAGGAGGACCTACGCAAGAAATATCATGATCGCCCTGAGACCCTGCGCAACATCCTTCAGAACGCTAGGACTTTTTTTTGCCCAGTGAAAAAGCTGACCCTGTATGCGGACCCCAAGTACAAGGCACGTGTGTCAGATTCAGTAGAATATGGGACTACTGAAAAGATGAAGGGCCAACAAGGATTGGAGGATGCTACAGAGCCTGAGTCCAAGCGACCCAGAAAGACCAAGGGAGGAAAGGCTGGAGCTGATGAAAAGGAGAAAAAATGGACAGCTTCGGTCAAGAACAAGGTTACGAAGAAGATCGACCAGTTGACGGCCAAGGGTTTGCAGCTCAAGGATTTGGTGTCTAAGGCGGGCACCTTTGGAAGTATGATCCCAGCTTATGTTTTGGAACATGCGGAAAAGACAGTACAGGATACTGAGAAAGAGCTGAACTCAGCACAGAATGCGTTGCAGCAGGCAACAGGAGATGCTAAAGCCTTGCAGGATGCTTTGGATGAAATCACGGAGAAAGTGAAGGAGGCTGCTGGAAGGGTGAAGTCCCAGTTGGACCAGGCGGCTGCTTTCAAGTGATTACCATGCTGAGGCTAGCCCAGCACATTTTTGACAGGAAAGGGTAAGAAACACGCCCCAACATTAGCAGCGAGGAGAAAAGGAAAAAACTACAAAGGGGGTGGGGCTGGAGACAAAGATACTACTGGGTTTCTGGTTCAACAACGTTTAGTTTTTGTTTCCAAGAAACCAAAATTACATTCACATGTATGTCAACAGGGTAGTTGGGCTGCAAAGATTTAGACCTGAACACCACACCCACAATTTGGTTTAGTTTCTGTGGCCTGGCTTTTGGTTCAACAGTTTTCAGGGTTTGATTAGCATTGCATCATGTTCCAATTAAAACATTTGGAATTTGTTAGTTTTATAATATGATATGGTTTTTGGTTTCTCAGGAAAGTTTGGCAACATGTTCCAATAAAACATTTGCAAATTGTTAGTTTGATAATATGATGTGATTTTTGGTTTAATAGTTTTTGGCTTATGGTTCAATTAGTTTTACCCTATCACGGGCGTATCACGGGCGTATCACGGGCGTATCACGGGCGTATCACGGGCATATCACGGGGATATCACTGTCCTATTGCAATCTTTTTGGGTCATAGTATGATATGAATGCACTGGTTATAAATCATGCTTACCACCTCCATGGGCTCTCATGCGTCATTCTTAACTTGGGTGATTTGGGTGGATGTGCTCACCTTTTGCTGTGTATATGTTTCCCTAATTCCATGGGTTTGTTCAAAATCCATTTGGTAATTGCGGCCTCTTGGTTTTTGGCCCTGTGTGCATTCAGTTTCTTGGCCCATTGGCTTTACATATACAATATGTTCATGGTGCCTTTATCAAGTATGAACTGTTAGATATGGAAATTCAAATCCATATGTTTTGACCAAAACGAAATGTGGTCATGGCTTGAATGTGAAATACAATCTGTTAAGGTCTTTCCTGGGCGAGCCTCAGGTTTTGATGCAACATCTTATTGCATGTGTTCTGCAATTCCTGTTTGACGGGTGAACTTGTACATGGTTTAGAGTTTAGAACCCAAGAACCATTTAGGTTATCCAAAGTTATCTGAATAGAAACCATGATGCTCAATGCAGGAAACAATGTATAATAATGCATGGGCTCAAGCAAAACAATTCAGGTGGCGCTATATTGTTTTTACCATGCCACCCGCTCCTTCAAATGAACCACAAGGAAGGAAGCGACTGACCGATGAGCAGGAAACAGCAAAGCTGATGAGAAAAAAAACAAAGATTTTGGGTGCCGACTCAGAGTCGGAGGACTCAAGTGAAGATGTGGTGACCAAGCTGAACAAGTCTTACCCAGACTATTGGAAATACGAAGACTCCCAACATGAAGCTACTTGCTCATGTGACTTTTGCAAGATCTATTTTGGAAGAGTGCCTCACACCACACCTACGAACGAAATACAGGGTACTTCAAGTAGTTCAACAACATTTGAGACCGTCCCAGAACCTCAATCCCCTGATGCTGCGTGAATGCAAGGCTCGCCTGCATGTACAAACCTGTTTGGTAGGATTTCCAAGTGTTTGCTATTTGAACTATGTATATAGCTTTTCAACGCTTGCGTGCCAAAATGGTATACCAAATTAACCAACTGGCTGAAAGGGTGGAAAAGTGTCGCCCATGCAGGTTTGCAGCAAAGCAAAAAACAAACAGCCACGACATGTGCATGTCTATGGGAAGTTACACCTGTTTAAATTTTCTAATTGTCTGATGCGCCTGGCTCAAACATACATAGCTCTGAAGTATCGGAAGGCTCGCCTCTGATAAAAAAACATGCCTGCTCAATCGCGGCTGAAGTTTCCCGAGCCCAATGATTGGAAGACCATTGTGGAGCCCCTTGGGAAATTTCCACGCAAAGTTTTTGTATCAATGCCTTGTGTGGGGATAGATGGGTGCGGTACTGCCCTTTACCATATGGGCGTGAACTTTGAAGCGAACAACATCATGGATGTAGAATCCAGGTATGGCCCGCACTTGACACAACACTTGGGGATGACAGTCCACACGCACAAGACCCGTGGTGATGTCACCAAGTTGGATCTTACAGAAGTGGAACGCCCTGTTGATCTCCTATGCAGCGGCCCTCCATGCCCCCCGTGGGCAGGCAATGGAAAGCACACTGGGCCCATGGATGATCGATCCCAAGTGTTCATTGCAGTGCTGAAGCTTGCTATCAGTTTAATCAAAGCTGGTGAGTTGCAAGCTGTGGTTCTGGAAAACGTACGTGGAATTACGTATACCCAGACAGGGCATACACGTTCCTTCATGGAGCACATGGTAGATTTCCTTCAAAACCAAGTGCCTGAATTTAACTGGAATGTGTGTACACTGAATGCTACGGACTTTGGGCTTGCCCAACAGCGGTGCAGGGTGTTTTTGCGTGGCCTCAGGACATCGATTGGGAAGGTGCCAGATCCACTGCCACCTTTTGGGCCAAAACCTTTGGGTGAATTTTTGGCCAGGGAGGTTCCCAACCTGGACTGGTCTACATTGACCAAAACTATGACAAAAAACCTCAAAGATGCAGTCAAAGCCTTGAAGGACATGCTTGACAAGGGAGAAGTACAGTTGACCGACCTTGTGATTTTTCCCTTAGATAGAGCGGAGGGCAAGGTTTACAAACGGCGGTTTACAGTGAATCTTTGCACCACCCTGACGACAACCAACAAGTATCTCTTCATTTGCAGCATGGACTTGGACCAGCCTGAAAAGAAAAGAGCATTTTTCCGGTTTATTCATGAGAATGAAACTTGTCTTACATGTCTACTATGTTTTGTATGGTGTCGTTTGTTTGTTTAGCGGATACGATGGTTTTGGAACACCCAACCCTTTCAAGTACCAATTTAGCGAGGTATCTTGATTGAAATGAATGTTCATGCTATTTCATGTAAATGTCCTCATATTCTTCTTTGGGCGAGTCGACGGGGTATCAGCTAAGGAAAGGATGGTTTTGCAAGGTTTTGCGGCAGATACCTTGCAAGAGGGAAGAAGCTTGTCTTGAACCACCTTCAATTCATTTTTCATTTTGGGGGTTCCACCTAATTGTTTGGGTTGGTAAATACTGTTGTTGTTCAAAATAGTGGTAAAATATGGTAAGATGAATATATCTACATCTATACCTGATATTTAAAAATCAAAAAAAATGTATCATCACCTCATGCTTATCAAATTTGGGGGTTATTGATATCGTGGAGGTCTAAGCACATTCACGGGCTATTGAATTTTGAATTCAAATTTCCAATTAGTACAATATGTGTTGATCAACCTTAGGATATCTTAGATTTTTTTTTTGTGGAGCACCTTTGGTCTACTTAGGCCAGGCTTTGCGAATCAAAGCATCTGGGAACGCATATCCCGTTCCTCTGATGATCTCAGTTTTGTACCCCATGATGGCCATGCTGAAGAACAAGATGAACAAAAACCGCCCCAAGCAAGCAAGTTTGGTGGGTCGAGATGCAACCGCATGTTGCAACAATTTTCATGCATGGATGGAAAAATTTAAGGCGGAAGCGGCTGTTGCGGAGACCAACAAAAGACCGAAGGCTATGAAGATGAAGAAGAAGGCTGCGAAGTCAACCAAGGCTACCAAGAAAAAGAAGGGTGGTGTCAAGAAAGTGGCGACAGGAAGGAATGTCAAGAAGACAAAACTCAAGACCAACAGCAGGATTTCACGAAGGAGGGCCCGATACCAGTACCAATTTTTGTCGTCTTCCTCTTCAAACTGAATGAAATGCACATGGCACGGCTCGCCTGCCTAGAGTTTGCCAGTTTAGGGAGTGGCATTTTGCGGGAGCAACCATCGAACCATTGAAAGGAAACCGGTTTTGCGCGTGTGAAAAAAGTGTGGGATATGGGTTTTGGTGGTGGGTGGGTTGTGTGGAATCGGTTTTCTTGTGGTTTTATGATATCATATGTTATGTTCATGTATTTATCATACGGTATATGTTAAATATGCTGATGTGTTTTTTGCAGGTTTGAAAAGTTGATCATGCACGGTTTGTACTTAGTGACTTGCTCATTGGGCCTGCAATGTTTTGGTTCATTTCCAAGATATAAACGAAGGCTCGCCTCTGTAAATGTTCGGTCCTTTGCGGCCTTTGTGGTATGGCAGCAAAACGGCTGACTGACCTTCTCAACTTTCTGACCAGTCTCGGGACTGTGGTATCCGACGATGACCCTGACAAAAAGGATAAGCAAAAGGCATTGCTTCGTGGCTGCTTGGTGGATTTCAAAACGGGGCCTCCTATTGAGGTACAAGAGGGAACCAACATGCTGGAGGAAGTGAAGAACGCAAAGTTTCCTCAATGGATGCGAGATGAGGTGGCTGGAGCAGTACAAGAAAAAATCATGGCAGATATGCTAGGGGAACACGAGAAGAAGAAAAGGTCATGCATGCAAAGGAACCTGCATCTCTACAACTACCTGACGACAGGAGAATGGAATGATTTGTGTTCATCGTGCACCAGCTTCGAGTCCAAGATGAGGCTCATTGGGAAACGTTTCCAACTTTTGGGCTTGGTGAACCCTTCTGAACCTACTTTCGTCCTGGCCAACATCTTGCTTCAGCTTTCCTTTTGCCAAGGGAACCCGGACAAGATTGACGAGAAAAAACATTACGCTACATTGAAAGATTTGAAATTGGTGGTCAAAGGTATTTGCAAACGAACCTCCCACAGCGGTGTTGCAGTGTACCCCGAGGACCCCACGACCTTGGGAAGCATTTGGGAGAAAGCTTATGCTGAGGACCCCCCGGCCAAATGCCCCTTTGATGTTACAGTCGTGATGGACCTTACTGATGGATTACCGGCCAGGTGCTCTCACAGGAGCGTGCGGCCAGGCAAATCCAAGGGTTTCCAACGTGATGAAGGGCTACAACACATGTTGGCAAACTTTTTGTTGGCCAATGCATTTCAAGGGGGGCAACAGGAAATGGGTGCGCTTTGCAACTTGCAATTCAACCAGCCCAGCAGGAAACGGCCTTTGGCTTTGATGAACAAACCTGATGAACCTGTTGACGCCCCACCAAAAACACCAGAGAGCCCACTGGAATCCCCAAAGGAGAGCAAGGACACAGCCCCCCCACCGGTCTCAGCTGAAGCCAAGGACGTGGATAACATGGCAAAAGAAATCCAAGAACAGTTGGAAGCCAACAAGGAGAAAAACAGACCACCACAGGCCAGCAAGCCTGCAAACCAAAAGGACAAAGCTTCTAAAGCTCCGCACAAGAAGAAGGCTGCAGGTACACATGGTGCGGAGATTTCCAGCAAAAGCAAGGCATTCCCAGGGACAGGAGCGGCAGCCCCAAAAAAAATTGAGAAGGCTACCATCTACACTTGCCCCAAATCGAGTTCGTGGAGGGTGAAGAAAACCGGGGACAAGAAGGACCCAGCCTTTTCTTGGAAGAAGGAGGAACCAAAACACGTTTGGGCCAAAGTCATAGACTACATGGCTACGCTGTGAAGGCGCTTCATGAGGCTCGCCCATGAAAATGCTGTTGGGGGAACAACGGCAAATCTGCGTGAGGTGAAAAAATGGTGTCACACAGTGTGCGGCGCTATGGGCATGTTTTTTTGGTATGTTGATCATATTTTTCTGTTTGTTGATCATTTGTTTGCAATTTAAACCTTGCATCATGATGATGGAAATCAAACATTTCAGGACCCCAAACCGTTGTCATTCATTTGGTTTTCCTACATTGTGTTTGTATTGTTTATTGGAAAAGTAAAATGACCATGCTAAAGGACAAACATTTCACGTATTTCCCATGGTTAGGCCAATAGTTTGAATAACATTAGGTACTTATTTTGGAATCATGTGCGTTTCTATGCAGGATGATTTTACCATAAACACGAGGTTTCCAATTTTGGACATGCGGACATCCTAAACACTGGCTATCCTTAAACAACATGACATGCCAACGCCCTAAATTTTTCAAATCTACAGCGACCTTTAATGACTGCATTATTTGTTGTTTACATTTCTCTGGGCAAGCCTCAGAGAACCAATCAAAGGTATTTGCCCATTGCTGTGATTTACTGTGACTTTATTCATGTGTTTATTCCTTCTTTGGGCGAGCCTCAAAGATCAAACAAATTGGCTTGGGATGCTATGCAGTTGCGGTATTTTTGTTTTGCTGGTCAGTTTGCAACCGGCCATCAAAACATCACCAAATCCATTGCCGGATGTTTTGGCTGCGGTGTCATTTTTCATATGATATGGATTGCAAAAAAACGGTGTGCTTCATACACTGGATTTTTTGAAAAACATTTTTTGAACAAACAAAATTGACCAACAAACATGTTTTACGCAAAATCAACGCTGGGAAGTTATAACTTAAGTTCTAACTTCTGAAAAGTTAACGTGCACGTGCAATATATATGTATAGTTATAAGTTGGATAACCGCCAAAACCGCTTAAGTAGGATTTCCCTGTGCCGGGTCCACCGTGTAAAGCCCACCGCAATGCCTCCGTGTTGGTTTCGGCCATTCCGCCACGATCCTGCCCAGTCACAGCTTCTTCTTCAACTCTCGCACACACAGTTTCTAAGAATGCGAATTGCTCCGGATTGCATGTCCCGCTACTGTTGATGTCAACGAGGAACTGATCCACTTTCTGCACGGTATCCTGAGCAACCGCTTGCCAGGATCCGACGGTCGGTGCTGTTGCTTGCGGCGTCGGCGTTTGCCTGCGCTTGCCTAACGTCTTCAATTTTTTTTCGGGTATCGGCCGATGCCTGTGCTTCATATGGATTTCTGCCTGGAACAGGACCTGCAGCGGGCGGGGCTTGCCAAGCGGCTTCAGCTTGCTGTGCTGCTTCTTCATAACTCGCAAGCACGGGATCATCCATAGCAGCTGCATCACCACGCTTTGGATTCGCAGCGCGCTTGCCAGTTTGCCGAAACGACGTTTGCATAGCTACAGGCAAGGTGGCAGGCGTGACCACCAAAGCTTCATCTACGCCACTGTGGTCGCTATTGCCTTCTTCGACGTTGGTGGGCCGCACCCGGTAAACAGACAGAAAATTACCGACATATCGTTTTGTTTCTTCGCATGGGAGATACAGCAACCACAAGCGCATGGCCGCGACCCAGGTTTCATCTGGCAATTTCAAGCGACCTGCAAAAGGGACATTAGCTGAGGCTGCAGGTGCATTCAGCGTCCACGCGCGAAAATATGTCATTTTTTCGTCTATGTTTCGTAAGAATAAGAATACCTACAAGATCCGGATGTGCAAAAAAAACGCCCTGAGTTGAAACAGCAAGAAAGTTCGCTCGCAGTCAGAAGTTTCGCCCGATGGCTCAAAAAACGACCCCACTGCAATGAGATTGGGTTATGCAATCAATTCAACACCCATCCATCATCATACCCTCTTTTTTTCACCTGAATTTGCAATCTAAATCTTTGTGAACCCGTTCATACAATCTCAACTTAGAACTGATTAGGAACCAAATGCTCATCAGTTGGAACTGTTTGCAAGGGAAGCACTCTTCAGAGAATCCGTCCACAACACCCAACGTGTAAATCTTGTCAATTTCACTGGAATGATCTTTGAGGTCGGCCATCACTTTCTCCATCTTCTCCTTCATCCTGGGATTCCAAAATGGTGGGGATGCCCAACTGCAAGACAAGGCAAAATAGTGGGATAATTATATTATATGGTGTTGTCCCCCATGGCGGCCCTCCCAATAATATTTCTGAGGGTGTGATCCATTCATCATCCATTGGTATTATCAATTTTTGCGGGGCTGTTGAAATCAGAAGACATGTATGTTTAAATAAGTTGCGCTATCTGCAGATTCGACAGGGTAGCACCATCACCAAATCGCTCAAGACCCTTCTCCAATTTGCTCATGCGCTTGGAGAGACATGTCCTTGGAAGAGATTGGGAGCAATTGCAAAAGATCTACATCATATAATATAATATTTTTAAAAAAACAAGAAAACAAATCAGAATCTGGACTTATGCAATGAGCTTCATCATTTTGGTTGCGATGGTGGAAGGTAATTGATCCACCTCCAACTCAGGCAACCCTGCTTTCTTTCGCTCCACCTGTGCCCGGGACTCGGCTTCCCGAGCTTTGCACTCTGCTGGGCTCATCTCCAAATCCGAACCCTCAGAACCTGCAACAGGGCCCCGACTAGATTTGCACATGTCTTAGATGATATGATCCTAAATGGTTTTGGCAGATTTATGGACCTGATTTGGGATTGCCCATTGATGATCTATATAATTGGGGCCGTTTCAAAACTTTCAACATGTCGAGCCTTCTTCAACATCCACGTCAAAGGGCTGGGGCTTTTCAGTCTTGGGCTGGGACAGGGGCTTGGAACCATTGGCGGTTGAGGGGCCTATGTTCAAAGCATCCTTCTTCCCCATCTGTGGGGTGAAGTCACGGATCCTTTTATCAGCGGGTCCACCCAAACAAACAGGGGCATCATAGGCAGACAGGTCAGCACCCTCCTGTTGCCAAGCAAGCTTCCGTTTGAAAGCTGTAGAGCTGCTTCGCCTTACCAGTTTTGAAAATGACCCATGGGAGAAGTGACCATTTAAGACTGGGCTCAGTGACAGTCATGGTTCCAAATTAGTGCAAACAAGATGCCGTTGGCTGGCCTTGACGGCTGTTTCAGCCCAGTACAAGACAAGGTCCTCGTATCGATCACGCCTGAATCACGGCAAAGATTGCGCTTTACTACCCCTGACACATCATTCAGTAAAGAAGAATGACTGGTTGGATGCCTCATCAACTTTCGAGGGTTTTCCATTGCAGCCTTTTTGATGGCATCAATTTTTTGCCTTAGCTGCAAGGCATGTGAAATGAAGACGTCATAGGCAAACTAAATCAAGCCCAAAAACTTTTGACACAAAACTGTTTTTTTTTATTACAATATTACAAGGATTAGGTATTTCAATTCTAACCAGTTCCAACTAGTTACTGGGACCATTTCCATTCAGTTTTCATTGTCTCTTCACTCATGAACTCCCCCTCGATTACCAGGTCATTCGCCAGCAGATCCTCTTGGACCAGTTCCAGCTCTTCACAGAATACGTCCTGCAAAGGCAGGACCGGTGGGGTGCAAGAGACTAGTGAGAAACGCATACGCAATGTAACTACTAACAAAAGGTATTAATGGTTACTGTAATAACAAGTCACAAAAACCAACTATAGCCATGGTAAACAACTACAGGTAATCCCAACCAATAAATCTTTGCTTTAAAAACAACTGGATTTGGATTTTAATAGAAACATCCAAGCTTTTTGTCACACCTGTCCGGGTTGAAACCGCAACTCTGGAAAATTTGCTGCAACCGAAGCTTGCCCTTCTTGCAATGAAATTGCTTACGGATCTCATCGCCAACCCTGGAATTGCCTTTGGAATCAAGCTTCATCACCCTGTGAAGTCTCAGATTGATGGCATTCTCGGACAATCTCAGTTCACCAGGGATGGGGGTTTCCGCAGATTTATCACCAATTGAATCCATTGAGCTTGGGGTTCCCAAATCAGTTGACCCTGGGGAAGCACCACCAACCGTCGGTGTATTGCGGCAAGGAGTGGCCACAAGACCTTCTGGAGCAGGGCCCCCAGCCTTGCTGGCGGTTGGCTTTGGGTCACAACCCGGTGCATCGACTTCAAGTGATGGTTTGGGTTCATCCTTCTTGGGGGATTTGGATGGTGGATTGGGGGGACAATCCGGTGCATCCACTAAAGTTTCCTCAACTTGTGGTTGGTGATCTTCTGCATCATCGGGATTATTGTGATAGGCTTCATCGGAAAAACCATGCTGGCCAATATCACCCACCGTTTCAAGATGTTCATCACCCCGGTCATGTGCCGCACCACCTTCTGGAGGGTAGTGCCTGGTCATCGGCGTTTCTACCTGAGATGTAGCTGTTTGGACCCGAAGATTTGGAGGGACATAGGTGATTACCCAAATAATGAGGTAAACCAAACAATATTTGAATCTTGAATAACGAAAAGTAGCAAGCTAAATCAACTCTTGGGTTTTCAAAACCATTTCAGGCTGTAGAGGCCATATTATATTATTGTTGATACGATGCTCTATAACAATATTGGTACTATGTGATATGATATGATTTTAAATATTGTATTATATCATGTAATACTAAATGATATTATTAATTTATTATTGTCTTTGATATTCTAGCTTAACTTATATTAAACTATTACTATTTTCAAAATCACATTCAATATATATATATATATATAATATAATATTTTATTATATTTTATTATATTATATTATAAGATATTATATTATATAATATGATATGATATTATATTATATTATATTATATATGTAAATATTATATATATATATATTTATATAGATATTGGTGTATTTTTGATTCTTACTAAATATTATATTTGTAGATAATATTCTATTTCATAACCGGGTGCAATCTTATATTGTATCTTTATCATATAACATTGGCTTATTTAAGATAGAAATATATTCAATGGTGTATTCTCTTACTATCAAACTATATTATTGGTTTTATTGAATGAAAGTATTTGATATGAAATTCAAACTATAATAAATAGTATGACAGTAGAAATAGATTAAATCCAGGTATAGACTTCTACTAAATGGTGTTTTGTTGTGATGTTATATCCTGATGTGATATTGTAACCCCTGCTGTCCCCTATGACTAGAATATGAAAGTTGAGGTGCCCCTCAAAGATTTGAAGGGGCGAACAGTTTGTTTCCAAGAAAAGAACTATGTCCATACAGCGGTCCACTTCTTTTAAAGAAATAGCCCATATCAGCATAGGTACTCCATCCAAATCACCAGTAGGGCTCACCTCAACATCGGACTCTAAATCTATGGGATTTGAAGTAGCCCAAGATTGCAAGGCTGCTCGGGACCAGAGTTGCCACCCCTGACTGTCCGGGTTGGTAGACAGAATCGCGTCAATGCCTGCTTTCTCCAGTGAGGTTCCTGGAGACTCCACTTCGCACTTCACCGCCAGCTTCACTTCAGAGGCCTGTGGCGTCGTGGCTGTGAGCTGGGATAGTTCAGCTTCGGCATCTTTCAGCTCCTGGGCTTGCTGGCAATCCCCAGAATGATATCTAGTTCAAAAAGGCATTTGGAAATCTACAAGTTTCCCAGCTATAATATATATTAGTTGAAGCTGACCATACTGAAGCAAAAGCTGAGAAGAATGATCCAACAAAAATTTGACAATAGAACACTAATCAACATGCTAAACATCATAACATTGGCACATGTCCCTTTATGGAAGCAATTTTCGTCAAAAGGGAACCCAGGAGGAAAATTACATTTCTATTATTGGTACTTCACAACCAGAACCAAATCCCATAAATATGTCAAGTAGCCGCAAGGGCCGATTTCAATTCAGGGTCTTGTTCAACTTTGACTTGAGAAAGTAGGCCCGATGGTTGCCGCTCCAACAAGCGCACACCCCGAGACAAGGTCTCTGAAGACCAAGCATTGCTTTTCAGCCCCTTCATTCTGACAGCTAACTATTCCCGGTATTGAACCGAACCTTTCAATGATATGGGCATAAAGGCAAGGCTGTCAGACCCCCGAAATGAGAACCATTGTTAGAAAAATGAAATGGGACAAGTTTGTCACATGTCAGAGACTTGTTCAACAGCTTTACTGGGGTATTCCCGTTCATTCAGAATGCATTCTTTCCATTTCTTTCCTACCTGCCCATGACTTTGAAATAAAGAGACACCACTGGGCTAGTCCATTCTGAAATTATAAAATCCAATGTTCACTAGTCACGGTGAGACGGCCAATGGCAGCCCACATGGACTGTCCCTCTTTTCACATCCTTTCCATGCCATAGCTCCGCTTGCAGTGGCAATCGGGGAACTGGGACAAGGGCAACAACCACCATACAGTTCAGCATCGGGTACAATGGTTGCAAACACAATATGTTATGTTAAAAAATCGCTCAATTTTTTTTTCGCCCTTTCGTCGGGGTTTTTCGCCCTTTCGTCGCCGTTTTTCGCCCGTTCAGATTTTGATTTTTTTCATGAATTTTGAATTTTTCATGAATTTTCATGTCAAAGCCATAAAAACATGAAAGGTGAGTTCAAGTGCTCACCTCTGTTGATCAAGCCGTAAAAGACAACTCAATCGATGTCCGATTTGACTGATCTACAAAAGTTGGCTCCATAGTCCTAGCTAGAGCATGGAACTGGTGCCACTGGGGTGGGACCATGAGATTCTTTGCACCGCATGTGTAGCGAATACATGCGAACAGCTCAGCATCAGCCCAAGCTGTCCACCCCGATTCTGCCAGGAGATCTTGGAGTGGACTGGTTTGGTCGGCCTCTGCACAGGACGGGGCAAAGGAAAAGTGCCAAAAAGGAACCCCCCAAAAAAAGGGAGTTGCAAAATTGCAAATGAGTGTTTCAAATGGTGGTTCCATATGGTTCCTCATAAAATGGCATGTCCCTATCTCAGGGTTTGATAGGTAATGCCAAAATGGCTCCTATGCATCTTTGGCCCACGTCTAGTATGTTTTCAAATAATATTTTTTGTATTCGTAATTATATTTATAAATATAATTATTTGTTATTGTTATAACTATAGGCATGCGCAAACCCTCGCTTGAATGGTAGGCAAGACACTTCGAGTCCAAAGGTACGTTGTTCCGAACGAATGTCTGGAATCTTCTCCACAACAGCTTTGGCAAATCCAGCTGGATAAACCCTGAAAGAGCAACAAGCAGTGGTTTTGTAAGAGGGGATGAGACGACCAAGGGGGTCAGGGAGATCTATCCCATAAGTTTGTTGGTCCCCAATAAATTAGGAATGCAATCCCGATGACACCATCCAGGTTGGGCAACCATATAGACTGAAATGTTGCTTTAAATCTTTCTGGGGATTATAACTCTTTTGTATTACTGGTAATTGTCAAAACCATTTGCCCTAATAAACAGCAAGCGTGACCCTTCTGAAGACACATGTTTTGTGGTATGTTTACCTAACCATCCCAATCTAAGTCAAGTAACTGTGATTGCTTAAGGCGACGGGTTCCAGAAAAACGCTTCCGGCCAGCACGGTCAACATAGTGCCGGCAAAGGAATTTTCGGAATGATTTCCCTTTGCGCCTTTGAGCCTGGGCCTTGTTCTTCTTCCGGGTTTTGCCAACACATGTGGCTGTGTGCATCTTGCAGAAGCTGACCGAGTTGGTAATCAACATCGTAGGTTTCATAGTTCCGGCCCCATAGTTTTGCATATTGAAGACCACACGGAAGGTCTAAGTAGCATGGGTCTTTCATGGTGCTGTTCTCAAACAGTACAACCAGATTATGAATACGGAAGCAATTTCCAAAAGAAACCCTTTTACAGATTGACTTGTTAAACTTTTGCTAGGTGCTCGGACTTTGGCGAGTTTGCGGAGAACTCTGAAGGCCCAAGCCAGTCTGGGATGAAGGAGCATTACCGAATTGCATGGCTGCTCAATCACATAGAAGAAGTCTAAGGACGCCAAAAGACACACCAATAATGATGTCCTGATGGGTCAGCCCTTCAAATTCCCGAATTCCTTCAGGTCATGAACCACTATCTTGGTTTAGAGCATTATTCCAAAAGTATGAAACCATTGATAATTGATCCATAAACATTTCACCACAAAGTCCTTGCCACCATCTTGTTTCCCCGTCTCACCGACAAGAAATTGAGCTGTCCGAGTGGTACCAGCAAATCCCTCATGCTTGTAGCTCTGTTTACCACGCTCCATGTACTGCAAACGACCCCTAGCAGAGCTAGGAGACAGCCAGGCCTGCCTCCCAAAATCATCAGGATTGCCAACCTCAGGCAACGGGCAATGTCGAACTCTTTGTTTGGTACAAGATTGTTTCCCCGATTGTTTTGCAAAGGGGAAAACATGGTAGCATTATTGTCAACCAATTTTGGGGTGGTACTTGTGGACATTCTTTCGTGATATAATTGATGTAACTTTGGGATCCATTGGGAACATAAATTCAAACAAATCACACTGTCTTTGAAAAAACCAAGTAACAAGAAACCGGCTTCACCATTGATATCAAAAGCAGACGGTTTAGACCTACCAGCATGGATACCCGCTCCTGCCGGTGCAGTTTCATAGTCCAAATCAAAGGCCCGGGAGACATACCCCATACAATTTGCAAGACGGCTCACACGGGCACGACCTGCATAGAAGTCTAAAAGGTCAAAAGGCTCAGACCCCTCCCATGGAAGGTTCACCAACCAGCTGGCCATGAGAGTCAGATAAATGAAATCCTTAGTCATGCGGCGATCTGGATAGGAATGTATGTTGGTATTTTTCAAAATGGGGGATGCTCGAAAATATTTTTGAAAATACCTAGATGAATATTTTCGAGCATCGCTCATTTTGAGAAATGCCATGAGTTCTTCTTTATTGGGGGGAATTGCAAATTTCACCAAGGACATGACATGTATCATAATGAGTTACCGTCAAGCTTCCATTGGCACACCCAAACCTATCATTCTGCGACAAGCCAGGTCAACCAGAGAAGGATCAATCTTCATGGCCCAGCACCGGAGGACTGCTTTGGAGCAAAAAATGGGCACTCCCGGGATGGCAAACAAAATTCAACAAGTTGAGATTCCACAAGAGCATTCCATAACATAGCTGAACAAAATGTGGTTCCATACTTTCGGCGGGTATAGTTTGTAAGATAAAACCAGGCCAGGCCCACTCAGAACTGCCCCAAATCTGGCCAAACATCCCTGGCCACGTCGAAGCGACATCCTGGAACGGGAATTGAAGTAACTAATGGGATTGGTTTGGTTGTGACTTTTGGATTCAAGTCGTTAACAAGTGGTGTCCCTTTTGGCTTTTGTTGGCTATAACATGGAACATAATCCAAAGTTATCATAGTATTGGATAACAGATTTCATTTTTGGCTCCACATGTATCCATTTACAAAAAGACCACAAGAACCACACCCCATGCTTCCTTATCATAGCTTTAGAGCTAAACTTTAGAGGATGACATTTGGAAATTCCACATGTTTATTCACCCATCCCAAATGAATTGAACCCCAGTCCTGAGATGCCACAATCATGAAGGAACCTGGCAACGGGGCAGTCGGGAGTATAATATCACTGTTATAAATTTCCAGACCATAGGACCCCGAAAGATCAGAACAGTGAAAGTGAGTCAAGTGACAATGATCTGTTTATTCAGTAATCACTCATGAAATCAATGAATTGTGAATTGACCCTATTTTGGAAACCTAGGGAGACAAACCTTTTCTGCTGTGAACGCATCACCATTCCAGTTAGCCCCCCAAGGCATTCCCAGCAGGCTTCCCCACTGGTACAGAGAAGTCTTTACACAAAGGAGCTTTTTACATACAGAAGGTTTTACACAGAGAAGTCTTTACTCTAAGGTGCTTTTGCAGACAAACGTCTAGGAGCTTTAACTCACAGAAGTTTTTACACGAAGAAGTCTTTACACAGAGGGCTTTTTACACACAGACGCGTTTGCACACAGAAGCTTTTACACAGAGAAGCCTTTACACAGAGGAGCGTTTACACACCAAAGCGTTACACACAGCAAGCTTTTACACACGCAGGGGCTTTTACACATTTACACAGAGTAGCTTTTTACACACAGAAGGTTTTACACAGAGAAGTCTTTCCTCTGAGGAGCTTTTTCACACAAACGTCTTGGAGCTTTTACACACAAAAGCTGTTACACAAAGAAGTCTTTACACAGAGAGCTTTAACACACAGACGCGTTTACACACAGAAACTTTTACACAGAGAAGTAGCCTTTACACAGAGAGTTTTTATACACGGAAGCTTTTACACACAGAGAAATCTTTACAAAGACGTGCTTTCACACAGAGAAGCTTTTACACCAAAAAGTCTTTACACAAAATGGTTTTTACACACAGAAACTCTTACACACAAAAGCTTTTACACAGAGAAGTCTTTGCACAGAGGCGCCTGTACACGAAGTAACAAGTTGAAATCGGCAGCAGTTCTTTAGGAAAAACCCTTCGCAGGAGCTTTCGGGAACTCACTTGCTCCCCAAAAAATCGTCTATTCCAACAAATATGTGCCAAAAAACCTAAGGAATATATTTCTGAAGCAGGTCCTCATTCAGTAACTTTCACGCCCACACTGCGATGAAATGGAGGGCCGTGGTCCGGCGGAGCCGACGAGGGGCGTCAGCCCAAAAATTCGGCTCCGCCGGCTCCCCACGAGTGGCTTGCCCCACGAGCGTCCCAGAGCGACTAGAGCTCTAAGGTGAGGCGCGCCCCAAACCGCCGACCCTCCGACGCCGGGCCTCAAAAAACACCAAAAATCCTTCAGGAGGGTGGGGGAGAGCTTTTTGGCCAGAATCCGGGTCGCTCATAAGCGTCTCCAAGAGCAAAAGGCCCCCCCCCCCGTTTGGAGGGTACCTAAAATCGGAAAAAAGTGCCGTTTTGACACATTTTTCGGACAATTTTCAACTTTTCGAAAGTCACAAAATGCTGTAAATTACAGCATTTTTGCGTTTTAACGTCTTTTGCGGGAGCCATGCAAAAACGCAGAAAATGCTGTAAATACCAATACGTTTTCAACCAGAGATGCACAAAACACTGCAAATACCAGTGTTTTTGAAAGCCAAGCAAAAAAACATTGTAAATTACAGCATTTTTGGCGTGTTGATCGCAAAAAATGCTAGTATTTACACGGTTTTTGCGATTTCAAGAAAACGTGGAAGGCACGAAACGCTGTAAATAGCGGTGTTTTTGCCACTTTTTGGACGCTGAAACGCTGGTATTTACACAGTTTTTTGCCCGTGACGGCGCCAAACCCCTGTAAATTACAACATTTTCTGCACTTTTTGAACCGATTTTTTGCCTTGGTGAACGCAAAAAACGCTGGTATTTACGCGTTTTTCAAAAAATCGAAGATCGTGACGTGAACGAAACCCTGTAAATAACAGTGTTTTAGCCACATTCGGGGACTAAAACTGTGGTATTTACGCGGGTTCTTGCCAGCTGACAGCGCAAAATGCTGTAAATTACAGCACTTTGTGCGCTGTTTATGTTCAATTTTTAAACGCGCGATGCTTTCACATGTTCTTTGCATTATTTTGCATTCTTCCACAAGAAACAACGTTGCAGATTGAAACTGGACGACAGCGTGACCCGCAAGAAAGCTGGAGGGAGGAGACGCACAGAAGCTTTTACCCACACACACACAGGGGCTTTTACACAGAGAAGTCTTTACACAAACGAGCTTTTTACATACAGAAGGTTTTACACAGAGAAGTCTTTACTCTAAGGTGCTTTTGCAGACAAACGTCTAGGAGCTTTTACTCACAGAAGTTTTTACACGAAGAAGTCTTTACACAGAGGGCTTTTTACACACAGACGCGTTTGCACACAAGAAGCTTTTACACAGAGAAGCCTTTACACAGAGTAGCTTTTTACACACAGAAGGTTTTACACAGAGAAGTCTTTCCTCTGAGGAGCTTTTTCACACAACGTCTTGGAGCTTTTACACACAAAAGCTGTTACACAAAGAAGTCTTTACACAGAGAGCTTTAACACACAGACGCGTTTACACACAGAAACTTTTACACAGAGAAGCCTTTACACAGAGAGTTTTTACACACGGAAGCTTTTACACACAGAGAAATCTTTACACAGACGTGCTTTCACACAGAGAAGCTTTTACACAAAGAAATCTTTACACAGAGAATCTTTTACACACGGAAACTTTTACACACAAAAGCTTTTACACAGAGAAGTCTTTGCGCAGAGGCGCCTTTACACGAAGTAACAAGTTGAAATTGGCAGCAGTTCTTTAGGAAAAACCCTTCGCAGGAGCTTTCGGGAACTCACTTGCTCCCCAAAAAATTGTCTATTCCAACAAATATGTTCCAAAAAACCTAAGGAATATATTTCTGAAGCAGGTCCTCATTCAGTAACTTTCACGCCCACACTGCGATGAAATGGAGGGCCGAGTGGTCCGGCGGAGCCGACGATGAGCGTCAGCTCAAAAATAATTTGAGTATACACTCTGGAAATGTCTGGAATCTATTTCAGAGTTCATCATGTGCAGCACCTGTAAAGGACATCAAGTGAGATGCGTTGTTTGCACATTTCAGTGTTGCCTAGCCTCACAACCGCGTCAGACACTCAATGTCAAAGTGAGCAGTTCGAGATTCTGAGCCAAAGTGCTGAGCAAAGATTATGATCCCATCTAAATAATGGGCATATAATACCGTTTCTACCTGGGTGAGAAACAACGAAGCAACACCAGCTTCGTTCGGCCTCTGGTCACCTCTTGTTGCTTCTGGTTTCAAGCAGCTCAAGAATCCTGCGGCACTCTTGGCTGCCAAGACCTAAGGTGCACTAATTGAGCAGAGTTCGAAACCGGGGGTTTCCCGAAATGGATGCTGATAATGCCCAAGCCGATATACGGTATATATATATATATACATACATGTTTGTACCTGAAACTTGAAACCAAAGAACACCTAAGGCAAACATTTGATGTCATGTGCCCTGTGCCTTCGAAATTCTCAGGGCACCCTAGGAATATTCGTTCAAAACCCCTGACAGGTTGAAGCCCATTGAGATGCGTTCAAACCCGTTCAAACCCATCCTAAAAAATTAGAAAGGCAACCATCTAGCATAGCCATACAATGCCCGTTCAAACGTTGTATGTTTAGGCACATATATATATATATATTATATATATATATATACGGGAACTACATTTAAATATACGGACTTTTCAATATACCAACAGGTATTTTAGACTACCTCCGGGAAGGTTTTCCTTGGCCCGCCCGGCCATTTAAACATACGGAATCCAGTTCATTTAAACATACGGCGAATGTATTTAAATCATATACGAACAAGTATTTCATACTACCTCCGGGCCCTCGCGGTCTGGCCCGCCGTCCGCATATTTAAATGTCGTTACCATATATTGATATATATACCAGTAGTACCGCACAAGGCGGTGGCGGAAGTTTCAAAAATAGGAAACCTATAGGAGAGGTTGGTTGTTGTGAATCACGGATGGCAGAGTGAATCCACTGATGCACCGAAAGGTGCTTGAGGTCTCCTCTCTTTCTCTCTCTTTCTCTGACTATCTACCTACCTGCCTATCTATCTATCTATCTATCTCTATCTATCTATCTATCTCTATCTATCTATCTATCTCTATCTATCTATCTCTATCTATCTATCTATCTATATCTATATATATCTATCTATCTATATCTATCTATCTATCTCTATCGATCTATCTATCTATCTATCTATATCTATATATATCTATCTATCTCTATCTATCTATCTATCTATCTCTATCTATCTATCTCTATCTATCTATCTATCTATCTATCTATCTCTATCGATCTATCTATCTATATCTATCTATCTATCTACCTATCTATATCTATCTATCTATCTACCTATCTACCTATCTATCTATCTATCTCTATCTATCTATCTATCTATCTATCTCTATCTATCTATCTATCTATCTATCTCTATCTATCTATCTCTATCTATCTATCTATCTCTCTATCTATCTATCTATCTCTATCTATCTATCTATCTCTAGCTATCTATCTCTAGCTATCTATCTCTATCTATCTATCTATCTATCTGTATCTATCTATCTATCTATCTATATCTATCTATATCTATCTATATCTATCTATATGTATCTATATCTATCTATATCTATCTATAGCTATCTATACGTATCTATATGTATCTATATCTATCTATATCTATCTATATCTATCTATATCTATCTATATCTATCTATATCTATCTATATCTATCTATATCTATCTGTATCTGTCTCTATCTGTCTCTATCTATCTCTATCTATATCTATCTATATCTATCTATACCTATCTCTATCTATCTCTATCTATCTCTATCTATCTCTATCTATATCTATCTATATCTATCTATCTGTCTCTATCTATCTCTATCTATCTCTATCTATCTCTATCTATATCTATCTATATCTATCTATATCTATCTATATCTATCTATATCTATCTATATCTATCTATATCTATCTATATCTATCTATATCTATTTATATCTATCTATATCTATCTATATCTATCTATATCTATCTATATCTATCTATATCTATCTATATCTATCTATATCTATCTATATCTATCTATCTCTCTCTCTCCCTCTCTCTCTCTGTCTGTCTGTCTATCTGTCTATCTGCAAGCTTGAAAACGCAGCACCTGTGCGAGACTTCCTCAATGTTTGAACTTGACAGCGTCGAAAACGAAACAATTCTGCGAGACGTCCTCAATTTTTGAGCTTGACAGCACCAAAAATTCGGCGAGATTTCCTCAATTTTCAAAGTTGAAAACATCAAAAACGAGGCAATTCTGCGAGACTTCCTTCAAAAATGGAAAGTTGAGTGCAGAGCTGACGCCCTCGTAGCAATGTGTTTGCAATTTTTCCACTCCATCTGTCTAAACTACTGCGCCTGCCACGAAAAAGTGATGCCAGGTCATACGAAGTGCTGCACCTGTCACGCAAAATCATCTCAGCAAACCTGAAGATCTGATGCTCCAAAATGCAACCCCTCTCAGGGAATCAGCGCCCGGACCTCCTAACAGCTCTGATGAACATGTCTCTTGTACTGCGCCTGGCACGGAAAATGCATCTTTAGCAGATCCTCTTTAAATGTCCCACGCCTGCCATCGTTTTTGGAAATGCTACAAAACCCTCACATTTTGCTCACTTTTGACCAGGTGCACAATTCCGTGCACCTGCCACATGAAACGACATCTGAACGTCTAAAAGTGGTCCGAGCATGTGGTGCTTTTTAACATTTTGACTTCGAAATGTGCTTCGCGCCACAACGGTGTGCACTTTTTCGACATCTCAACTGTCAAAGTGATCCAGGGCTGAAGTGTTTTGTACATTTTGACTTGGAAATGTGCTTCGCGCCACAACCGCGTCCACTTTTTTGACATCTCAACTTCCAAAAGTGGTCCGAACGTGGTGTGTTTTGTACATTTTGACTTGGAAATGTGCTTCGCGCCACAACGGCGTGCAATTTTTCATCTCTCATCTGGCCAGCTGGCTCCGCACCCGCCGCTTTAGCGAGCCTACTTTTTGACCCTCCGGAGCCACAAATCATTGGAAAAACACAGTGTTTCGCGACTTTCCTACCTTTTCGCGCACCTGGATCTGCTTTCTTCGGAGGCTTTCTCTTTTTGATCTTCTTTCTTCTTCTCTTCTCTTCTCTGACCCTTCCCATCTCTGCGACTCTTCCCATCTCTGCTTTTCATCTGTCCATATTGTCGGAAGTTTGACTTCTAAACTTCCTTCGACAATACACATGGTATTTATATATATATACAAATATATATATATATACAAATATATATAAATACAGACATAGATAATACTGATGATACACACACAATTAGCTTATATGTTTGAGGTGGCCTAACCCTCTATAACCACCAACCAACAGGGCTTTGAACACTGCTCAATTATTCGTTTATGTGTTATCCCTTGTCATCATCCATTGGGGTCGAAGGTGTCTAAAATGTCTAAGATGGTTGCGTATGGTCGCATAGTATGCGATGCATATATAGTTGCATAATGTTGCATAGCTCACCCTTCACCTTCCGCATTCGACATGTTCAGTAAGTCTAATCCAGTAAGCCTGGACATGTCTGGGCATGATATGAAAAGCATGGTTTCCTTGCATAGCCGCTATGAGAAAATGATAGATCATGAAGAATGACAGTACTCGCATTTTGCTTTATATAAACAATCCTGGACCTACGCGCTCTTCATCTTCCATGTTAGAGCTGTTGGAAAATCCTTGGTTCAGGAACAGGTTTTGGCATGGTATGCTAGAACGCCAGCGAGGAATGATTTTAAACATTGGCTCAAGGCAGCAAAATGCGGCAAGATACCAAAACGAGGACACTTCAGAGTGGCGATGCCAGGAATGTTGCTTTGAACTTCTGCGACCTGCGCAGATCGCGTTCATTTGATTTGTGATTCTATGGGATCCACTTCGACCTGACCAACTCATGACCGAGGACAAATAATGGACAGGTCATGCTCACTTCTGAATTCTATCCGTGTCGTAGTTACAGAAAAATAGAGGTTCTGTATGGTTTTGTTTCGGCATGTTTCGGCCCAACAATGACCCCTCAGCCGCTCCCAAGCCAACTTTTTTTGGCCCAAACATCCAAGAAGGCACAGGCAATGCAGCGCCAGGGCTCGTTTGCTGAGAGGCATTTCTGCTCTGACATGCCATCATTGCAGATCAAGAGATGCCCCGCGGACATGGAAACTCGGGTCAACATCGCGGCCACTTGGGGCTTTGCCACTGACGGCACTAAACTAATCCCATCCCCCTAAGATGAAACACCCCCTAAACGGTCCCAAATACTCCCAAATATGTGTAATTGTGTAACCATGTGTAACCTACTAAGCCTTGGTTTCGAGGGGGTGCTCAATATTAGGGGGAAGGGGATTACTCTGCCTTTGCCATGCCTTTGCCCTTTGTTTACACGATATGCAGCGCAGTGTGAAAACATTGACATGCCATGAGGTAACACCACAATTGGCTCACCAATGTTTCGACCCCTCAAGCTTGCGAATTCTATCTGTAGAATTCAATGCCTCCAAAGCATAGGTTTGAAGGCACTTCTAGACAACGGATTGCGACCATTGAAGGATATCGGTGAGGTTTTCTGGGTCCAGGAAACGGCGAGCTTTAGTGTGGCAAAGCCAGACCGAATAGGCTGGAACCCCCCTTCACTGAGCAGCACTCCGACCAGCATCATACCAGATCTACCAGCAAGTAAGCCCTGAAACACGGTCATGATGGATGGAGCTGGACAAAAGCTGGGTGATCATGAAACCATATGAAACACTATGGGACAATGCGGGACCTCGGAGCGCAAATGTGGTCTCCAGTCTGCTTACGCGGGTCTTGAAGCATAGCGTCTACAGTACCGTCCAAAATCTGCACTTGAAACATTGCAGCTATTTGTCAAGCTGCAGTCATTTGACGGTGAACTCAGACTCAAGCGATGCGTCGGGCGTCCCTCATGATGAAATGTATGCTTTTATCTCTGAGGGTGGAGGGCCGTTCCCAAACACACCACTTGCTGAATCAGAATATTGAATACATTGTACAAGTAGTGCCAGGTCCAGTGTATTGGTCCAGTCTAATTGCTGGTATTGAACACTGGCAGCCACCGGCAATCTTCGGCAATTGGCCTGCTCGAAACTTCCGGCCATTTCTTCACACGAGCCTGCTAGAGCGAGGCATTTCGATCGCAGGATCAGCTTGATCCTGTTGAACCGCTGGACACTGTAGCAGTGAATTGAATGTGAAACCTCGCACGCAGTCAAACATGCGATGGCATGCAATGTGTTGACATGTGTTGACATGCTGCGCCAGGCGTACCGAGCCCCTTGAAATCTAATTATAATGTTTGACTGTGCCACTGCACCGTACGGAACACTGGGGCGACAGCATGGCTTCACAAGATTTTGCCATTGGAAACAAAGGGCTGCGCCAAGAATGGCAGAATTGGACCAACAATGGATTGAATTTGCAGACAGAAATCTAAAGCATGGGCGGGGTCAGGTTGGCTTTGGACTCTAACTCTCGATCCCTGAACAAACCTAGGCACCCATCCCCACAAGTCTTGGCTAGGCCATGGGCCAGCAACACATCTTCAAGTCATGAACATCAACCCATCCGTTTTTTCTGGCACAGCCTTCCGCTGTTCCAGGACCACCCCTGACCCCTTGCAGATGAGATCTTCCTTCGTCATGCAAGGCTTCAGCTCTGTCTGAGATCTATGCAGCTTGCTGGCTCCTTCAGCAACATTCTAGCATGGCATCAAGCCTCAACGGCAACGACCATAAACCTTCCAACATGCAGCCTCAACGGCCCTCGGCCACGGCCACAGTCTTGTCTGTCCTCTCCAGTGCTGTGAATTGGAAGCCCCTTGCGATGGAGGACAACCCATTGATAATGCAACATGTTAGAATTATGAAAATCTTACCAGCAAACTCTGAGGGTTGTTGGTTATTTATTTTTGTCATTTTTTTTGGGTCATTTTTTTGTCATTTGGTTTTTGCATTTTTTTGTCATTCCTGTTTTGTGGTGTCATGTTTTGCCATGTTTTCGTCATTTTTTTTGTCATTTGTTAAGTAATTTCGTTGCCATTTTCTTGTCATTTTGTTGTCGTTTTCTTGTCGTTTTCTACTTTCTAGCATTGTTCATTTTCTTGTCGTTTTCTCATAAGGATCAGGCAAGCGGTGAAGGTGGCAAACCCGGTCTAGGAAATGCAAAAAAATGCAAAAAATGACTCCCGGTTTGGGAAATGCAAAACAGTGCCCAAAAAATGACTCCCAGTCTGGGAAATGCAAACAAAAATGCAAAAAAAATGACTCCTAGTCTGGGAAATGCAAAAAAAATGCAAAAAAATGCGAAAAAAATGCAAAAACAAATGCAAAAAAAACACAAAGAAAATGCCAAAAATATGCACAAAATGACTCGCGTGCTGGTAAAGTTGCGTTTTTGGAGTTTCCAGGTCGGCCCGGCTTCTCGGGCCTGAGCCGCCCCCCCCCCGGGCCATTTCACCCCGGCCCCGGCCCCCCCCACCCGGTTTTTGAGCCGGCCCTGCACCCCGAGCCGGGAGACAACTCCTCGTCCAGGCAGGCCCAAAAACGAATTCCCCAGGGCAAGCTCCCCTGCCCTATCCTTCTTCACCGCCGGCTGGCTATCCAAGAGTTTTTGCACTTGTTCCTTGTATTTGGTGCTGCCACGAGGTAACAAAAGGTCTGTCATGGTAGTCATTTTTTAACATTTTTTTTCTCCATTTTCCCGTTCCCAAAATGACAATAAAATGACAATAAAATGACAAACAAATGACAAAAAATGACAAAGAAATGACAAAGAAATGATAAAAAAATGACAAAAAATGACAACACAAATTCAAAATGACAAACCCAAATGCAAAAAAAAATGCAACCAAAATGCAAAAAAATGACAACATAATTATTTTGGAATTTCCAATGTTTGCAGGCCCAAGATTTTCCTAATGTTAGAACACATGCCACTGTCAAAGTACCCGAGATTTGTTCTGTGAAGAGCACCCCTTCAATTTCCAACTCTCAAACCTGCGGCATTCATAGCCATCCCCTGACTGACATGAAATCAAATCAGTTACTGTAAATACTGTACTGCACAATCACCCCCGAGCCTTTTGCGTTCCGAACTCCAGGACAACAGCCTCATGCCACGTCACTGGAGCTGACCACGCATCTTCTCGACTGCTCCCGTCAACCGATCACGAAAATCTGTCCCGGTCTGGCTGTACCCAGCAATGCCCACCAGGCCCGCAATGCTCATGCGGCCCATGATCTTTCGGATGCAATGCAGCTTTGGATGCTTCTTGTTGTTCTTGAGCACGGAGGTTTGCCCAGCACGCTCCATCTCCAACAACTCAATGAGCTCTGCTGCATTCTCCTCCAGTCCCATCTGCGCCGCTTTGGCCCTCAATGGCTCCAGAACCAAAGCCAACAGCTCTCCAGCGCCTAGCTCTTGTAGCACAGTGCGCTGTTGCTTGTCAAGCTTTGGAACTCGCTCTCCATGAGGCATGTGGCAAAAGCCGCCTCAAATGGAACATTCCAGCAAAGGGCTACAGCTAAAATATGTATCGCATCTGTATGCAACTGCTGTGTTTCTACCGTTGTACTGCTGCTACCTGCCTAGCCCTACTCTTGGACTTGATTCATTTCAACACCACAAGCATGCCTCAGCCAAGGTACAATCTGCTCCCTTGGTGCAAGTACCGCAAGAAAGGTGGTAAATGCAAGGGCGTCGACACAAACCCCACTCATGACCGATGCTGCCAAGACTTGGAGGTCCTGGTTCTGCTTCTTCTGACTTCGTCGCTTCATTCTCGGCTTCAGCCACTTCTGGTTGCCGAGCCAGGAAAGTCAAATCTTTCTCAGCCATCTGCTGCGAGAGCTGACTCACATAGGCCTTGGCACCAAACTACACCACACATCAATACAAATCATGTTTTTTTTTGCTTGGCGATTTCCGAGGTACGGTCATGTCGATGACAAAATCATGCGATGCACATAGATGATCATAGATGAGCTATTCTCCCAGGAAGACAATAAAGTGATGAACATATTTGAAAATAAGACAAGTTATGATAAACTAATTACATAACAATGACAATGACACAGATGACCTCATGATGAAGACCCTCCGACTCTCTGACTCTCTGTGAAGGAGTCACTGACACCTGAAAACCTGCCGAGGCGCCTGGTATTGAACCTCCTCATCTGCAGTTGGGGCGCTGCCCAAAACTGGCAAGCTGCGGGAACGAGGCAAGGCTCCAATGGCCGGAGCCTCCACGGTGTCGATGAAGGTCAAGCGGTAGGTCAACTCAAAGGCCATGACCTCAGTATCAATTCCGCAGAACGGCGCCAAAAAAGGGTGGACATATCATATAATTTGTGTATACACTCTGGAAATGTCTGGAATCTATTTCAGGGTTCATCATGTGCAGCATCTGTAAAGGACATCAAGTGAGATGCGTTGTTTGCACATTTCAGTGTTGCCTAGCCTCACAACCGCGTCAGACACTCAATGTCAAAGTGAGCAGTTCGAGATTCTGAGCCAAAGTGCTGAGCAAAGATTATGATCCAATCTAAATAGTGGGCATATCATACCGTTTCTACCTGGGTGAGAAACAGCGAAACAACACCAGCTTCGTTCGGCCTCTGGTCACCTCTTGTCGCTTCTGGTTTCAAGCAGCTCAAGAATCCTGCGGCACTCTTGGCTGCCAAGACCTAAGGTGCACTAATTGAGCAGAGTTCGAAACCGGGGATTGTCATTCCATTCTCTCTCTTTGGTTAATAGTGATTCCCGAATGGATGATGATAATGCCCAAGCCGATATACGGTATATATATATACATGTTTGTACCTGAGACTTGAAACCAAAGAACACCTAGGGCAAACATTTGATGTAATTTGCCCTTTGCCTTCGAAATTCTCAGGGCACCCTAGGAATATTCGCTCAAAACCCCAGACAGGTTGAAACCCATTGAGATGCGTTCAAACCCGTTCAAACCCATCCTAATTTTTTTAGAAAGGCAACCATTTAGCATAGCCATACAGTGCCCGTTCAAACGTTGTATGCTTAGGCATATACATATATATATATACATACGGTAGCTACATTTAAATATACGGACTTTTCAATATACGAACAGGTATTTTAGACTACCTCCGGGAAGGTTTTCCTTGGCCCGCCCGGCCATGTAAACATACGGAATCCAGTTCATTTAAACATACGGTGAATGTATCTAAATATACGAACAGGTATTTCATATTACCTCCGGGGCCTCGCGGTCTGGCCCGCCCTCCACATATCTAAATGTCGTTACCATATATTGATATATATACCAGTAGTACCGCACAAGGCGGTGGCGGAAGTTTCAAAAATAGGAAACCTATAGGAGAGGTTGGTTGTTGTGAATCACGGATGGCAGAGCGAATCCACTGATGGACCGAAAGGTGCTTGAGGTCTCCTCTCTTTCTCCTCTCTATCTCTCTCTTTCTCTGACTATCTACCTACCTACCTACCTATCTATCTATGTATCTATATATCTATCATCTATCTATCTATCTATCTCTCTCTCTCTCTTTCATCTAATTACCTATCTACCTATCTATCTACCTATCTACCTATCTACCTATCTACCTATCTACTTATCTACCTATCTACCTATCTACCTATCTATCTATCTATCTATCTGTCTATCCATCAATCTACCAATCAATCAATCTATCTATCTATCTGTCTATCAATCAATCAATCTATCTATCTATCTATCTATCTCTCTCTCTCTCTCTCTCTCTCTCTCTGTCTGTCTGTCTGTCTATCTGCCTATCTGCAAGCTTGAAAACGCAGCACTTGTGCGAGACTTCCTCAATGTTGGAACTTGACAACGTCAAAAACGAAACAATTCTGCGAGACTTCCTCAATTTTTGAGCTTGACAGCATCAACAATTCTGCTAAACTTCCTCAATTTTTGAACTTGACAGCATCAACAATTCTGCGAGACTTCCTCAATTTTCAAAGTTGACAGCATCAAAAACAAGGCAATTCTGCGAGACTTCCTTCAAAAATGGAAAGTTGAGTGCAGAGCTGACGGCCTCGTAGCAATGCGTTTTGCGATTTTTCCACTCCACCTGTCAAAAGTACTGCGCCTGCCACGAAAAAGTGATGCCAGGTCATACGAAGTGCTGCACCTGTCACGCAAAATCATCTCAGCAAACCTGAAGATCTGATGCTCCAAAATGCAACCCCTCTCAGGGAATCAGCGCCCGGACCTCCTAACAGCTCTGATGAACATGTCTCTTGTAATGTCAAGTGAGGATTAATAATCCCCCCCAATTAATCAACCACCACTGCCAAAAAAAAATGGTAATTTAAAAACAGGTGGTCCCCCCTGATAAATAAATCGTTTGGCCTACCCCCGATTAATCAACCACCAGTGCTGAAATTCATTTTTTATCCAACAATTGTTATTTCCAATTCCTTTTATTTCCAATTATTTTTTACTTTTTTTTAAATCATCATTGTTGTACTTAAGGTTTAAGTTGATCATTGAAAATTTCAAAAAACAACTATTCCCCAAATGATCGATTTCTAATTAAAATCTTTATGAAAATCATCAGTTTGGATAGCTCCCAAAGGGTACCCCCCATGAGCCCATGTCCCCCATTAACAATAACCACGGTTTGCCCCTGATTAATCAACCCCCCTTTCTGATCCATGAGATTTAAACAAATCCAATGGAATTCTATTAAGATCTAATTGACGTAAGCCATATCCAAAGTTTTATGGTTCAGAATTTTATGGTTCAGGGTGCGTTTATTAGGGGTGGTCAAGAAAACTAGCCAGAAGGTACCTACCTACCTACCTACCTACCTGCCTGCCTGCCTGCCTACCTACCTACCTACCTGGTGGGGGGGGGGTTAATAATCCGGTGTTGGCATTACTGCGCCTGCCACGGAAAATGCATCTTTGCAGATCCTCTTTAAATGTCCCACGCCTGCCATCGTTTTTGGAAATGCTACAAAACCCTCACGTTTTGCTCACTTTTGACAAGGTGCACAATCCCGTGCACCGGCCACATGAAACGACATCTGAACGTCTAAAAGTGGTCCGAGCATGTGGTGCTTTTAACATTTTGACTTCGAAATGTGCTTCGCGCCACAACGGCGTGCACTTTTTCGACATCTCAACTTTCAAAGTGCTCCGGAGCTGAGGTGTTTTGTACATTTTGACTTGGAAACGTGCTTCGCGCCACAACGGCGTGCACTTTTTCGACATCTCAACTTCACAAAGTCTCATCTGGCCAGTGGGCTCCGCACCCGCCGCTTTAGCGAGCCTACTCTTTGACCCTCCGGAGCCACAAATCATTGGAAAAACACAGTGTTTCGCGACTTTCCTACCTTTTCGCGCACCTGGATCTGCTTTCTTCAGAGGCTTTCCCTTTTTGATCTTCTTTCTTCTTCTCTCCTCTTCTCTGACTCTTCCCATCTCTGCGACTCTTCCCATCTCTGCTTTTCATCTGTCCATATTGTCGGAAGTTTGACTTCTAAACTTCCTTCGACAATACATATGATAGATAGATATATATATATATATATACACGTATTATACATACATAGAAAATACACATACAATTAGCTTATATGTTTGAGGTGGCCTAACCCTCTATAACCACCAACCAACAGGGCTTTGAACACTGCTCAATTATTCGTTTATGTGTTATCCCTTGTCATCATCCATTGGGGTCGAAGGTGTCTAAAATGTCTAAGATGGTTGCGTATGGTCGCATAGTATGCGATGCATATATAGTTGCATAATGTTGCATAGCTCACCCTTCACCTTCCGCATTCGACATGTTCAGTAAGTCTAATCCAGTAAGTCTGGACATTGTCTGGACATGGTTTCCTTGCATAGCCGCTATGAGAAAATGATAGATCATGAAGAATGACAGTACTCGCATCTTGCTTTATATAAACAATCCTGGATCTACGCGCTCTTCATCTTCTATGTTAGAGCTGTTGGAAAATCCTTGATTCAGGAACAGGTTTTGGCATGGTATGCTAGGACGCCAGCGAGGAATGATTTTAAACATTGGCTCAAGGCAGCAAAATGCGGCAAGATACCAAAACGAGGACACTTCAGAGTGGCGATGCCAGGAATGTTGCTTTGAACTTCCGCGACCTGCGCAGATCGCGTTCATTTGATTTGTGATTCTATGGGATCCACTTCGACCTGACCAACTCATGACCGAGGACAAATAATGGACAGGTCATGCTCACTTCTGAATTCTCACTGTGTCGTAGTTACAGAAAAACTAGAGGTTCTGTATGGTTTTGTTTCGGCATGTTTCGGCCCAACAATGACCCCTCAGCCGCTCCCAAGCCAACTTTTTTTGGCCCAAACATCCAAGAGGAGGCACAGGCGCAATGCAGCGCCAGGGCTCGTTTGCTGAGAGGCATTTCTGCTCTGACATGCCATCATTTCAGATCAAGAGATGCCCCGCGGACATGGAAACTCGGGTCAACATCGCGGCCACTTGGGGCTTTGCCACTGACGGCACTAAACTAATCCCATCCCCCTAAGATGAAACACCCCCTAAACGGTCCCAAATACTCCCAAATATGTGTAATTGTGTAACCATGTGTAACCTACTAAGCCTTGGTTCCCAGGGGGTGCTCAATATTAGGGGGAAGGGGATTACTCTGCCTTTGCCATGCCTTTGCCCTTTGTTTACACGATATGCAGCGCAGTGTGAAAACATTGACATGCCATGAGGTAACACCACAATTGGCTCACCAATGTTTCGACCCCTCAAGCTTGCGAATTCTATCTGTAGAATTCAATGCCTCCAAAGCATAGGTTTGAAGGCACTTCTAGACAACGGATTGCGACCATTGAAGGATATCGGTGAGGTTTTCTGGGTCCAGGAAACGGCGAGCTTTAGTGTGGCAAAGCCAGACCGAATAGGCTGGAACCCCCCTTCACTGAGCAGCACTCCGACCAGCATCATACCAGATCTACCAGCAAGTAAGCCCTGAAACACGGTCATGATGGATGGAGCTGGACAAAAGCTGGATGATCATGAAACCATATGAAACACTATGGGACAATGCGGGACCTCGGAGCGCAAATGTGGTCTCCAGTCTGCTTACGCGGGTCTTGAAGCATAGCGTCTACAGTACCGTCCAAAATCTGCACTTGAAACATTGCAGCTATTTGTCAAGCTGCAGTCATTTGACGGTGAACTCAGACAAGCGATGCGTCGGGCGTCCCTCATGATGAAATGTATGCTTTTATCTCTGAGGGTGGAGGGCCGTTCCCAAACACACCACTTGCTGAATCAGAATATTGAATACATTGTACAAGTAGTGCCAGGTCCAGTGTATTGGTCCAGTCTAATTGCTGGTATTGAACACTGGCAGCCACCGGCAATCTTCGGCAATCTTCGGCAATTGGCCTGCTCGAAACTTCCGGCCATTTCTTCACACGAGCCTGCTAGAGCGAGGCATTTCGATCGCAGGATCAGCTTGATCCTGTTGAACCACTGGACACTGTAGCAGTGAATTGAATGTGAAACCTCGCACGCAGTCAAACATGCGATGGCATGCAATGTGTTGACATGTGTTGACATGCTGCGCCAGGCGTACCAAGCCCCTTGAAATCTAATTATAATGTTTGACTGTGCCACTGCACCGTACGGAACACTGGGGCGACAGCATGGCTTCACAAGATTTTGCCATTGGAAACAAAGGGCTGCGCCAAGAATGGCAGAATTGGACCAACAATGGATTGAATTTGCAGACAGAAATCTAAAGCATGGGCGGGGTCAGGTTGGCTTTGGACTCTAACTCTCGATCCCTGAACAAACCTAGGCACCCATCCCCACAAGTCTTGGCTAGGCCATGGGCCAGCAACACATCTTCAAGTCATGAACATCAACCCATCCGTTTTTTCTGGCACAGCCTTCCGCTGTTCCATGACCACCCCTGACCCCTTGCAGATGAAATTTTCCTTCGTCATGCAAGGCTTCAGCTCTGTCTGAGATCTATGCAGCTTGCTGGCTCCTTCAGCAACATTCTACCATGGCATCAAGCCTCAACGGCAACGACCATAAACCTTCCAACATACAGCCTCAACGGCCCTCGGCCACGGCCACAGTCTTGTCTGTCCTCTCCAGTGCTGTGAATTGGAAGCCCCTAGGGATGGAGGACAGCCCATTGATCATGCAACATGTTAGAACACGTGCCACTGTCAAAGTACTCGAGATTTGTTCTGTGAAGAGCACCCCTTCAATTTCCAACCCTCAAACCTGCGGCGTTCATAGACGATCCCCTGGCTGACATGAAATCAAATCAGTTACTGTAAATACTGTACTGCACAATAACCCCCCAGCCTTTTGCGTTCCGAACTCCAGGACAACAGCCTCATGCCACGTCACTGGAGCTGACCACGCATCTTCTCGACTGCTCCCGTCAACCGATCACGAAAATCTGTCCCGGTCTGGCTGTACCCAGCAATGCCCACCAGCCCCGAAATGCTCATGCGGCCCATGATCTTTCGGATGCAATGCAGCTTTGGATGCTTCTTGTTGTTCTTGAGCACGGAGGTTTGCCCAGCACGCTCCATCTCCAACAGCTCAATGAGCTCTGCTGCGTTCTCCTCCAGTCCCATCTGCGCCACTTTGGCCCTCAATGGCTCCAGAACCAAAGCCAACAGCTCTCCAGCGCCTAGCTCTTGTAGCACAGTGCGCTGTTGCTTGTCAAGCTTTGGAACTCGCTCTCCATGAGGCATGTGGCAAAAGCCGCCTCAAATGGAACATTCCAGCAAAGGGCTACGGCTAAAATATGTATCGCATCTGTATGCAACTGCTGTGTTTCTACAAACGTTGTACTGCTGCTACCTGCCTAGCCCTACTCTTGGACTTGATTCATTTCAACATCACAAACGTGTTATCGTTTGTCATGGTCGTTGTATACCATTTCCTGCTGGCAGTTGCGAGCATCTTCAGCATGCCTCAGCCAAGGTACAATCTGCTCCCTTGGTGCAAGTGCCGCAAGCAAGGTGGTAAATGCAAGGGCGTCGACACAAACCCCACTGATGACCAATGCTGCCAAGACTTGGAGGTCCTGGTTCTGCTTCTTCTGACTTCGTCGCTTCATTCTCGGCTTCAGCCACTTCAGGTTGTTCAGCCAGGAAAGTCAAATCTCGTTCAGCCATCTGCTGCGAGAGCTGACTCACATAGGCCTTGGTACCAAACTACACAAGTCCGACATCAACTTGAAGCCACGGGGATAAGGAAAGCTGACAGGACGGGCAAATAATGAGGATGCCGATCCAATTACGATGAGATTGTGATGACCAATGATGACCAATGATGACCAATGATGACTATGGTGACAGTGATGACCAATGATGACTATGGTGACAATGCTAACAATGATGACTTTGATGACTTTAATGACAATGGTGACAATGATGACTATGATGGCAATGACGACACTGATGACTATGATGACTATGATAACAATGATGACTTTGATGACTTTAATGACAACGATGACAATGATGACTATGATGGCAAGGATAACAATGATGGCTTTGATGACAACGATAACAATGATGACTAGGATGACAATGATTACTAGGATGACTCAGGATGACTATGATGACAATGATGACTTTGATGGCAATGATGACTAGGATGACTTTGATGACTATGATGACTATGATGACTATGATGGCAAGGATGAAAATGATGACTATGATGACTATGACGACTATGATAACAATGATGACTTTGATGACTTTAATGACAATGATGACAATGATGGCAAGGATAACAATGATGACTTTGATGGCAATGATGACTAGGATGACAATGATGACAATGATGATTTTGATGACTATGATGACAATGATAACTATGATGACTTTGATGACTTTAATGACAATGATGGCAAGGATAACAATGATGACTTTGATGGCAATGATGACTAGGATGACAATGATGATTTTGATGACTATGATGACAATGATAACTATGATGACTTTGATGACTTTAATGACAATGATGACTATGATGGCAACGATGACATTGGTGACTTTGATGGCAATGATGACAATGATGACAATGATGGTTATTATGACAATGACAACAATGATGACTTTGGTGGCTTTAATTGACAATGATGACAATGATGACAATGATGACTATGATGGCAATGATGACAATGATGACTACGATGGCTATGATGACTATGATGACAATGATGGCAATGATGACAATGATGACTATGACGACTATGATAACAATGATGGCTTTGATGGCAATGATGACTATGATGGCTATGATTACTATGATGACAATGATGACTATGGTGACTATGACGACTATGATGGCTTCAATGACAATGATGACCATGGTGACCATGATGACAATGGTGACTATGATGACAACGATAACAATGATGACTAGGATGACAATGATTACTAGGATGACTCAGGATGACTATGATGACAATGATGACTTTGATGGCAATGATGACTAGGATGACTTTGATGACTATGATGGCTATGATGACAATGACGACTATGATGACTATGATGACTATGAAAACAATGATGACTTTGATGACTATGATGGCAATGATGACAATGAAGACTTTGAAGAATTGAAAGCAATGATAACAATAATGACCATGATGACAATGATAACAATGGTGACTATAATGGCTTCAATGACAATGGTGACAATGGTGACCATAAAAACTATGACGACAATGATGACTATGATGACAATAATGACTAGGATGACTATGGTGACAATGATGACAATGATGCCTATGGTAACAATGATGACTATGATGACAATGATGGCTATGAGGACTATGATGGCAATGATGACAATGATAACTTTAATGACAATGATGACAATGATGACTATGATGACAATGATGACTTTAATGATTTCAATGATAATGATGACAATGATGGCTATGATGACTACGATGGCAATGATGACAATGATGACAATGGTGACTATGTTGACAGTGATGACCATGATGACTAGGATGACAATGATTACTAGGATGACTATGGTGACAATGATGACAAGGATGACTAAGATGGCAATGATTATGAGGATGACATAGGATGACTATGGTGACAATGATGACAATGATGACTATTATGGCAAGGATGACAATGATGACAATGATTAGTTTTGATGACTATGATGACTATGGTGACAATTATGACAATGATGACTATGATGGCAATGATGACTATGATGACTTTGATGACTATGATGAATATGATAACAATTATGACTAGGATGACAATGATGACTTTGATGACCAACAATGACTAACTACGATGAAGATGATGACTTCTTATGGTTATGATTATGAGGATGATGACGATGACGATGACGATGCGATTCCGATGAGGCTAAACTGAGTCTGAAGGTGATGGTGATGATGGTGAAGACGACAAGTATGCAGGTAAATTAATGACAATGATGCCGATGATGAGGATGATGGTGATGATGACGATGATGACGATGCTGACGATGCTGATGATAATGAGAATGATGACGATGATGAACATGGCGACGATGATAAAGATGCTGACCATGCTGACGATGCTGATGATAATGAGAATGATGACGATGATCAAAATGATGACGATGATAAAGATGCTGACGATGGTGACGACAATGATGATGAATGTGATCATGACCATGAAAATTAACATGAAGAATTTCTGGCCATCTGCCACACACTGGCATAGAGTGAGATATAGTGAGATGCACAGGAAAATGTCAACGATCTTGAAAGTGGGCCCCATCTATGTGGGCAGCACTTATGCAGGGAATCAAGTAAACACAATCAAAGATAAAGTAGCTGAAGACTCCATAGACCTTGTATCATTTGGGTTTTGTCACCACTTAGTGCCACTGATGTGGGGTTTGTCTAGAAATAGGATGGTTTAATTATCATGTGTCATCATATGTCCTATTGACAATCTTAAAATGGCAATTCGGAAGTACGTATACCCCATTTTTAGACACCCATATTGTAGTCCAAGGCTCCTTCTTTTCAGTGACTTCCTCCGCAGCTGGAGTGCTGCCCAACACTGGTAAGCTGCGGGAGCGCCGTAAACTTTCAACGGCCGGGGGCTCAATGGCGTCGATGAAGGTCAGGCGGTAGGTCAATTGGAAAGCCATGACCTCGTTGCATTTGCAATTGGCTCAAAACTGAGCTCGGACCAACATCATGAAAAAAAACATAGAGGACTTGGATGTTTATCGTAGTGCATCTCATGTCTTTCTTAGCGGGTTGCGGGCATTATTTGTTATAGAACCGTTTGGTATGCCCTCTAAGTCACGGCGGCACTGATTTGATGGCAATTTGTGCTACACCTATGCAGGACCATAAGGGGTCCCAGTTCTCCACACATTGGTGGACATTTTCGGATAATCAAAACCAACGTGGATTCAAAACAGGATTCAAAAAAAGGATTCAACCGGGAGAGACAGATTCACGGGGACGTGTGAATAGAAACACCACACAAATACTAAGTACGAATTTTGACTCAAATTTTCTTTTTAGATTTTTCAGTACTTCTCTTGGGGTGTCTTCAGCTTTATTGCACAGGAAATAATGAAACACCAAACCATAGTGTAGCTGTTTCGACGGGGGCCTCTTACTTTGTAGGGGCGTGATGGGGGAACAGCAAAAATATAAATGCTCGCAAATATATTAAATATATCCTGCGCAGTCTGGAGCTAGACCTTTAGAGGTATGTGAAGCAAGAAAATAAGAACAGCAACCCATTTTGTAGGGTTTCGAATGGTTTCGAAGGGGACCTGTCATTTTGTAGGGGCATGACATGGAAGAGAATAGTTTCACTATAAATTGTTGCGATCTTAAATTTTTGAACTATATTTACTAGACCGTTGAATGCATGTAATTAAAGAAGTTTAAGAAAAACACCCATCCATATTATATATAGGCATTGCATGCTGGCAAAAGAATGGTTAATGTAGCTACTGTAGGTCACAACACTACCCATTTTCGAGATTACCATGGATTACCTGAGTTGGATTAAATCCACGACAGTCACTACATGTAATGTAGGGCTGCCTTTTCTCCCCACGTGGCACTCTGGGCACGGCATCCAAGTAGCTGTTTCTGGGGACGACAATCCAGCTGCGGCCCCTTGTGGCACTGCAGCTAAGGCCAAAATGTCTGCGGATGGAGCAATCACCTGGGTTTAATGTGTCATCCCTGAATTAATAACCCCCTAGGCTGTTGAAGCTAGGGGGGTACCAACAGAAAGTACCCTCCCATCATTTTCATAAACCATGGTTGACATTACCCATTTCGAAACCATAAGTGTGGATATTCCACATCTAACTGGGGAAGATCCAAGCTCCGAAGCTGAGCTTCACACGTTGCTCGGATCATCATCCACAAAAATGCCGCGCGAAGCGGGGAGACCTTGGGACCCGTGGCAACTAAAGCTACCACTCGCGCACACGCACACCTACTGTCCCGTCACCTGCGCACATATTCTTTGCCCTCTCCCCAACAAAGCAATGATCAGCAATGTCAGCATGCAAAGTCATTATTTAAATCTTGCCACCCTCTGAGCTAAAAAACATCAAAAACCAATGATCTGCATGCTAAATCATTATTTGAATCTTCCCCCCTCTGGCCTACAAAGCAATGGGCTACATGCTAAATCACTATTTAAATCTTCCCCCTCTGCCCGACAAAGCAATGATCAGCATGCTAAATCATTATTTGAATTTTCACCCCTCTGGCCTACAAAGCCATGGGCTACATGCTAAATCATTATTTAAATCTCTCCCCTTCTGCCCGACAAAGCAATGATCAGCATGCTAAATCATTATTTGTTTTTTTTTCCCCTCTGGCCTACAAAGCAATGGGCTACATGCTAAATCACTATTTAAATCTTTTCCCCTCTGCCCGACAAAGCAATGATCAGCATGCTAAATCATTATTTGAATTTTCCCCCCTCTGGCCTACAAAGCCATGGGCTACATGCTAAATCATTATTTAAATCTCTCCCCTTCTGCCCGGCAAAGCAATGATCAGCATGCTAAATCATTATTTGAATTTTTCCCCCTCTGGCCTACAAAGCAATGTGCTACATGCTAAATCACTATTTAAATCTTTCCCCCTCTGCCCGACAAAGCAATGATCAGCATGCCAAATCATTATTTGAATTTCCCCCCCTCTGGCCTACAAAGCCATGGGCTACATGCGAATGATCAGCATGCTAAATCATTATTTAAATCTTCCCCCCTCTGGCCTACAAAGCAATGGGTTACATGCTAAATCACTATTTAAATCTTTCCCCCTCTGCCCGACAAAGCATGGATCAGCATTCTAAATCATTTTTTAAATCTTCCCCCCCTATGCCCTACAAAGCAATGGGTTACATGCTAAATCATTATTTAAATCTTCCCCCCTCTGGCCTACAAAGCAATGGGCTACATGCCAAGTCATTGTTCAAATCTTCACCCCCTCTGGCCTACAAAGCAACGGGCTGCATGCTAAGTCATTATTTAAATCTTCCCCCCCTCTGCCCTAAAAAGCAATCGGTTACATGCTAAGTCATTACTTAAATTTTCTCCCCTCTGCCCTACAAAGCAATGGGCTGCATGCCAGGTCATTATTTAAATCTTCCCCCCTTCTGCCCTACAAAGCCATGATCGGAATGTTAAATCGCTATTTGCAATAAATAAATCTTCCCCCTTCTGCCCTACAAAGCAATGGGCTACATGCCAAGTCATTATTTAAATCTCCCCCCTCGTGCCCTACAAAGCAATGATCAGCATGCTAGATCTTTATTTAAAGCTTCCTCACCTCTGCCCTACAGAGCAATGGGCTACATGATGCTACATGCTAAGTCATTATTAAAATCTTACCCCCTCTGCCCTGCAAAGCGTTGGGCTGCATGCTTAGTCATTATTTAAATCTTTCGCCCCTCTGCCCTACAAAGCAATGGGCTACATGCAAAATCATTATTTACATCTTCCCCCCTGTGCCCTACAAAGCAATGTTCAGCATGCTAAATCATTTTTGTTAATCTCCCCCGCGGTGACTGGGATGTACTGGGATGTACCTCAGTTAAGAAACATCTAAGCACTTGATGGGGCAAATGGTCTACTCCTGACTCCTGACCGGTGGAAGTTCAGAAGTCCAAGCCGCAGTCAGTGATTAGACATGTGAGAAAGCGCTTGCAGAAAGCCGTCATGCTACGGTGTTAGATCTTCACGTGCATGTGCAAACACGCTTGATGCTACTCTGTAAGGTCTTCTCTTCAACCACGCTCAAAGAGGTTCATGAGTCATGAGTGGAAGTTCAAAAGTCCGAGCAGCAGCCAATGCTTAGACATGTTGGATTGCAATTGCAGAAGCAACGAGATTTCATCATACGTTGAAGATATTTTAAAATCATAATCATCTAAGATCGTTCACCATGAAACCAGCCTTGCTGAGCCTTCCTTTCAATCACTGATACTATCCAAAACCATGGGCAGCAGCTGGCACAGCAACATTTCGCCACGAGCACGTTCTGTGGACAACTATACACATCACAAGGAGATTACCTCTCCAATTACGAATTTTCGACTCCCACAACGAAATCAACGGATATAATAAGCCAAAACATAGGCTTAAGCCAGGTACTGACCCTTTGCACACCACCACACATGTATTTCAGCCCTTGTATCCTTTGTCGAATCTTTGGGATGCAATTGGAGCACATCTAGGCTTGCCACTCAAGGCTGGCAGGATGTGCTTTAGAATCACGGAGCTTTTCGGAATTTCATCACCTTGGAACTTGGAACTGCACGAGTTTTCGAGGAATTCCAGGCGCCATGGCATCGGCCATCTGCGATCCCAGCCAAAGTCCTCGAAGCCAAAGATCAAGGAAGCCGCGAAGAACCTCCAACGGTGGCTCCCATGAGTGGTTCAAGCATCTCTTGTGGCAATCAAGCATGGCCATGGCGCATTTCGCCAGTTGCATCATGACATGACATGAATCTCGAAAACTCTAGGCTCACGGAAAGGACATCCACAAATTTGGGAAGGCCCCATCGCTTACCACGCGTTTGCACAAAAAAGCAAAACTTGGGGGGCATCGCTGGCAAGAAATTTTAATGATCTACTTGACTCCAGAGTGGAGGCTGTGCTTCCTTTTTGATCAGGCATCTTCGCTGCAGGACTCTGAGCTATCTAAAGAGGTGCTACTGGAAGAGGTGCTTTGCAAATCTCTTTTTCCCCACCTGCCAAATAAGGGTACTCTCCCTCTCCCGGTAACAAACGTAGACCCTAATTACTTGATACCTACGTTTAAACGTAGACCCCGGTGAGCAAATTTGCTGATCCAGGGTCTATCTTTTCTTGTAAAAACATGTAAAAAAAACCTGCAAGTCAAAAAGTGTGGATAACATAGACCCTGGGGATACCATGAACAACAATGGAAAACTAGCATAACATAGACCCCACATGTTGCATGCAATTTTAACCTTGTTTTACTCACTAACATGGACCTTAACAACAACTTATAATACCTGTGCAGTAGCATTGCAAGTAGGGATAACACAGACCCTGGACTGGTATCAGGGTCTATGGTTTCTTGTAATAAAGATTTGGGTGCCTGCAAAACTCAACAATGGGGATAACATAGACCCTGGGGATACAATGGACAACAATGGCCAACTGGCATAATAACATAGACCCCACAAATTGTGTTTTTGTTTTACTTTCCGCCGACCCCACTAACATGTTTTTTTCTCAATTCCTGCAGTAGCATTGCAAGTAGGGCTAACATATACCCTGACATGGTATAAGGATCTATTTGAGTTTCTAGTCCAAGAAATGATCCATCTTGCCAAAACAGCATGTCGGAGTCTATATTCTTTTTGTTGGGATATATCTGTCAGAATGGCTTCCTGAAAGTCCAACTATGGGAAACACATAGACCCCCGGGATACAACGGACAAAACGAGAAACGAGCAAAACATAGTCCTAACCATGGTCTAGGTGAACCATGGGAGGCCTTCTTGTTGTTTGTGCATTAGTTTCTGTTTTTTTTTGGATAAGGAACACAAGACCTGTGTTTTGAGGGTTTGAGGGTCCATGTTAGGGGCCGTTAACATCTTTAAAGTCCTGCAAGAATATTGGACCTGGGGAAAACCTTGGAAAGGACACAAAAATGAAATCATTCTGGGATACCGCCTTTGTCGGCCCAAAAAAATGACTCAGAAGAGCCTTTTTGAATAGAGACTTGTGAAAAGAAAAAAATACATGTTGGTTTGAAATCTGCAAGGGGGACTTGGATGGTTCCATCCTTTGTTGTGGTTGAAGATAGACCATGCATCTAGCACCCGGGTCTAGGTAAACCATAAAACCACAGGGAACCACTCTAATCAAACATTGGTATGATCTGCTTTGGGGACTTGTGTAGAATGTTTGGAAACTGCTTCCATAACTGGGCCAAAGCATGCCAAAGCTACACCACCCCTACCCTCAGGGTCTAGGTGAGCCTTCTTGTTGTTTGTGCATCGTTAGGTTCTACTTTTTTTGGTTAAGGAACACAAGACCTGTGTTTTGAGTGTTGGAGGCTAGAGGGTCCATGTCAGGGGCCGTTAACATCTTTAAAGTCCTGCAAGAATATTGGACCTGGGGAAAACCTTGGAAAGGGGCACAAAAATGAAATCATTCTGGGGTACCCCCTTTGTTGGCCCAAAAAATGACTCAGAAGAGCCTTTTTGAATAGAGACGTGTGACAAGAAAAAAATATATTTAGGTTAGGTTTGAAATCTGCAAGGGGGACTTGGATGGTACCATCCTTTGTTGTGGTTGAAGATAGACCATGCATCTAGCACCCGGGTCTAGGTAAACCATAAAACCACAGGGAACCACTCTAATCAAACATGGGTATGATCTGCTTTGGGGACTTGTGTAGAATGTTTGGAAACTGCTTCCATAATTGGGCCAAAGATACACCACCCCCTAACCATCAGGGTCCAGGTGAACCATGGGAGGCCTTCTTGTTGTTTGTGCATCGTTAGTTTCTACTTTTTTTGGTTAAGGAACACAAGACCTGTGTTTTGAGTGTTGGAGGCTAGAGGGTCCATGTTAGGGGCCGTTTAACATCTTTAAAGTCTTGCAAGAATATTGGACCTGGGGAAAACCTTGGAAGGGGCACAAAAATGAAATCATTCTGGGGTACCCCCTTTGTCGGCCCAAAAAATGACTGAGAAGAGCCTTTTTGAATAGAGACTTGTGAAAAGAAAAATGACATTTTGGTTTGAAATCTGCAAGGGGGACTTGGATGGTACCATTCTTTGTTGTGGTTGAAGATAGACCATGCATCTAGCACCCGGGTCTAGGTAAACCATAAACAAACATGGGTATGATCTGCTTTGGGGACTTGTGTAGAATGTTTGGAAACTGCTTCCATAATTGGGCCAAAGATACACCACCCCCTAACCATCAGGGTCCAGGTGAACCATGGGAGGCCTTCTTGTTGTTTGTGCATCAGTGTTTTGAGGGTTTGAGGGTCCATGTTACGGGCCGTTAACATCTTTAAAGTCTTGCAAGAATATTGGGCCTGGGGAAACCTTGGAAAGGACACAAAAATTAAAACATTCTGGGGTACCCCCTTTGTTGGCCCAAAAAATGACTCAGAAGAGCCTTTTTGAATAGAGACTTGTAAAAAGAAAAAATGACATTTTGGTTTGAAATCTGTCAGGGGGACTTGGATGGTACCATCCTTTGTTGTGGTTGAAGATAGACCAAGCATCTAGCACCCGGGTCTAGATAAACCATAAAACCATAGGGAACCACTCTAACCAAACATGGGTATGATCTGCTTTGGGGACTTGTGTAGAATGTTTGGAAACTGCTTCCATAATTGGGCCAACGATACACCACCCCCTAACCATCAGGGTCCAGGTGAACCATGGGAGGCCTTCTTGTTGTTTGTGCATCAGTGTTTTGAGGGTTTGAGGGTCCATGTTACGGGCCGTTAACATCTTTAAAGTCTTGCAAGAATATTGGACCTGGGGAAAACCTTGGAAGGGGCACAAAAATGAAATCATTCTGGGGTACCCCCTTTGTCGGCCCAAAAAATGACTGAGAAGAGCCTTTTTTAATAGAGACTTGTGAAAAGAAAAAATGACATTTTGGTTTGAAATCTGCAAGGGGGACTTGGATGGTACCATCCTTTGTTGTGGTTGAAGATAGACCATGCATCTAGCACCCGGGTCTAGGTAAACCATAGAACCATAGGGAACCACTCTAACCAAACATGGGTATGATCTGCTTTGGGGACTTGTGTAGAATGTTTGGAATCTGCTTCCATAACTGGGCCAAAGCATGCCAAAGCTACACCACTCCTACCCTCAGGGTCTAGGTGAGCCTTCTTGTTGTTTGTGCATCGTTAGGTTCAATTTTTTTTGGTTAAGGAACACAAGACCTGTGTTTTGAGTGTTGGAGGCTAGAGGGTCCATGTCAGGGGCCGTTAACATCTTTAAAGTCCTGCAAGAATATTGGACCTGGGGAAAACCTTGGAAAGGGGCACAAAAATGAAATCATTCTGGGGTACCCCCTTTGTTGGCCCAAAAAATGACTCAGAAGAGCCTTTTTGAATAGAGACGTGTGTCAAGAAAAAAATACATTTAGGTTAGGTTTGAAATCTGCAAGGTGGACTTGGATGGTACCATCCTTTGTTGTGGTTGAAGATAGACCATGCATCTAGCACCCGGGTCTAGGTAAACCATAAAACCACAGGGAACCACTCTAATCAAACATGGATATGATCTGCTTTGGGGACTTGTGTAGAATGTTTGGAAACTGCTTCCATAATTGGGCCAAAGATACACCACCCCCTAACCATCAGGGTCCAGGTGAACCATGGGAGGCCTTCTTGTTGTTTGTGCATCGTTAGTTTCTACTTTTTTTGGTTAAGGAACACAAGACCTGTGTTTTGAGTGTTGGAGGCTAGAGGGTCCATGTTAGGGGCCGTTAACATCTTTAAAGTCTTGCAAGAATATTGGGCCTGGGGAAAACCTTGGAAGGGGCACAAAAATGAAATCATTCTGGGGTACCCCCTTTGTCGGCCCAAAAAATGACTCAGAAGAGCCTTTTTGAATAGAGACTTGTGAAAAGAAAAATGACATTTTGGATTGAAATCTGCAAAGGGGACTTGGATGGTACCATCCTTTGTTGGGGTTGAAGATAGACCATGCATCTAGCACCCGGGTCTAGGTAAACCATAAAACCATAGGGAACCACTCTAACCAAACATGGGTATGATCTGCTTTGGGGACTTGTGTAGAATGTTTGGAAACTGCTTCCATAATTGGGCCAAAGATACACCACCCCCTAACCATCAGGGTCCAGGTGAACCATGGGAGGCCTTCTTGTTGTTTGTGCATCAGTGTTTTGAGGGTTTGAGGGTCCATGTTACGGGCCGTTAACATCTTTAAAGTCTTGCAAGAATATTGGACCTGGGGAAAACCTTGGAAGGGGGCACAAAAATGAAATCATTCTGGGGTACCCCCTTTGTCGGCCCAAAAAATGACTCAGAAGAGCCTTTTTTAATAGAGACTTGTGAAAAGAAAAAATGACATTTTGGTTTGAAATCTGCAAGGGGGACTTGGATGGTACCATCCTTTGTTGTGGTTGAAGATAGACCATGCATCTAGCACCCGGGTCTAGGTAAACCATAAAACCATAGGGAACCACTCTAACCAAACATGGGTATGATCTGCTTTGGGGACTTGTGTAGAATGTTTGGAAACTGCTTCCATAATTGGGCCAAAGATACACCACCCCCTAACCATCAGGGTCCAGGTGAACCATGGGAGGCCTTCTTGTTGTTTGTGCATCAGTGTTTTGAGGGTTTGAGGGTCCATGTTACGGGCCGTTAACATCTTTAAAGTCTTGCAAGAATATTGGACCTGGGGAAAACCTTGGAAGGGGGCACAAAAATGAAATCATTCTGGGGTACCCCCTTTGTCGGCCCAAAAAATGACTCAGAAGAGCCTTTTTTAATAGAGACTTGTGAAAAGAAAAAATGACATTTTGGTTTGAAATCTGCAAGGGGGACTTGGATGGTACCATCCTTTGTTGTGGTTGAAGATAGACCATGCATCTAGCACCTGGGTCTAGGTAAACCATAGAACCATAGGGAACCACTCTAACCAAACATGGGTATGATGCTTTGGGGACTTGTGTAGAATGTTTGGAAACTCTGCTTCCAAGGTCTATGTTAGGGCAAATTCACCCTGCCTTTTAGCTCTATGTCCCAAGGTCTATCTTAGTGAGCGGAAGTGGTTTGTTTTTTGCTCTTGCAAAAATCGTTTTTTACAAATAAACGTAGACCCCGGTTTCTCGTTTCTCAGTTTCGGGGTCTACGTTTGTTTCCAAGAGAGTATCTGGAATTGAACCCTGCACCACGCCACGCCACACTGAGATCACTGAGTTGCCATCTTCCTCGGCATGGACAGCCAGCTTGTTGGCCAGCCACCTCCGCACAGCCACTCTATAACGAGCTCTCCAGCTCTCCGGGCCTACAAACCCGAATGCTATGGCGCTTGCCAGCTTTCTGGGCCCCCACGGGAAAACTATGGCGAGCTTGCCAGCTCTCTGGCCCCCACAGGCCCGAACCTTTGCCAGAAAGAATGCCAGATAGAATGCCAGCCGATCGATCGATCGACCTATCTATCTTACCATCTTACTATCTATATAGCCATCCACTAGCTAGTAGCTAACTTTCTCTATCTAGCTTGCCGCCAGAAAACATGAATGCGTCACAGGCTGATGTGCACCTGGGTGCCTGGGACAGAAAAGGGGTATCGCGTGGATATCGCTTCGGCATCGCTAGGATTCGCTAGGGCATCGCTAAAACTCACCTCATAATTTTCCAAATTTGGTCTGTTGATACTGTAGTACTTTGTCAGGAAGCAGCGTCATGAAACAACAGCAGTGCGAAGCTAGAGTCAGCAGAGAAGCAAGCGAAACAGTGCAAGTTCACATTGGCGTCAATGGAAAATGGAAACGCTCTTCTTCAGCAACGACAATAATTTGTCACAAGGAAGCTTCGCTAAACAACAGCAGTGGGGAGATAATTCAGCGGAGAGGCAATCGAAATGGCGAAAGTTCAAGTGGAGAGTCAATGAAAACATGCAAGGCAAGGATGTGAAGGCAGCTAGTGAAACAAACATGTTTACAGGGACTTGCCTTCCGCTTCTGCGAATTCCCTGACCACTCCACGGATATCAAGAAGAACACTTTCTGAGGAGCACGTGCCCTTGTGAGCCCAAACCTATACAATTCACAGAAATCAACGTCCAAAATGATATAACCTTGAAAGATATTGAAAGGGGGGCATCGCTTATTTGGGAAGGTCCCATCACTTACCTCGTGTTTTTAACACTTTCCATAAATTTCCACAAACCAATGTCCGTCCCTTACATGTTTAGTATTGCCGGGGTTTTTGCGGTGGCTCCTGTATCTACAGATATCACTATCGATCATTTTCCATGATATTACATGGAATATACAGGGTTTTAACATGTTTAAGCTTTGAACATGTTTTAAGTTCCCGGGTTGAAGACAAAAAAAAATCCATCAACCACATCACCGTCCCCACATGTCCCCACAGCCTGCTGAGCTCCAAGTTCTGCAAAACCTGAACAGCGATCTGCGGCTCCATTCCTTTAAGGCCGTTAAGGGGTTCGAGGTTCATGGTTATTTTTCTTCAGGGAAGAGGTGCCTTGTTGATGACGTATCTGGAGTTGCGCCTGGGCAGAACCCAGTGGCCCAGTGGTCTCATGTGGTCTCATGTGGTCTCAACAAGCTGACTGTGTTTTCGCGTACCGGGGTACCCGACTAGACTCGACATGACTCAACCAGAGTCGCAAACAATGCTGGCTTCCAAGTGGTGGGCCCGTGAATAAAATGCAGAATGGTCGTCCCGGATTTTACGCCAATCCGGTAGCCGCTCTAGTCTGGACCAAAGTTAGATCCGACGCCTGTTGATGTGAAATCCCTTGAGGACCAAGGCGCGCACAGGCAACGAAACCGGAGTCTCTCTACAAATGCTCCACACATCACCACTTGATGTGCTGCACTTGGAGCATGTTGGAGCACTTATGGCAGAAAAATATAGAAAAATCATGTATATTTCTAAGTTCCAACTAATCGAAAATCCACAAACGCACTTAGATTTACAAAGTGATCCGACTCTTCCAAAGTGTTCTTGGGCGTTTCTTTGGCCCAGTACTACAGCACCAAGCCTGGAACCTTCATTGGTTTCCATCCAGGGGGTGGATTGATGGAAAAAAGGCCTCACGTTGCAATGACGATCGTCATCGTCATCGTCATCATCACCACCACCATATCATCAGAATACCTATAATATAATCAATAGGCATGGCCATAACAAAACGTAACGAAAAAACCTAAATAATAGTGAGTACATGTTGACCACTCAAAGTATAATTGGGAAGTGACTCGAAAATGAAAGGGCTGCCTCACCATGACTGCTATCATTCCCAGGGGCGATGGGTTCCACCATGTTCCACCAGGGTGCAGCAACAACAGAGTCGTCCAAGACCTAAACAGCATGCACTGGACGATTGCTGGTTGATGAACCCTTGGCCACACTGAAACACCTTGGCCACTTGGGGATCATCATCCTAAGCAGGCATAATCATGTAAGACGGATCGTGGTCAGTGAATATCAGTTCATCTAAATATAAATATAAATAAATGAATAAATAAATAAATATATATATATATATATAATAATAATTATTATTATTATTATTACTATATTCATCTCACTAAATTGGTACCCAGGATCCCGGCCTGACGATTTGAGCTCCAGCCATAGAGCAGCGTGGCATTGCCGTTGCTGGCATCGCTCTGCAGCACTGCCAGGAAGCGCGGCGATGGCCGGCATCCAGGATGCCTGGGACAGTTCATCCCACTTT